>JAAIXI010000236.1:6503188-6971623 GCA_013403645.1 Heliconius nattereri
AGTATTTTTGGGTAAGAGAATAGTAGGTAGTCTGTTGTTTATAATTTCTTTCGTTTAAGTTTTCTGTTGTTTGTGTTATTTATTTATGTTTATTTTAATAGAATCCTTATTGGAACTACGAAAATGCGGGTTGCATTAGGGTTTAATTAATTTTCACATTATTTTAAGTGCTTAGCAAACATACATTATATGAATAATTTAATAGTTAAAGCGGGCGAAGCCGCGAGGGCGTCGCTAGTCTAAAATAATATGTACAATAAATATATCAATAAGTTCAACTTTTCATGTGTCCAGTATCCCGCATTTATGCTCGCATGGGCACAAGTGTGTGAATAACTCTGACTGTAAATAATAATAAGGCTCATGCGCCGTAGCAGAGACGCTACCGCCTCTCCTACGCCGTAGCAGAGATGCTACTGCTCTTCATGCGCCGTAGCAGAGATGCTACTGTTTGTCATATGTCGTAGCGGTGATACCACAGTATCTCGTACGCCTTAGCAGAGATGCATTCTGTATTAGGTTAATACTTTTTTTTTCGTACACATTCAGTTCGCGATTTGTGTATGACCCATAAATACAATAAAATAATCTATTAACTATAACTTACATGTAGATATATTATTATTTTTTAGCTTTACGTTACATTCCACACATAGCAGAGTAAGCAGAGAGAAGTGTTAAGACACGCCGTTTCCCGCAACATCTGTTCTCCACATTCCACCGAATTATTGCGTGTTTGAATTTGATTTATTTATATTGAAATCTTTTATCCTATATGAACATTACAAATTTAATACGTTGCTAGAGAAAATGTGCATATGTAAAATATTATTGGATGTACATGAAAGCTTGTAGCTTTGATATACGAGTTAGTAACGAGCGTGTGACGCGAGTTTCCAGCATGTAGGGGTATTGACCTGGGTGAACTATAAAAATCACAACGTCACCGAACAGCTGAATACGACAAGTGAGAGTACACAGAGAGAGGGTGAATAATTTACGATACACTTACTTTGGCCAGCTACAGATGCCGGTACATACTCGTATATCAGAGCGACCCGATGTTACAACTTCAATAAAACTTGTGTGGAACTTATTCAAACGCGTCGGCCGGTGAAAGCTGTTTTTAACTTCTTCCCCCGGGATCAGCCTTACAAATAAAGAGTTAGTTGAGGTAAAAACTTCTTTTTCCCGCTTGCCACCGCAACTTTCTTAACTTATGAAAATGATTTTTTAAACTTTCTCGCCAACTCTTTCTTTGTTAAAGGTAGCTTTATAGAAATAACATGAACTACATAAAAGTTGTTTTTATTATATATTCAGCTAGCAATTTAGTGAGAATTATATTTTTGGTTATATAAACAGAAATTGCACGGTTAAATTCATTTATTTTACATACAGTTTTAATAGAAAATTTAGTACAGCAAAGTTAAAATACGACTGCGAGCCACCGATAGGGCTTGCATTTCGTGTAACAAGGGGACAGAAGACAGTTCATATCGAATTCATTTCTGTGCAATCATTGTTTTTGCTAACTACCTCAGCGGCACACAAGCCCGCCCGAACAACGAATGCATTTGCATAAAGACAAATTGGTTTCAACAAAGCGTGTGCGACCTGCTATGAAAGTTAAACTAGAACTTATATCTTATATCTCTTAGCTCGTTTGTGACATATATATATTACGTTATGCTTGGCTTAAATTATATTTGTAATTTTTTACAGTGAATTGTTGTTTTATTGTTTGTAGAAATACAACTTTGATAAAGCATCAGTATGCTAGGTCTACGTCTGACTGTGTGTATCTGTATCGATGGTTATGGGTTCGATTACTTGTTAATGCCTCAGTGGCAAAAATATAATCACTGCTCTGGTAAGGTAATGTAATTATGTTAATATCTTTGATTTGTGCTTAAAGTATAAGAGTCTGTGGGCCCGGGGTACTCTGTGTGTCCTACTATATGAGGGTTACAGAGTAAACTAATGAAAAAAGGCGCTTAAAAAGAAGTCAATTTTCGTAGAAAATAGTATCTACAGCCATAATATTATCATTATTTTTAACCGACTTCTGTAAGAAAAGGAGGTTATCAATTCGACTGTATTTTTTTTTATGTTTGTTACCTCATTAGTTTTGACTGGGTGAACCGATTTTGATTATTTTTTTTTATTTGAAAGGTAAAGCTTCCCTATTGGTCTATGTCTGACAATGGTATCCATGAGAAAATCACATAACTCTTAAATTTGCATTAGGTATGTGCGTGACAAATAGACGAATAACTCGATGTGGCGCCAACCGATTTTGATGATTCTTTTTTTATTTATTTGAAAGAATACACTTCAAGGATAATTTGGTGAAAGTTTGGTTAGGTTCCGATTATAAAATCCGGTCAAAATTAAGAAAGTTTGTGTTTTTTTGGTAAAAAATTGATTATACTGTAATAGTTACAAGCAAAAGCCTTTTAAATTGATGTCAGAGGTGAGATTCCTAATCGTTGCATTTCTTTTCAACCAACCTCAAAAAAGAGGATGTTCTCATTTTCAAACAACTTCAAAAAAGGGAGATTCCCGATTCGCCCGAATACTTTTTTTGTATGTTCTTGTCATATACCAATATGTTACTTTGCACAAAAATAATACTTAATTAAATGAAGTTTTACATGGGACAACCACACCCACTCGTTGAAAACCACTACCACCACCATCACCACTCGTATAAGAAGCATCATTTTAAGATCTACCACTTCTAATCACTTAAAATCGTAAAATAAATTAATTTTTAACAAAAACAAAAACCAACTTCTAACAACGAACTAAAAAGTGAAAAATAATTTTACAAAGATTTTATAATTTTGAAGTCGGTGTCAAGCTTATGCTACAACACCTTACTACAATATTAAAAGCTTCTTATTAAATATATCTCGATAAACGCGACAAGCTTTTATGATCATATAAATTGTGTACAATGAGGTTATGAGTAGATAGTTAAAATTTAGAGCGTTTAAATAAAATATTTTTCTAAAAGTGATTTTTGATTATAATTTATCTAATTACTAAGCCTGTTTGTTTTACTTGGCACCATCTTATGTTTCGTAAAGTGTTTGTCAAACAACGTATATTGCACGCGATAGTCATGTATATATGAGAATTTTAAAGTATGATATGATTATCTTGATTGCCTCCTATGTAAAGCCGAAATAAGTCATAATATCTAAAACTAAGAGCAAAATGAAGTTTGCTATCAGTAATTACAGTTTTTTTATAAAATAGTTCGTAAAATTTAAATATACTATAAAAAAAGGTTTTGCAGCATCTTTTAAGTTAGAAATAAAGATCAGTACCATCAACGTAGTTGTCGCAAATCTCTGTCACTATATGAATATAAAGCAAATAAACTCGAGTCGAGTGCGAGCTTACACTCGTCTTCGAGTGTACACTCGACGCGCCCCTCGTGAAGTGTTTAGCAGGCTTTGTAAACACCCGCTCTCTTTTCATTCGGTGATACGTGAATTGGTTTGACAAAAATTGTTCTATTCGATTACAGTGTGTGGGAATGGCGATATTCGATTATAGTCTGTGGGAATGGCGATATTCGATTATAGTCTGTGGGAATGGCGATATTCGATTATAGTCTGTGGGAATGGCGATATTCGATTATAATCTGTGGGAATGGCGATATTCGATTATAATCTGTGGGAATGGCGATATTTAATTATAATCTATGGAAAAGCTCATATTTAATATTTAAAATGGCATCAAAGTTTTAGGAGCGTTACTGTGTAACTTTTTGTTAAAATTTAGAATTATGCTTTTATTAATGTTATTGCTTTTATTAATATTAAAGCTGAAGTAGGTATTTTTTTTTAATGATAAAGAGTATATGTGTAATTGTTATTAAGAATATGTTGTATAAAACTAAAAGAAATTTTATTTCGGATATAATTGGACTAGGAAATATTATTATTTTTAATGAGCTCAATTTGTGTAAGTCTATTAAGGTAGATCGAACGGAAACTTTTCCAATAACGTGGCTTCGCGTTGCATCGGTTAACCAACTTATATATCTTAATTAGTAATTTATTAAGTTCGTGTATGGCTTACGATATTGTTTTAACTTCTATTATTGCTAATTTTGAAGATTGAAGTAAAAACTTTGGGACATACGACTTCCCGTCTCCTTTTGTGCATTTAGCACAAAGCTTGTTTTATTTTCAATGAACACTGTTTCCATGAATATTAATTATTATTAATATTGTTCTTTTTCAATTTGTTAACCTACGAGTATTCAAAATTGAGGACGTTGTGCCTCAGCGGCACAACGTCCGCCTCTTAAAAGAACGGTTATGGGTTAAATTCACAATGGGGGGAATGTAATATATTTGACCATTACAATACAAACACGTCGTTGAATTCCACCATTAAACACACAATTTCTCGAAAAAAAAGGGGGGGTAGGTTCCCTCTGCCCACCCTGCTATATTCAGGATTTAACGTAAAGCTATAAAAACAATAAGGAAATACATTTCAAATATTACGTGTGCCGTTTTCGGTTATATAAAATTCATTGCTTTGTGAAATAACAAATAATATAAGCTTATTCAAGGTTAGTTTAATATGATAACTTTGTTTTTACGTTATTTCTCGTTTCTAATATATGTACACACTCCGCTATAACATTTTCTGGCTCTGTTTTGCATCGTAATATGGTGCCGCGGATAATTTAAATATGCATGTTGAGAATTTTATTTCCATATATTTTATTCAAAATATTTCACGTCTTTTCCAGTAAATATTTGATATAATGGAGATCTTTAGTTATGTATTAATTGACAATATTGAATTAAAATATTTTTGTTTTGGAAATGCAACAAATTTCATAAATTTCAATACAATTTTAAATACTTATGTGTCAAAGAATTTTTGTTTTTGAAGTTTGCTTTGAAACAAAGAAACATTATCTAAAATGAAGAAGTGTTGTTTTTAATTAAATTAATACTACATTGGACTACTTAAAAAAAACTTAACACACAATTATTTTATCACTCTAAACTCTCCTTTCTCACGAGTCATTATCAAAGAATTTTTTTAATACAGTCAAATTCTAAGTTTTTGTTTTCATTACTTCCTCCTGTTTAAAATTCAAAATGCCAACATAAAATGAATGCCATCGTCGAAGTATCATTTTGGGAACTCTAACGTTACTTACGTCGTGATGGAGCTCGATTAAATTAAGTTACTATAGCGAAAACGAGAGTCAATTTCGATTCTCATAGAATTCAAATGATCTTTTTATTCAAACTGAGACGGAAGAAACTCTAAAACAGATGGTTCCGCTCCATTGCTTAAGAAAAACGTTCACTTATATTTTTAAATTCGCAATTGCTGATACTAGCAATAGCTATTTATACGTATATTGAGACATGAGCTTGTGGGAATTCCGCGGAAAGTGTGAATGTGTGGTCTTAACATTAGGTTCCCTCCGTCATATTAATATCCTTAACGCCTGCTTAGACTAAGGGGTCTTATTTATACGTAGATATCAATAAATAAAAGTTTCATTAAGTATCATTTATTCAAATAATACATGTTATCTACATTTCTCAGATGTATAAGCTAACTAAAAGTTGTTACAATCTTCGCCGATATATATAATATTTATACATAGATATTCTAAAATTTTATTAAAGCCGTAGATGCTTTACAGCACTAATCTAGGAATATATATTTCTATAAATTAAAATTAATTTACATACATTTAATGTTATATTGATATGATTTATTTTCGTTACTAAATATAATATATTTGATTACGTATAAACAATTTCGAAAGAGATATATAGATGCTAGATCTAATGATAATGATTGATAATAGCCAATATTTAATATGTTTTACAAATATTTCTTTCATTTTCAGCGTTTAAAATATCGAAATCTAAATTCTTAAAGGATACAAAAACCGCATACACAGTTTTACAACCACATTAATTAACAGCTCTATTATATTATTATTTTAAATTTCTAAGGTACAATCGATTGATATCGAGACGCACGTTTTGAATAATCTATCCGAAAATATCAATTCTAAATTATTTTTATTATTTCTAACAATAACATTTTTTTTTTCAAGAATTGTATAGCTATAAAAATTGTTCTAATAAATATTGATAATTTAGCACTAACTTTTATAATACAATATCCTACATAAAATACAAGGAGCTCTGTTCATAAGCAAAATGTTTAACAAGACTGTACAAAAGTTATATACAAAGACTTAAAATCTAATTTAAATGATATTCCTAGCTAGCAGGTTACATATACATAAATGAATATCCCTCATCCCACTCTTCAGTATTGAGTCCAGCTCTTTGCTGAAAGGAAAACAAAAATTAATATGGCAGATTTCGTACTGGGAATGCGCCTACAGATAGTTTGAAATTGAATTCGACGGCACAGATTAATTGTTTTCAAAAGAGTCTAGATATTGTTTGTTTTCTGTGTGTGTATTAATATGATTTTTTATACTGTCCTAAAATACCAGTGCAGCGTCGAGATATTACTATAAATTATATTTTTTAATAACATAATTTAGTTAGCTATTATTTTTATCTACATTTATTGTTATAATATGTCAATATACAGTAAGTATACTATAGCCCTGAAATATAGATAGAATATAGACCAGTGTTTTCCAACGTGGGGTCCACGCCCCACAGAGGAGCAATTTGATAATTAAGGGGGGCATTAACAAAATGGATTCAACATGACTTTAACCCTTTCGCTTTAGGTTATTTAAATGCAATGCTAAATATCGGTGATAAATTTAACAAAAAAGCCAAATTCTTAAAAATATATATAATATATAATTTCGTTTGACGTTACCAAAATATCAACTGGGTAGTTAGAGTCGTCAAGTAAACTTTGGACGAAATACATATAAAATAAAATGAATATACTAAATGAATATAAAATAAAAACAATATTAAAATTATTTTAAATTTTAGATGTTTTTTAATGTATGTTTTGAAATTTTACTCACGATATTTTGATAACAATTTCGTAGTGATTTCTTCCTAAAACTTATCATTTATATTTCTTAGGGGAACAAAATAATTTTTTAAAGTTAAAAATTATGTATGGGGGCATAAAAATTTTAGAAATGTCAAGGCCTAAAAAACGTTGGGAAACACTGATATAGACTATCAAGCTTAAGAATGAACCGGCCTGTACTAAATTTGTCTGTTTTAATGTTAAAGGAAAGTAAATATAGCAACACGATATGTGTGCGTTTAGCGATTTGTCTGCAAACTTGTGACTCGCCCGCACACTAAGCGGTCGACTGATCGAGTGATCAGTTGCACGGCGACGATAGCACTTTGTGTATGAAACGGCACTTTGTAATATGTACACTTGTGGCGCACTTTAAAAAACCAACCAAATTTAGTTTTTCTTAATAGTTTAGAATTAACTTTCACAATACATCATATACGACGCTGTTGCTTGATTATTAAACTGCAATACTAGCGAATAATTTTCTTATAAATGCTCATATATATTTTATTTACTTATACTATAATTTGTTTAAATATTTTTTTTCATTTAAAACTCTACGATATCTCCATTGTGAAATAATCATAATATTAAATGTACATAACGACCTAAATATGATAATTAGACATTTTATATATGAACCTAATAGTTTTAAATTATTCTTGAATGTCTATTAAATTTCATTATAACTGAACCACAAATTCAATTCATCTAGAAAATGATATCTAACCACGCGGATTTAGCTCATGTTTAAAGGTTTGAAAAGGTTCGAAAATTAAAAATAAAATAGCTATATGAAAAGCTACGCCAAGCTGTAATAAAATGTTCTTAGAAATTAAAAATATAATAAAAATAGAAAATATATTTTACTTTTTTTTACGCTTTATCTCGCATATAGTAGAGAAGGCAGGGTGAACCTAGTGTTAAGACACTTAGTTCCTCAATTTTAGCCGCATTTTCGAATAATTGTTAAGTCATAGAACTCAACGCCGCGCTTATATCATGTTACTACACAAAGTACTATATAATTTAAACTTTATATATAAATATGCATACCTTTATAATGCATATCGCGATGCATGCTCGGGCAAGTTTTGCCAGGATACTAAAAAAAAAAAAATAAAGATTAGAAAATTGGAAACAAGATAGAATAAGTAATTAAATATTTAATTACACCTTGTATTTAAATATACTAATATAATAGAAATTTATATTATATAATTATTAAAAATATAAAGAATTAATTTAAAATATGTATGGTTTTAAATAGTTTAAAAACAATTTAAATAACAAATATTAATATATAATATTTGTACGCATTACATACTAGTTAAAATTACCTTGCTCAAGTCAAAGTCAATATTAGTTCGTACTGCCCTGTGGTGCAACGGTTGAGGAGGCCTGAAGTTGTTTCCCAAAGGGGCCTTAGGGTGCCTCGCGTCGCCTTGCATCAGCCGCCTCAGGGCGTGCAGCTAAAGTTACAAATAAATTTAATTAACCGCACAGTTAGTTCAACACTAGAGAACTTTTCAAATTTAGGAAAGAGCTTTGTTGAATACTGTTTGTTGTAAATCGTTTGTGCAAACGCACCGAACAATAGAGTTTTGCGTTAAAGGAAAAATAAATGATTGTATGAGAAATTTCTAAATTGGTTTATTATATGAATTAAAGTTTTCTTTTGTCATATAATGACATTAGGCATCGCGCTCAAAATATAATGCCTCCATAATATGATAAAATAGGAAGCGGAGATTTAGAACACTAAACCCTAACCCGATAGACATCAGTTCGTTCGTTAAGCTTAAAATAATTATATATATATATATAAAATTATTAAGATTTATTATAATTTCAAAAGAAGTCACTCCTTTGTTATAATAATCAGTTTTTTTTATATTTTCTAAAGAGAGGTGTGTGTATGTTGCGGAAATGGGCTGATAGCGTAGTACAGTCATAGATAGCACTTTGCTAGGTATATTCTACAGTATGGTGGTAATACCACTATCTTAAAAATATTTTTTATAGAAAAGACATAAAAATATTTTAAATTAATCTATTTGAAGAAATTTCGCGCAAAGAACTTGTTACTATGAATAATCATTGACTTAATTCAAACATAAATTTGTTTACAAATTCAATACATTTTGCTAACTTTACCAAGTTGAAGTTTATTTTATAATAATAAGGTTAATTAAGTAATAACTTAGGGGTAACCCAGGTTCACGTTTAAAATCGGTATTAAGGTATTTCTATCAGATTTTTCATGAAAAATGTTTATTATAAATAATTATTAGCATCAACATTTCAAAATGGTTCATACTGGTTCCATCTGTTCATAAGCAAAATGTTCCTTCCGCCCATTCAATTAGACATAATATTGAAACGAAAATATCTTAAAACATTTTTTTTGCTTGAAAACAATGCAAAGAATATATAAAGCAGTAAGACGATCCGCCATTGAACGAACGTACAAAACGAAAACAGTGAATTATTCAGAATTATGTCAAACTTTTCAACATATTAAAACTGAAATTGTACTGAATGTCCTATTGTTTTGGAACTTGTTTGTATTTCAGGAATGGAGCGATTTCAAGTAAATTGAAACTTCTTTTATACGTAGTGTTTGTATAGCGAACGCGGCGGGATTAACGGGCTCGGTGCACGCGAGCCGCTATCACTCCCATCGCTGTTTACGCGGTATTAAGCCGTCTGATTGTGATTATAGACATAGCAAAATCTAAAAAATTGTGGATTTCTGATCACTTTAATCATATTATGCTTGATGATTCTATTATTCTTGTGGGTGGAGGTTTAGCTTTAGATAAGTCTATTTTTTTTGAGGCCGACAAGAGTATGACTGTAACGCGACGGTTGTGAGTTCGATTCCCACTAGAGAAAATGAAATATTTATTTACGTTTATATTTCCATTTCTTCGCTCTAGTGTCGAGGCAAAGCGCGGCGTTAAGTTCTGCCATCCAACATGCAATGCTTCCAGAATTCGGCAGAAAGTGGTGAACAGAGTGTCTTAACACAATTTTTTTCTGCCTACCTTGCTGTGTGCAAGCTATAGCGTGAAGCTAATTTATTTTAGCGTAGGTTTTATTTTAAATTGGAAATCACGAGCGATATAGTTGAAGGCGTGGCGAGTTCGCCGAACTACCCGCAAGAGCGGCGCCGGTTTCCACTAGCACTTTCCACCACCAACAAACGGAAAACATAAACAATGATTTATAATAACAGCCATAGAGCGCGGCACTTTCAGTTTACTTTTAACACGTACATAATTCACGGCGGAGTCTTTGTCTAAGGCGAGGGACGTGAGTTGTTTATTATAGCGTGAGCGCAAATGAAAATGTTATTACGGTCTCAACTGAGGCCCAGCTCGTGGACACACCGCTTTCTAGATATGGCGGTGGACGCTCATATATTTTGCCAAACTGCAATATTTTTCACTTACTATATTTACATTTTGGATAATAAATATATCTTACTAGCGGACGCGCGCAGCTTCGCTTGCTTATTTAGGGGTGAATCCCAATAAATCACGAAACATGTGTTCAATGAAATATTTTTAAGAGTCTAAATTTCAAATTTTATCAAAATCCATTTTATAAAAAAGATTTTTCCATACAAACTGTCAACCTCTTATTTGCACCCTAGAAAACGATGAAACACGTGTTCAATTAAATACTTTTAAAAATCTAAATTACATATTTCATAAAAATCGGTGCCGATTTAATTTTTTTCCATACAAACTTTCAACCCCTATTTCACCCCTTTAGAGTTAAAATTTTTCAAAATCCCTTCTTAGTGGATTTCCAGATTATGAAAGTAAACACCTGTCCAAATTTCACGTTTCTACCATCAGCGGTAACGGCTGTGCGTGCGTCTTACCTCAGTGAGGACAAGTCTTTTAATATATATATAGATATAGATTATTTCCAATGTAGGTATTATCTTTCTCCTATTTTTTTTACTAAAATACTGAAGCAATCAAAGTTTATTACGTCAAGTTTTATTCTTAATATAAATTAAGCACAGGTAACATTTGTACTTTGCTTATAAATTTTATTACCCTTACACTCAATGTATGCAAGCGCGAGCACTGAACAGGTTTTCAGTTTGATTTACAAGTACCGGCTCGTATAAACGTAGCAACGTCGAGTTAAAATTTGAGTAACTGCTTCAAGTATGAAGGGTTCGAATAAACAGGTATACTGGTACTCCTATAGGTACGTTGCTATTACAGAACTATCCGGGCGTTATTTAAATAATTGCTTTGACCTTTTAAAATGCATTTCGTTTTAGATTTGAATTAATGTTATTTGACAAGCACAGTGTTGAGATTTAAGCTGATAAAAGTTAATATTTGTATTGAATGTTTTCATTTAGTACAGCAGTTGGATATTATTATTTTAATTACCTTAATTTATTCAATTGAAATAAAAATTATCTAAAAGATAATAGGTACTATAAAAGAGCGTTAATAAGCACTAATATAAAATACACACTATACCTACTATAATAGGGCAGGCAAAGTGAATATAGCGTTAAGACACTCTACTCCCCACTTTCCGCCGAATTCTGAGTTGAGTAGCGGAACTCAACGCTGCGCTTAGCCTCAAAATCAGACGCTTGCCTCTGCACCATGACTGGATTCAATAAAGTATTATGAAATAAAATAAAACCTAAAAAAAAAAATTTCTACCATTTTAACTTCGAACTATAAAAAACTAATTAAAAAGGAGATCTAGTTAATCTAGAATGCAGCAACCCCACCTGCTGTTTAGTGATGTAAATAGGTTTGTTGATAATAACCCACGTAACAGTTTCATAGCAGGCCGGCGCCGTAGTAGAGCCGTCGTACGTCATATAATAGTCCGTCTCTGGTAATAGCCCACGGACTGACAGACGGTTGACTGGCATCTCAGCCCCTAAACAACAAACGTGTTGTATCTGTTAAGATGGAATTCCACTAAGGAACCTTGTGTATTGTTTACAAATATATATACAGTAGTGTAACTCACCTCCGTACTTAATGTTTTCCAGTTCTTCAGTCAATATTCTGAGTTCGGGATTCGATAAATCTCCCAACTATAAAAAAAAAGTTATAGTTAAATTACAAAATATAATTATTTTCCAAATACTTCTTTCCAAGTACTAACTACACTAAGACTATATTTATAGTTGTTGACATTATATATTAGATTTCTGTATGAAGTGATAATATATCTAATTAACATATTAGTAATTGCAAATTGAATGTAATATCATCTGAGGTTAATTGTATCAAGCGCAAATATTAATTATAATCCCGGTTTGTTGTTGGATTTGGTAAAAACCAAACAAGACGTCATTACCCTAAGTCTAGGTAAATGTACTAGTTAATTTAAATATAATTAAATATACAATTTATTCGTATCTAGTTACTGTAGCTGGCGGTTTAAGGTACATAAGTTTCTTATTAAAAATCAAATTAAATCAGCTTCACGCTGTGAAGTTCCAGCACACAGCTGGTAATCTAATGTTAAGACACTCCGTTCCCCAATTTCCAACAAATTCTAAAGGCTTTGCGTGTTGAGTGACGAAACTCAACTCCTCGCTTTGCCTTGACACTTGAGCAATGAAATGAAAATATTAAATATTTCATTTCCTCGAGTGGGCATCGAACTCACATTCTTCGCGCTACAGTTACACCTTTATGCCTATGGACCACGCCTTTACCCGTGTCTAGCTACTATCACGTTTAAAGCACATACGTCTTAATATATTGCTATTTAAAATAAAATGCTACTGCAGTTAGTTTAGCAAAGCAAGTGAGCCAGTAGAATTATGAGCAAGCCTGTAAACACCTCCGGGACAATTAACGCTAGAATAGTTACCTACGTTGCTTAAAGAAAACTAAAACTATCTTACAAACAGCGCTAAAGCTACGCACCTAATTGCTCTTGGTTTGTGTTCTCACAGTCAATATTGTCCAGTTACGACGGTCGGTGTACTCGTATAATATGCTTCATTAAGTTAATTACGAAAATGCAAGCTAATCAATCTTCAACTTGATTGAGTTCTAAGTGTAGAACTTAATATAGAATTGGAAGGAGTGGACAGTTGGAAGTCAATTATGTTAAATACTTTAGGCTTTTTATCTATTACTTAAAGTACTTGTTTTTGAAATAATAATAACATTTAAAAGACGATTAATAGAAAAATAATAACTTTAGTTTTTTTTGGTTACTTTACAATATAAAATAAGTAAAATGGTTTTTTTGCTAAGATTTTTCTTATTAAGTATGGCTTAGTTTCATTTAGTAATCTAAAGTAATTACAAAAGACTTACAGTTCCGTTGAAAAATACAACAAAAGCCACGTAAATAATTGGGTGAATATATTGCGGATATATATTAGCATTTTAAGGCGATAAGGCGATTCTCTCACAGAGCGTTAAATCACAGTGGCCGAGCTGCAAGGATGCTACATTAGTTAAGCGCCTAAAAGATAATATGCAATACGATATATTAGAAGAATCGGCTTGTATAAATTTTGTATTTCACTTTAAAAAAATGCTTAAAAATTAACTTTAGCATTATTAAAATCCCAGTTTTTAATTTAAATTTAACATACATAATCTGTGTTTTTATTATAATAACATGTTTCTTTACTGAAATTAAGTAATTATAATAAAATATAGCGTCGTAAATAGCTTACGTATCACAGCTCAGACAGCTCTTAATGTGAACTAATAGTTTTAGCGGGCAATCCATAGCCGACAGAAAATTCCAATTTAGTTAATTAACTACCAGTTTGGGTGGAAACTACAAAGGTGCGGCTCGGTGATAGCACTTCATCGATAACTGTTATACTAAACGATTTTTCTTAAAAACATTTTTTTAATATATTTGCTTGCCTCATGGGGAATGGATTGTCTTAACACTAGGTTCCCTCTGCTTATCCTGCTGTGTGCGGGATATAGCGTGAAGCTGAGTTTGATTACTTGCCTTATATTTATATGTACTTTTTATTGAAGTTACAGTGTATATGAATAAATATCTAATATGTTAGGTTTAGTAAAATCACGTGGTCGTCGTGGTACAAAGGTGTAAATGTAACGCGATCGATCGATCTCCACTCGGGCAATAAATTATTATTTATTTTTTTATTTTCATTTCATCGCTTCTTCACCAAGGCGAAAACCCGGCGTTGAGTTCCAACAGTCAACACATCATGTCTTGAATATTTCGGTGGAAAGTGGGGAACGGAGTGTCTTAACACTAGGTTCTCTCTGCCTACCCGGCTCGAATCGAATTAGGATAAAAGAACATGATTTTCATAAATTTCGTAAAGCTACTGTGATTTATTTTTAATAAAACGATATTAACAAATGGTCCTTTGATGTGATATACAATCAACTTATTATATTTCGACAATACAATACGAGTACGTACCTGTAACAGTAAAGAAATAGAAACGATTCCTTGAGCTTTGTGTAGAGCTTCAGAGAAATTCGAATAAAGTTGGGAATTGAAACCAAATATTTGAATCTGGAACAAAGAAAATTTCTACTGAGATATGCCAGTTTTTATATGTCACAATAATTCAAATTTAATTTTCTTATAATACTATTAATAAATATGGGGAAGGGGGTGCTTAACACTAGGTTACCTCCTTGCTGTGATATTGGAGAACGGAGTGTCTTAGCACTAGGTAATATCAACCCTATTATATTCGGTAAAAAGCTTTAATCTGATAAAAATAAAATAAAAAACACATATCCATTTAATATACCTGTATAGTTAGTAAATCTTGTTTATAATGTTTGTTAGCGTAGTAATACGTTGCCGTGCATACAATATTCTTTATATTATAAAGATGTGACGTCACTACAGCATCGCGCCAGATTTAATAGTTAAAAGATTAATTTACATCATATATTAAGTATATTTTAAAGTGTCTACAAACATATTTAATTTTTATTTAATATGAAATAAAGCTTAGATATTGCTTTATATATTTGTTAATATTTCCAATTTATTTTTTCTTTTTATAAGCACACAACGTTAAGCTTTTGCCTTAATAAATTGTATAAAAAGATAAAAAAGAAGTAAATCTCCAAGAATAAGCACATGACTTTAGATTTAACGTGGCTGCGTAAGAATTTGTCACATAAATAAACAGAATCCACGCTTGAGTTGGCTCGCAGTCGCTCCTCTGGATTACATTAGGGATTTGGCCGCCTCGAGGGTAACGCACGGCTATGTGTGAAAACATCTGTTACGCTCTTTGTAAACTTCCTACAAAAATCTTCTATTGGTATTGCCAATACAAGAAATTACTTTATAAAGAGATGGAAGTAATGAAATGTTCTTCGTTGGTTATTTACGAGTGGTAGACATGTAAGATTTGAATAGGAAGGTGAGGTAGGTGCTTTACATGGTAAGTTGGGCATGGCACGCACTGCTTTGCTTTAATTAATTATAGCTGAGAACTGTTAATAGGAAAGGAAATACAATACGATTGTTGATTACAAGGAATTACATTTCTGGAAACTCGTAGATGATTTTTAACTGCTGCTCAGCATACAAATGACATAAATATATATATTAAATTATTTTTTTTCGTTACAATATTAGTAATTTACTATTTTTTTATTATCTAACTATGTTATCTTATAATGTTAAATGGTGGACGAAGAAAACACAATTAGAATTTACGGTATTATTTCCATATTAAATATATAGTAAAAATTGCATATGTTAAATTTTATACATAATTAAGTATTTTCTTTATCTTGCATCGCTTGCATCACGTGCAATGCATCACTATGTTTACACTCTCCGTAAAATAACAGCCAACATTTGCATATTTAGCTGCATTTCGTATTATATATATATATATATATAATGTCTTATATACCAAATTAGCCAAACAGACACTCCGCTCCCCATTTTCTGCCTAATTTTGAGTGACAGAACTTTTTTGCTTTTTTTAGCCTCACACTTTTTCTCGCATTGTAGGCAGACGGAACGCGGGAACCTTGTTTTAAAATGAAGAGTCTTAAGCTCCTTAAAATCCACGCTTTTCACCGAATTTTGGAAGCATTTCGTGTTGATGGCGGACCTGAACACCGCGCTTTGCCTTGTTACCGGAGCGAGGAAATAAAACTTCATTTTCTTGCATGGGAATCGATCGAACCAACAATCTGTCGCGTTTACAGTCACACGCCTGTGGCCTTGTATACCACGACTGGCCTCACCATCTTGTAACGATAAGATATGAAAATAATTAATCTCTTCAAGTGATATTATATCTAACAAACACGTACAACCAGACACTTCGTCTCTCATATATACATATCTAATATATAAATTAAACTACATTTGTAACAGGTATGGTTTTGAATGCGTGCTGCAATATATTAGTATACATTTCTCTCCTTGTTAACTTCGAGTAACTTAGACGTGATTGCAATACTGCAATGAATGCTCACTAATTATATCGATAGAGATATCATGTCCGATACAAGTATCGTTAACTTCTGTAATATATACATTTGTGTTAATATTCCATTTTGTATTTATTATGTTAATTAGTTAATTAATAAGATATAATCGCGATTTGCATATAGCTTAAGACTGAACATAGGTATAGAATTTGTTGGTTCGATTCTTACCCGGTGGAAAATTTATATATAAAATATAGCGATCTTGTTGCTTAAGGTAAGTTAATAATATAAATTGTTAAGAATACTGAAACTGAAAGTTTTTTCAAAAGAGACCCAAAACATGATTTCCGTAGAATATACATACATAGTAATTTTCCTCAGTTTTCAATACAAAATTGTACCTACATAATATATACTATAATGATGATTAGATAAAAAGAAATATTGAATAAAAGTGGAACTGAATAATTGGGAGTTTCCAGTTTATTTTACAATAACATTAGATCATACGAGTAGTGTTTTGACACTAGTCACTACCAATCTTATTTGAACACATCATCACATTTACCTTACTAAACATACAAGTCTTACTAAACATACCTATATGAATTATCATATGCTGACTTCAGTTACCAGGTGATAGTAACCTCACAGGAAATTAGGAGATACCATTGGATGGAACTATCGGTGATCAGGTCAGAGCTGACTATTACAGTTTGTATAGCTATACTACATCATTTTTCAAGCTTGTATTTTCAAAGTTTTGATATAATGTGTCTATTTCATATAGTCATGTAATAATATTTAGATAAATAATTAAAGCGGGCGAAGCCGCGAAAGCCGGTAGTATTAATAATGTAATTTAAGATTTAAACCACGTTAGACATTCAAAGAAAAAATACTTAATAGTCTCGATAACACAGAGAGAGGAAATGTAATGATTCGTCACTCTTTTGTATTGCCTATTTAGTTGCATAGTCTTAGCATGTCTGTCTGTCTGTCTGTCTTAAAAATCGTAATAATATTATTTTACGTCATAGAAATTTTGTAATAGTTGACTTACCTCCGCAGGAAACGAATATCCATTGATGGCATGTTCAGATCCAAATTGATCGTGGAGGCCGTAGTGTATGTGTATTTCATGGAACTGGTATTTGTATGACAGTGGTCCTCCTGTTATGTTTATGTGGTGGCGGGTCTCATTTTCAACAGTAAAAATTACTGAATGGCCCGTGTTGCTTATAAGTCCATTTATCTATACAAATATAAGTATATAATTTGATTAATATATAATTTATTTGAGGTATTTCATGCCACAAAGACACACACACGCTGTAAACGTGACAAGCTGTGGGTTCGATTCTCATTTGAGGAAAGGAAACATTGAAGATGTTCATACGAGGATCAGTCACACTCTACCTTCCCTCCTACACGACAGCCATCCATTTTGATTAATAAATCTATGAACACTTCTCCATTATTTCATAAATATATCTAAATATAAACCTCAAACAAAATGAGCTTACCCTATGCTTATCTATGTGTAAAAATCGGAGATTGGGGTCGAAGAGAAGCTTCTCCGGTTCCAGATTGACCGGTGATTGTCGCCGTCCTTTGTTGCATAGCGACCACTCGGGGTTGATCAAACCCCAGAATGCTGGACCTACGTAAATAACAATGAAAGTATAGAATAAAATTTAATATTTCATATAAAGTTATAAAACTATAGAAATGTTTATATAAAGGTATATAAAAGTTAATATGAATTATGTTATATATTATACATGTTACCTTATCCAGTGTTTGTGTTATAATAATCAGGCAAAATAAAAGATAATAAAAACATAGACACAAAATTCATACAGTATATAATGACATAATTATTATATTTATTTTATACAGGATTTAAACCTAGGATATTAGACTTAACAGTGCTTCAAGCTTCGCATTTAGTCATTATTTACTATACAAACTGTGGACCATCTAGGTCATTTTTTTTAGATTTCTATAATTTTTAACCTAAATCAGTATTCTGTACCGAACATTACCGTTCACCATCGTCTTTTTCTTAAAATAAATTTTAAAATTAACATAATATAAACTACAATACGATAAACAAACCGTGGCCGACCTGAAGTTAACCGTTAGACCTGAAGTTCCTGAACAGATCAAAAAGTAAGAAAAAATCCTAAAATCAAATCTGCTCAGCCATCTACAGCTAACTTCAGGGCAGTTGTTGACCGTACTATAAATACCTGTGCAAAAGCTTCAAAGATTTAAAATTCGTAATAAAATTTATACAAAATGTTAAAATATCCTCTATACACGACGTGACATAATCACAGTATGTGTTCCATGCACAGACAGTTTATTGTAATCAGATGAAACCAAAATGTTCTGTTAATTATAGGCCTGACAAAGCTTCATAAAGATATATTCATAGTATCGACCGCAAGCTATCAAGCAAAAGTGAATTTTAATGTTAATAAAATGTACGCTGTTATTTTTGCCATATATTTTAAGTAGGTTAAATATCCTTCAACTATTTTCGATGAATGTATTTATTGAGTATCAGCTTCACACTAAATCCAGCAATCGCATGCTAGGCAGAGGGAACTTAGTGTTAGACACTCCGTTCCCAACTTTCCACCGAATTTACGAGGCATTGCACGAAAATCAACGCCGCTCTTGGCCTTGTTACCAGACCGAAAAATTTAAAATATTAATAAATAAGAATTTATTTTCCCGCGGCAAATATTTAACTGTAAAATACTTAATACTTAACTTCAAAAGCTTTATCTAATCGAATTAACGTTCACACTTGGTATTTCAATATGGAGAAAATTGCACGGAAGTAGCCAAAGTGCCTTGGATAGCGTTCACGTTTTTATTATTTATGACCTTGAAAATTGCAGCAGTAAGCCGGCGCAGTGTTTGCGGTCACGCCTTCTTTATCGTTCGCGTTAAGTGGAAATGTTTTTGGCATAATCATAGAGCACAAGGTTTTGTAGAGGTTCTTTCAAGGAATTTACAATGCGAGGTTTTTAAACCAACTTTTTTTTTCATAAAGGACGAGGTTCTAAACTCGTGAAACTATATTTTTAACCAACTTCTTTCAAAAAAAAGAAGGTTCTATATTCGTTAAATATATTTTTGTATTTGTTATATAACACCGTACGTGTTAATTGGTCCTAATGCTATTTTTGGCATTTCAATTAATATACAACTGTAAAATAAAAGTTATCATTTTCTACACGAGGGCTTTCACCTTTAAAATGACAAGAATGAAACTTGTATATCATTCGTACTTAAAATATAATTGATTTGTTTATTTTTATAATATTTTCCGAAAACATACTTTACTTTTAACTAACTTTTTATTTATATTGGATATTTATTTAGTCTTCCACAATCCGTTAATCATTTGGTACGATATTTCAAGTATTTGAATGGCACTTCATGAACTATCCTAACCTTCCATTTTGGCACTAGTCGAATGCTCCTATGAAAAACACAATTACGTCACAGACGTGGAGCAAATGTGGCCACAAACAGCTTGCTATGTCCTTAATCTGTTTTTAAGTGCTAATTGCGATGTATAATAAGACTGCTACCCAGATAATAGCATGACTTTTCTGGTTTTTTATACAGTGGAACAATACATGAAATATCTTTAATTTTACATAGCGGTATAGGCAGAAGGAACTTAGTGTTAAGACACTCAGTTTCCCATTTTTCGCCGAATTCTCGTGGCATTAACGCTGCGCTTTACCTCGAAGTACTGTCGATACTAGAGCGAAGAAAATGGTAATATTTAATAGTTCATTTTTCGAGTGGGAATCGAACTCATAACCGGTCGCGTACTTTTTAAATAATATTAAAGTAATTAAGACATCGTAAGAAACAAAAATAATCTTCATTAAATATCTACGGTTATCGAAAAAGGAAAAGGCAAGTATCATAAGAACGATTACTAATGGGCTTGAATATTAGAAGGGATGGGGCTCGGGTGCACGCAACCTCGGCTCGTTACTTAAGTATCGGCTGGTGGGTCATTGGTAATTTTGTCAATACATTTTTAATATCTATCTATATCTGGAACGAAAAAGTGGTAAGTGGAGAGATGTATCTTTTTATGAGAAATTATTAGTTGAAAGTCATTATAGAAAGTGGCATAATAAGAATAGAATTAAACTAATATAATTATCATTTATGTGATTATATTATAAGAAATTTAATTTTCTAAAAGAATGTTATTTTAATGCTAGATTTATAATAATACCTATATAGAACGTTTTAAATATGAACAAATTAAGATCATCGAAGGCCACTCATGGCGCATGGGCACAATTGTGTGACTGTAAAGGCGACTGCTTGTGGGTTCGATTCCCACTTCAGGAAATGAAACATTTATCCAAATTTATGTTTTCATTACTTCGCTTCGGTGTTGAGTCGAAGAAGAAGAGAATTCAGTGGAAAATGGGTAAAGGAGTATCTTAACACTAGGTTCCCTCGATTCTCCCTCGATTGACCTTGGCTGTGTACGGGATACAGCTTAAAGCTGATTTATTTTTCATTTTAAATAAGATCATATTAAACATCTGTATTCGAATGATACGATAGCACACCTCACAATTTTGCGAGTAACGCAATATGAATGCAAGATAAATCGCCCGTATAAATTTCATGTCACGTAAACTGGCAAAAATGTTATCGTTACAGAGAAATTGATATGGTACACAAACGAAATATTTGCGGGCTTGGGGCAGGTCATCGGATTGAGGTTCACGCTATATCAGAATGTGTATAATGGGGGGCATTTCCGCACGTTTACCTTTGCTCTGGAAGTTTACTCAAATGGTAAAAAGGGACCAGTCTACGTTCACATATGATTGAACCGCGGTGTATGGAGATTAGAGTAGTGTTGATTTTATAGTCTAATAAAATAATCGTAAGGTATTTGTAGTGATATACCAGAAAGCGATTTTAAGCTCAAATTCAAAGGATTTATCGGAATCGTTTATGGTAAAAAAATATTTTCATGATATCTTGCTTACAAATGTTATTTAATATTACATTACAATCTATTGTAATATTAAATAACATTTGGTTCTACATTAGGTTGCTTACTATGTTTACAAATTCCATGTCTAGAGAACTGGTTACTACTATAGAATGTTTTAAAACTAACATTTCATAAATATAATAACATTTCTAATCGTTAAATCAAATACAAAATATCCTTCCTTCACTTTTGAATTGTCAAATACTAACAAATAGACAAATAGTAACAAATAGATAGATATTCAAGAGGTGCGTATAAAGGTGATATTTTCTTTTGCAAATTGCTTAAATTTTGCATATTGAAACAAAATGTAAAATAACATTATGATAATGGAGTACGTAATTCAATATATTTTTTTAATAGTTATCAAAAACTAAAAATACATATTTTTTGATTTTAAAAAATGTAAAGCGGCTTTTAATTTATAGTTTTTATTTGCTCCACGTTGTAAAATTGTTAAACTAATTTAGTAATTGAATAAAGTAAATGAAAATTAAGCAAAAGCATATAAATATGAAACAAGTTATTCTACACTTAATATGAAAATGTTGTGCTTACCTGAAATACCGTCGTAGGTCCACCATTCTTCCCAGCTGACGCCGCTCACGGCTACAATCAAACCGAGTCTAATTAAGTCTGCACTCTCATTATGAACATTTTTCATTCTTTACATTTCTTATATAACCTCTCTATTTTTTATAATTTATCTACTTTGAAATGTAAGGAATATATTACAACATCACTGCTGGAGCTTTTGTAAATAATAAACAAGTAAGTTAGTAATTATGGAATTATTACGAACATCTTTTTAGGCTTATTAAATTATGTAGATAAATCCAGCGATAATATTCTTAAATTTGAAATTTGTGTATTCAATATTTTTATGCATTTAAGAATTCTAATCTTTTCTTGTACAAAAGTATGACATAAAATGTAAATTGAATTTCACTTTTTTTGTAATATTTTCATTCTCTCGCATGGAAATCGAATCCGTAATAGTCGCATCTACAGTTAAAGGCTGTCCACCAAGCACTAGCATTACGAAGACTTAATATTAATTATTTCTTTAAACATATTTGATAAAATATTAAAACAATAATAAATTACCAAAATGTCTTTCGTAAATGTACTGCACACTTAAGGTTAATAACACGGTATACAGTATATTCGATTACATACAATTTTTTCCCCAAAATCACACAGTCCACTACAGCAATCCATCGTAAAAGAACATTTTATCAATGTGCCATTTTTATTTCACTTTTACTTTCACGAATCAATCAAAATGAAATGAAATAAATAAGCCAATGAGGGGGAAAAGCGGTCTCCTTTTGAAACAAAACGTTTTTTGTGACAAGCCGATGTTGCAACACTTCAGTTGTTCACAAATCTTTGTAATGGCGATAATTTTTCAGATTTTTTTATATTTTTTATAGTTTCTGGCATAGTAGCTTTGAAAATAAAATATTTTAACTATTATAACTAATTGTAGCGTTCCTTTCGCTCGTAATTCCTCAAAATATTGATATAACATTTTAACGTAGCGCTTATTTATAATGATTTATGTCATTTTATTTAATTTTATTGTGATTGTGCCAACTTTCCGCGGCTTACCACTTCACAGAAATAATTTTATACCGCGAGTAATTTTTACCTTAAAAATGAAAATATTTCAACTCGACGGACTCCAGCAACTCACGAGAGACGGATTTTCAGGAGATTAAAATTTCTAATTTGAGTGTTCTGGAGTTCTCTTAATTAAGATTATAGAATTATGATACTCATAATATTTCGAAGCAATTAATTCAAAAATACTCAAAATGAAATTCTTATGCCATAATTATCTAAAATTATCTAAGAAGTAGCTTTTCTTGTAACAAGATACTCTCACTTAAAAGAGGTTACATTATTATTTTAATAAAGCTATAAGTTACAAACGTAGTCTAGAACCTTTTTTTCAGCTTTACGCTGTATCCCGTAATGAGCAGGCTGGACTGAGAGATCCTAGAGTACACAGCACTCCCCACTTTCCACCTCTCAAGGCATTGCGTGGTGAGTGGTAGAACTTAACGCCGCACTTCGCTTTCGTATCGGAGCGAGAAAATGAAAATACTAAATAATTTATTTCTCGAGTCGGAATCGAACCAGCAACCGTTGCGTCTATAGTCACACTTTATGTCACTGCGCCACGCCAGTCAGTATAGAACCTACTAAGAATAATTAATTAAGCTACACGCTTCAAACCCGCTATTGCGAGAAACTTTACAATGAAAAACTTAAACGATATCGTTAAATATATATCCTAAAGCGTGTAGTTGAAATGTATACCAATCTCGAAGTTACTCGATACACGCCTGATTTATGTTTTTAATTTAAATTTTTGCATTCGCCAGGCGAAGTTCGCCACGGACGCGCCGCCTGCATTGCAAATATATGTCGCAGTCGACTCCAGAGATCGTTTCCAGTTTCGATTCGATACAGCTAGAGCGAACTGTCGACTTTTAATCTTTTAATGCTACTCTACAAACTTTTGCCTCACGGAATACGTTCACGTTTATTTCAGTTAATAATATGTTTCCACTAACGGTTTCGCAGTGTATTAAAGTTTGTGATTGGAGCGATTTTGGAAATAACCCTCCGCCTTTTCACGGTAGTGCTGTTGTCATTATTATATGAATAACCTTGTTTACAACCACTAATGACTTTTTTATTGCCATGATGTACCTACCGGTATGGATGGATAGTATTAACTAAGCTTACGAGCCTACGAGCACAGTGAATACAGCTCACAGCGGCTTAAACCAACTTTACCGTCGAAAACAACACCTGGGACGGACGGTACGCTGTACCAAATCTATGAATCGCCTAAATTAAAACGGGTGGCCCAGTTTTCGTTAATTTTGAAAAATATTCAATTATTTTCCCCAAGAAAAAAGCAAATACTATGATGCTGTTAGTACAAAAGGAGCTTATAAATTATTCTGTATTTTGACTCGTTTAGCACTGCGAACGTTCTGAAACAAACATAAGATTGAATTCTTATGCATTGTTGTATTTTGCAGACGCGATTGCTACGTGACGGAGGGAGGTCCCCGCCTGGGAGATACCAGTCAGCGTCTGTTTTGTAGTCTCAGTCTCAGTCGAGTCTGGAAGATAGCGCGCCGCTCCTGCTTCATGAAATGCTCAAATATTCTCCAGGATTAGATTCAACTACTTTCAGTTATTATATTATATCTATTAAATTTATTAATATATTTCAATGCCATAATATTTCAATGGTATTGATGTCGCAATCAAACGTTGGAAACGTGAGCAATTCACAACCGACGAACTTCACAAAGAGCTTCAACCATGCATCGGAAATGAATCAGTTTCCGTTTTGCGTAGCGCAAGTGATATATGTCACAAATAAACCGCAATTGAATATAGACTCTAAATTATATGCAACAATGTTCGAAATAGAAAGTTTTAGTAAGTTAAAACAGACCTCCGGTGGGGACACATCGAACTTACTTATTCGTACATTTTAAATTCATAGTGTAAGTTCGTGAATGTTCAAGAATTAAAAGTAATTCAATTTAGTTTTTCGCTTTTTGTGTCGTGGGGTGCATATTAAAGCAATATATATTTTTTTCAAAAGCTTGGAATGTTATAGTTACGTTAGTGTCGATTTTCTCCTACAGTGAATCGTTGAAAGGGAAAATTTCATCGACGTATGAAATAAATAAATAAAATCATGTGGAAAATAGCCTATTTCACGGTGCATTGAGTGAAGTGTGCGTGGCAAGTGCAGCCTACGTTGAACCAACGTTGTTGACGCCTGCATTACAAAGATTTCTCTGTCGAAAATTTTTAAATTTCACATGGTGTTTTTATAATATTTCAAGCTTTAATATAAGCCTGATATTGGAAAATAGTTAAGAAAAGATTCGATTATAATATTATCCAAAGAAATACCTATAAAGCGAGTAGTTTAATTAATTATATAAAAAAAATCGATTTATTTAGTATTACCCTTATCACATATTCAAACCGCGTCATGAGCAACCTTTGGCTATGCAAATTCCACGTTATTGCATTTGTGCTCCCAATATCTGTAGCGGAGATCGCCTTAAAATGATTCTCTTTTGTATACAATATAAAACAAATTACATATTTAAATAAATAGAGAACGTTTAAATTTAGCTAAGCTAAGAAGGTAAAAATATAGTTTTATGTTTTTCCCGCATATAGCGGGGTAGGCAGAGGGAATCTACTATTGAAACACTCCGTTCCCCGCTTTTCGTCAACTTTCACAAACGTCGTGTTTACAGTCACGTCAATAACGTAAATAATGTTAGTTACTTCTTTATATATAATTTATTTGTTACAATACTTTTAATATTTCATTAATTACCCCTATAGAGAGACTATATAAGGGCCAATTTATTTATCTAAATTACTCAATAGTTCGTTAAACCCAATCCACTTCACAACTATTGCAATGTCCAATTTATATTTCCATCAAATGCTCACTAAATATTTTCAAACCTCACTTAAATATTTATTAAGCAACAAAATCTACAAATTCAAATTAAAACAGCAATTTAGGTCATGACGTGGCAGCTAGTGTTTTAATAACTGGAAATTATTATGAATTTTAGCATAAGAACAATATTCAGTGAAGCAAAGTTAAATTAAAGTCGTATGCGGATTTGGCGTCGGCCGCCTCAGCTTAAGGCCAGGCACCTGCGCCCTGCTCTCGACCTACCATTGAAAACACAATTTGCGGTTCGCCTTTTGTGACTCCTGTTTACTTTTATGCAATTTATTTTTCCTGTTTATGTATGGTGCAGGAGCGTTCATCCAGGGTTTCCTCTAATTCGCCAGATGCTTCCCTGCCGTTGGCGTTTCTAAACCTACACTTGTTTCTTTTTGGATAACGATACGACTTTTATAAAAACGAAGGAGAGATTTTTCTTTTTAGAAAGTTTCATTGTAATAATTCTTTGCTATACTCAATTGTGTAACAGACCTTAGGGTAAAGTAGTAACTTGAAAAGTTTTGTTTAAAATCTACATCTGTTGTTATAATAAAATAGTAACTGATCTGTCTGTACGTGGAAGTTCTATCAGGGTATTATAACTGGGGGTATTATTAATGTAATCGATCGAATAAAATTTTAACACAATTTTTTTTTAAGTTTTGTCTGTTTGTATGTGCGCTTGTTCACACTTATCTCAGAATCGGCTAAACCCATTAAATGTCGTTTTTACTAATAAATTTAATTAGTTAATATTTAGTGTTTGTGTTATTATTATCATCGGTTCATAAATATAAAAGTAATATGAATTTAAAGTATTTTGTATGGCAACGGTATTGCTTGTAAAATTATTACTTCTCCGATGATAGAAAAAGAATCAAGATTGTATTATGTAAAAACACAGAGATTTCAAGCTTTAGTATTATGCAATGTAAGTTCACCTGGGGCTTATAAATTCAATGGATAATATATTTTATACAATCAGAATTTAAAAAGGGCAAAATGGAAATTAAATAGACAAAAAATGTTATTTAGCTATTTTAACCTTCAAAAACACGTAATTGAGCAACTATAATTTTCCATGTTATTCTTCATAATTTATATGTACAAGGAACCTAACCTATGAGATTATTATATCCAACAATTAAACAAAGAGGGCTCAAAGAAGGTCATAAAATACATCACACCAACGAGCCTGTATATAGGTTCGTGATAAATAGGTAAATAGCACGCAAACGACACAACTGCTTCCGGGTCTAACCTCGCTCCTATCCTCGTAGCTCACGTTGAAACTTTCAAAAACAATACACAGAGATTAAAGTTACATTTAAATAACCGTTAAAATTCTTATTTAACAACCCTATATCCGTTAATTACAATTAAGATTAATTGTAAAGATATCGATATAGCAAAGATACGTAGTCTTGTTCATAATATTGAAATTTTTATTTCAAAGTATCGCCAAAAATGGCTGAAAATTTTAATGAAATTTGGCACACTGATAGTTTATAATCTGGATTTACCAATATTTTTTGTATAAAGTTTGTAACTTTTTATCTGTTAAAATATTATACATATTTTCCATGTTTCTCTATAAGTCATTTTTAAATCTATAAAAATTATAAGTAAACAAAAATTTAAGAAGTTAAATATTAAGTGAACATTATTTCAATAGCTTGGAGCATTAAATATCTATTAAAATATACATTGAACTCAAATAATCAATGATCACTTATGAGACCAGTTCTGGCGTAGAGGCATAAAATGTGACCGTAAACGTGATAGATTGTGGGTTCGATTCCCACTCGAGAAAATTAAATAATAAATATTTTGATTTCTTCGCTCTGGTGTCAACGTTAAGTCCGGCTTTAAGCTCTGCCACTGAGCACGCAATGCCTCCAGAATTCGGCAGAAAATCGGGAACAGAGTGTCTTAACACTAAGTTCTCCTTTGCCTAGCCTAATGTGTGCTCGATAGAGCGTAAAATTGAAAAAAATATATATACGTAGAATATATTTTAAGTTATCAAAGACGCATAGCTTTATACCGCAGTATGCCTGATGTACTGAAAAATAATACATTTTATATTTCAACAGCTGTAATAGAAATCATAACAATAGACGTTGTTTATCCAACGGTCGGTTATTTTTATCAATTCTACGAAATAAATTTTATTTATTTGTTGCAATACTATTCATTGAGCTCGAATAAAAATTGAACTCTATTGTTTATATTTTGGTTGTTATAAACGAGTTTTGCTACTTGCCCAGAAGGATGAAATACAAATATTATGAGATAAATATTATATTTATAATATTTGGATCTTATATTATTTATAATTCTGTTTAATGTATTATTTTACATTTTAATATTAAGTTCTTTCATAGTGTGTTTTATAGTAAATTATTCATACGAAATGGTTGGTTTTATAAGTATGTAAAGACAATTACATGTAATTCTCTTTAATTTTAATTCCTGGCCATAGACGTTACTACGTCTATGGTTTTAAATAGATAATCTGTACAAATAGTTAAGCTATACAAACTGTCAACATAGATCTTTTTAATTAATTTTGCTGAACACGTGTAACATAAAAATTTGTTAAGTAAGACATTAAATGTCGTTTCTTTAACGAGAAACTCAGTGTGTTTTAATTACTACTATAAAATAACATTCACATTATAAGTATAAAATATTTTTAATGTTTAAATGAATGCTTAGAAATGATTACCTGTATAGGATAGTAGTATTTGCAGTAACGCCGACGCTGTAGCCGTTCCAAGAATATTGTACATCGTCTATGACATATCTCTCGAGCACATCATTCAAATTGCATATGATTCCATAATGCTCATACATTTGCACACTTTTATTTTTTTCATAATTTCTTACATTAATATAAACTTATTTTTATAATTCCTTAACTCGTTACTTCGTCTCATGTTTTTAATCTGAAACAAGAAAAAATATGTTATATATAAAAAAACTGGTCAAATGCGAGTCCGAATCTCTCATAAAGAGGGTTCCGTACCAATTTCAGGATAATATGTCAACAGGAAGTGCAACTTATACAAGTTGACAAGCTTAAATTGACATGAGTCAATACGACCGTAGGTACTTATTTTCTGTATAAAATTAATTATTTTTAGCTATATCTATACTTGTAATAAAATTGCAACGTAACGGTGTCTGTACATGGCTGTTATTTAAGAAAAAATGTTATCGTGGCATTTTTAATAAGGTAATAGAATGAAAAACAACGATTTTTAAATTGTTTGTCTGGGAAAATCGAATGTAATGTACATTAGTAGTTTAATAAATATATAGTTAAAACGGGCAAAGCCGTAAGTGGGTCACTAGTATAATTTATAATGATGACGCGATGAATGAAATTGACATGCTTAAGAGTGTCTATGTACTCATTTTGTATGAAATTAACTAGATATATAAGTTATTCTTTTATATAAAAGCCTATAAATTTTAATTTTTTGGAATTTTTACCAAATTTCATAACTGTAGGTTGCCGGGAGAACCCTTTAAATATTGATTACGCGGCGAATGTCATACAAAATGCAGCAAAAACAATGCATAAATGCTCATATCTTTTAATTGTGTAAACTTGATTTTTTTCTGTGCTTTAAGGGACCGTAGACTGTAGAAATGTTTAATATAAATTTTACCTTGACATCTCCACGTGATCTCCAGATAAATGGTCTGGACAGACCGACAACAAAAAGGTAAGGATTCCGTTTTAACCGTTTATTACAGACAAAAACTATTACCAAAATATCTACCTATAATTATTGTAGATCAATATGGGTATTGACCACCTCAAAAGGTGAAAAAAGCCTTAAAGGCTTTAAGTAAGTAAGTCCTTAGTATTTTCCTATCTTGTGTCAATAATTTTTTTATACATATATTTTACAAAAGTAACACCTTGAAATTTCGATGTAATTTTTCTATGTAAATGTTATTTTTGCTTAAAATAGAACCGTGTTTTGCATTTGTACATCTGTCTGCGAAATTGGTGCAGCGAACATAAATCCTTCATAGCCTTTATAAATTAATGCAGGCACGATTCCAACGCGTTACGTTACGATTCGAAGAGTTGCTTTATGGGATTAATATACAATTGTGCATTTTTTATTTCAGTTATATTACTAGCTGTGGCTGACGTCTATCAGGGGTATTTGATTATTTTGATAAGGTTTGTACATATATTAATTGTAAATTAACAATAAAAAACTACAGTAATTAACCGCCATGGCATAGTGGGAGGATACTTGACTGTAAATGCGTTACTTCGTTCGGATCAAAAGCGGAACGGAATATTTTGCCACTAGGTTCTCTCTGCTTACACCATTACATGCGAGATTAAGCTGTGAGCTAAATATCGCGCCTCGCGCGAGTCGCGTTTATCAATATTTAATTAAATTGAAACTTAGCAGATTTTACATAATTAAATTAGTACTAGTTTAGTTACACAAGTAAATCGCGCGACAAGCTTTTATGATCATATAAATTGTGTACAGTGAGGTTATGAGTTTATAGTTAAAATTTAAAAGACAGATTTTATGTTCTCCTTTTAGAGCGTTTAAATAAAAGCTTTTTCTAGAAATAATTTTTTGCTTATAATTTTTCTAGTATCAAAAAACTTTTGACTAAAATAATCAAACGTTTTGTTTGAACTCGTTAAAAATATTACAATATAAATAAATATTATATTGAAATTATTTTTAATTATTATATTGAAATTATTTTAAATAATATCTCTGTTTAAATACTTTTATATTAATATATCGGGGTATGGTTAGGACATTTGGCATGGAGTTTGTGGCACATAGTACTTGTAACTAAGTATATCATATTTATTCTAGTGGAAGAGCGTTCTGCGTGAGAAAATAATTTAATAATTTTACTGAAATATTTGTAAAATAAATATGGTGTATTTTATATATTTTGTACATTTTTAAATCGTAAACATTTTTATTATATAGAGTACTGTTTAGGATTCCGTACCTCAAAGGGAAACATGGAACTCTTATAGGATCACTTTGGTGTTCGTTGGTGTTTTATTCAAAAGATTTTCATTCTTCTTTTGTATCGAGGTATCAAACTGAAATTAATATCACATATTGTCTACGGTCTCTTGAAGCACAGAAAAAACAAACTTTTAAATAGAACAATCAAAAGACACGAGTAATTAATTATGCATCGTTTTTATTTAATTTTGTATGAAATTCATCTCATAATCAAAATTTGTAGTATACTTGCCCGTGGACCTACAGTTGTGAACTTTGGTATGAAGTGAGAACTTAGAATGTAAATAAAGGAAAAAATCCGTAAAGTGGAAATTTATAGATATTTCATAGAAAAATATTATTAAAAAAATATTTGTTTGTATACGGTATTCCTAGTAGACTTATAATTATGAAATTCAGCATGAAGTGAAAAAAAAAAATGTTTAACTTTTTTTTTAAATTATATAACTGCCTACTCTGCAAGATGTGTTCAAAGATAAAACATATTGAGATGTAATAAGCACGTAGGGCCAGTCGCAGACGCATGGGCACAAGCCTGCGACTGTAAACGGGACAAGTTTTCGATTCGATCTCCTCTTAAGGAAATAAAACATTATATATAAAACAATTTTTGTCGCTCTGGAAACGAGACAAAGCGCGGCGTTCAGTTCCGCCACTTAACATGTAATACCACCAGAATTCGGCGGAAATAGGGGAACGGAACTGTCTTAATGGGAACGGATTGTCTTAACAAGTATGTTCCCAGATACCATCTGCCTACGCTGCCATATACGGGATACAGCACGAAGCTTAAAACAATCACATCTAGTATAGAAAACGAAACAGCCATAACGAGCATATTCCGTATAAAATTCGTAAATAATTACTAACTTGAGTGGAGCATATCAAAAATATAACAGCAGATTTGTGTCCACTTAAGTTCCAAGCTCAAAACTTGATAATGGAAATTTGATAGGTGGCGGCATTGTTACTTGGATGCAAGGTCCTACGGTCCGCCACACCGTATAAATAAGCATGAAGTAGAGGAGTATCACGCGAACTGGTCATTAACCCTGCTTCACGGCATACTAATGGGAGCTGAGGGTGTCAAAACGACCGCAACGAAACCGCCACCTAAAACTGCTTGCACGGCTGCGATTATAATTCACTCTACACATAGGTATATTGATAAGGATCCTTATCTTGCGAAGTTTCTTGGTGGTGATATATGCTAGAAATGGTTTTGTCGGTGATGGCATGTTGGTGTAGGGGTTAGTGGATCTGGCAAATGAATCGGAGATCGTAGGTTGTAGGTTCCATTTTCATTCCAAATAAATATTGGGGTTATTAGCATAAGTGTTTCCAGTGTAGTTAGTCTAAATCAGATTTTAATTAAACACAAATCACTTCTTTCATGTCACGTAAGTATATAGAGAACTCACGAAGGAGATTGACAAGTCTTGGATGTTATATAACGTAATATGTATAATGTATATAAATGGTATAATGCAAAGGGCTAATATTGGTTTTAAAGCCGTTAGTTCAAGTGAGGTATCAGATGAAAGGGCTCTGGCTAAGCTAAAAGCTTGAATTTCAGAAAAGGTTCGAGCCCCCAATTTTGTACGGAACCCTCAGTGAGTGAGCCCGACTAGCACTTGATCATTTTTCTTAATATTTTCTTTTAAGATTTGTGACACAAGGGCACAGGTGCGCGAATGGTTGTGGGTTCCCCCTACGATCACCACTCTAGAAGATGAAATATTTATTAAAATTTATTCTCTCGCTTCTTTGAGGCAAAGCGCGAGGTTGAGTTCCACCACTGAATTCGGCGGAAAGTGGGTAACGGAGTGTCTTAACTCTGAGTGTCGGCCTCTTCTGATGTGAGCGGGATACAGCGTGAAGATGTTTTAATTTTAATTTGAATTCACTCCGGTACCAAGGCAATCGAAAGCGTGGCATAGAGTTCTGCCACTCAACATGCAATACATCGAAAATTCAGAGCAAATGGGGAGTTTCTTTAGACTAGGTTCCCTCTGCTATATATGGATTACAACGTAAAGCTAAAAAAAATGTTTATTTTGTTATGGTTATAAAAGTCTCTTGAGATGGTTTCACTTTAAATAAGTTATTTCAATTAGACGTTTACACGAGTAAAATAAACTTTAAAGTAAAAGAGCATTTACATAAATTCAAGTTTGTTCGTGCAAAAAAGGTGTAGACTTTTCTTTTTTTCAGTTTATACTCATTTAGTCCCCTGATTTTGACCTGTATATGTAATTAACAATTATACCTTATTTTTAGCCAAATTGCCTATGATACCACAAATCTATAAAATAATTGCAAAAATCCTTATATTTATTATGAAGTACTTTTCAATTTCCACAAAAAAAACTAATAAATAAAAATGTCTTGAGGAAAAAACGAATGCTAGTACAACTGACTAATTTTAGTTGTAGGCGAATATTTATGCATTTTTTTCTGTCACAATAAAAAAATATCTAAATTTTTCTTTCTTTTAATAATAATTCTTAGAGAAAAAAAAGAACAAAAACATATATTATTATACTGTTTAAACTAGTTAATCGGTACCATGAATCAATTGATCACTAACATTTTTATAACAAGTACTGGTAATCCTTATAATAAATTTTAAATATTTTCACTGTAGGCATGTTTTAATTTCGTTTATCCGACGCCAAAATTTCGAATATTTTCAACCCACGGCACCCGGCGTACGAGATTAAATTGTGTTAATTTTAAAATGCTTTTACGTATTTAATATTAAAAAAAATATTTTATAACTTTTAAAGTATGTACGTAGGTTTCACTTTTATAGACAAATTCCTGTATGATAGAGAAACTTTATATGGCTATTAAAGGAATAATAAAACTAAAATATATTATTACGATAAATATTAAACTACTAAATATTTTAATTTAAACCCAGAACCGTCTAACCGTCTAAGCATTTGTTGACACATATATCTCTCTTTATTTTTTTAAATATTATGCTATTTAAAATAAATATAATAATACTTTATTAATTTGAAACACTATGCTTTAAACTTATTACATTGGTATTAAAACATACAAATTTACATAAACAAAATAACGTAAACTTTCAACAATTTTCCCATTAAATAAAATCCATTAAACCCATTAAATAAACTCATTAAAAAGTAATTAATTAGTGGTGTTAATGATTTTATTGACGGTAAAAGCGATGGCTGGTGGGATAGCGATGAATGCACATTGCTCAGTTCTATGTGCACATAAAAGTTTATCGCGGCTGTCGCATTTATTCGTAATTACGCGTAATTGGATGCAAGATAGTATGTAATATGAATACCGACCTACTGGATAATACGAATACGTGTATAACGTAAACTTGCCGTGCATTTACGATGCAAAATTGCAGTTTGGTTTCATTATACCAAATTGCTACATGTCTTTACATATTTTCTTCCTTGAGCAGAACACGAGGAGGAAGGTGTGTGTAGCTTCACGGTATATCCCGTACACAGCAGCATAGGCAGAGGGAACCTGGTGTTAAGACACTCCGTTCTCCATTTTCCGGGGAATTGCAGGTATTGCTCGATGAGTGGCAGTCAAAACTCAATGCCGCGCTTTACCTCTACTCCATATAGAAAAGTAAATATTAAACATTAAAATATTATATAACAGAGCGAAAAAAAGAAAATATTAATATTATTTCCTCGAGTTCAAATCGAACCCACAATCTATCACGTTTATAGTAACGCGCTCGTGCCCCTGCGCACGACTGGTCTTAATATCCTATATTTAATATGGAATAAAAAATTACAGATTAGCTGAATTTGCGTGACTAGTCTTCAGTTATTTTATTGATGAAATTTATGTAAACCGCTATGTTAAACATTGTACGGAGCTTCGCGGTTTGATAAGCGGGATGTTTTATTTTTTAATGTTTTAAAATTGAGTTGTAATTTAAATAATTTCCACTCAACTTTTTTTGAGTTTATTAATATTTTCATGTAACTTTCATTTATTTTATGTACCTTATATATTAATTATATATACAAATATAATTTTCCTTACGTATTACTTCAGCTAGTTTTATTATAAGTAATATTAATTGTATCCAATTCATCTGACAATTAGAAATTAACCATTAATTTATTTCATAGAGCTTCCTTCATTCCTTTAAAAACAAATGATTTCGAGTACTATCGCTTTACAGTATTCATTAGAACTAAACGAGGTAGAGTTACAAAAATGTCAATAACATTATGCTAAAAGCGATGAATGGAATGGGAGCAGAGCGAAGCGAGGCGAATGTCAGGGAAATATTTTTGAAAGGGTTTTGCTTTTGCTTTTCCAAAGCCACGTTGTCTGTCGTATTGAATGCGTTTTAATGAAAAAACATGCGCCGATTCGCAACAGTCTAGGGAATTAAATCCTCCGAGCGCCGTTCACGATACCAAATGCATCGGCCGGGATCCGGGATTCTCATTCGAATATTAATTCCGGGGGAATTCCGCTTTCCGGCCGAAAATAATTATGATGGATACTAATAAATTTTCGATTAGTTTATTTGTTTTAGTTAGTTAAATTGGTTGTTTTAGAATTGTTTTTTTATTAAATTGTAAATTAATGGGTACTTTGTGAAATATATATTTTTTTTGTTTCATATTTTTTGGTACGTCATACACTAGTGTTATATTAATAAAAGTATAAAATTTATTTCAAGAAATACATAATTACGTTAACGTTATCAAAAAAAAATGTTAAAATTGTGTTATTTACACATTTTAAGTGCTAAAATCTCTGCTAAGTGCTAAGATCTGTATTGATGGTCTTTTTCAAATATATGTTTTCATAAAATTTCCATAAAAATTGTGAAAATAATTAATGTGATTGTCAATAATAATATTATTTTTAAAATCAAAATAATTAATACGACTAAATAATTTGCTACTTGTATTTTTATCTTGAAATAAAATAAACATTGCGTTTTCATCTTTAAAATTTTTATTGGCATTATTGAACAGTAAAAAAAACGAATTAACAAAATAGCAGTCAAATTTATAGATATGTCAACTTTCAATAGCACCGGAGATTAAATAGGGTATTACATAATATAAATAAAAGCATAAAGAAGATTCAGATAAATCTATTTGTACTTACAAAGAAAATACACCTTTTCAAATGTTTATGTTCCTATGGCGCTACGAACAGAAACGGTAAAATGTAATTTACAAAACAACTCTCATTGACCGTATTAATTGACAATTTTGAATGTGATAATGAAAAAAGTTTTTAAATTATCGTAAAGTTCCCGCCATTTTGTATACAACCGCTCTTAAATCTGTACGGCACAACGGACGCGGCACGACTGAAAGCATGTTTCTCTGGGAACCACAGTCAACACGATCCCGCTGGCCTACCTTTCAAGTTTTCTCCTGAAACTTATGTGATAAAACGTTGTAAACAACCCAATCAACAAAGAAAAATAACCTATAGTCAAACATAATAGCACACAGAATCGCTTGTATTGTATTCATTCTTACGCTCTTATTCCATTGAATCGCATAACGCCATATTCAATTCAGAACTGAAAGGTCTGAAATGTTGTTACGAACAAAGTGGACATATACTCTAAGACAAGGGTATTAGGTTTAATATTGTTAAGTAATGTAAAAGCGAACGTGATGCGGAATGCTGGAAAATGTCGAATTTTTCCATGAAGGAAAGAGATAGATAGAGTTTTTAGTGACAAAAGGGTACGGCCTACACAATTCAAGTGGAGGGGATGATCTTGAAATTTTCTTAGATATGCGAAGATTAATACATATTATATTATATTTAAGCTTAGCCAGGCTTATAAATGGCTCAATAGAACCTACTATCAAGTTTTAAACATAATAACATTAATAATAACAAGGCAAAATAGGACGTCGTTCATAAACCATACGGAGGACGCTTTCAAAGGATATAGCTCAAAGAAAAATGTTATTTATTTTGTTAGGAAAGAAAGCTTGTATACAACGGAGAAAGCGCCACATGTCAGTGCATGAATAAAAGAAGAGCTATGTTTCAGACTTTCAAAACTTAGCTAGTATTTTTCAGAGGTACTTACATTTCTCATGTTGCATGTCACTTGTTACAGTAACTTCAACTTCAATGAAGTTTACCTAACATATCACTCATTTTATATTTTATACTTTATGATGAAGCGGAAATTATATTTTACATAAAAAGCTACAAAAAACTATTACTGCTCAAACAATATCATTTTTTTTATATTCAGTTTAATAAAGTTGAGCCCTAAACATTAATTAAAAAATAACACAAAACTTTTTTAAGCATCCCAAACCACTCATTATTTATTACAAACGGATAAAAAATGTATAATTACAATAACACACAGATTGTCGTTTGTCACTTAGTCACAGTCTTAGTCACAGAAAATAACCACAGTAAAAGTAAAGTAAAATAATCACAGTTAGTCTTAGTCACAGAAAATAATGGAAGATACATTGGCATTTATCAATATAGAGAAGAGCAGCCGCAAATGCTAGGAATAAATAAATAATACAATTTTTAATCGCCTTTGAAAAGAAACCGAGTTTCTTTCAAATCAATGTTAAGCGATTTTGATCAGCTTTTCTAACTATTATGCCATTTCATCCAGAATTCAATAGAATGCCAACATAAAAAAAATATGCATGTTTTGTACGAAAAAGTTGGCTTTGAAGCCTATAAAGAAACCCTCTGATAAATTTAAATGAAATTTTTAAACTGAATGGTCTGGAATCATAAATTCCTACAATGAAGAACGTTTTCAGTTGCATACATATAAAGGATCTATTCTTAGAGTAAAAATACCATTTGTTTATAGTTTTTAGTTTTTTCTATTTCAATTAAAAAAAAATTATTGCACACAGAAATAAAGAAAAAAATATTAAAAAAAACAATATATGTATACAAAAGGCCTTATTGCTTCAAGCAATCTTATGAACTTAAAAAAATAATAAATAATAAAAGGGTGTGATTGTAATGTGAATGTAATGCGGCTGTAGGTTTGATCCCCACTCGAGGAAACGAAATATTTACTTAAATTTCTATTTCCGTTTTTCGTTCTGGCATCAAGGCAAAAGCACGAAGTTAAGTTCCGCCACTCAACACACAATTCCTCTTGAATTCGGCGGAAAGTGGAGAACGGAGTAAATTTTTGCTAATAATATTTTTATTTCATTGTCATTATCTATTTAAATATGTTTGTAAGTTCAGTTTTGTAATAAATCATCTATAATTAAATTTTTTCGTATCGATGCTATACATAGTTACGTAAATATTTTCATAATCTTCATACTTGTAGCAACTAAAAGACTGCAATAATATACCAACTAAAGATATTTACGCCCAATGTCCGACCCTAAAATCGCGCAATAAATTATGGTTTACTTTGTCGTTTATGAGCGCTGCTGTAGACATAACCGTGCTGAACATGTGTAACAGATTACGGCAATAAGGGAAATTGTCTTTTTTATGAACGCCCCGCCAAGGAAAGTAACGTGAGGAACAGGCAGGCACTTGCGACTGATCGCTTTCCTCTTTTACTTAAATGACTTTTTTATTTGAGAGTTAACCTCGCGCCATAATGGATAACGGAAAACTAATATTTAATTTTAAAACTTAATGGTTCCAGCAAATAGTAGTTTTTCTAAGTTGTTGCGAAATATAATTAATTATATTAAGTGGAAGAATTCCGATGATTCAAACGCGACAGGTTGTGGGATCCCACACCTATATTTAAAATTTTCATTTTCTCTCTCTGGTAATGAGTAAAAGGCCTTGAGTTACGCTAGTCAACACGCCATGCTTCCAGAATTGGTTATTAAGCGAGAAACGAAGTGTCTTAACACTAAGTTCCCTCTGCCGACCCTGCTTTGTGCGGGATAGAGCGTGATACTAAATAAACCGAAAATATATGTTATCACTCACTCATGCTTCATAAATCTTGTTTGCTATAGTGGGTGCTAAGAGGGGCTGGGGAGCCTAGGCCTCGGGTAACCTTCGAGAGTACAATATCGATGATTCTGAAGGAAGGTCACGTAAAAAGTATGTGAACCCAACGAGGGCATGTATGTGCGGGTTGATGACGAGGTGAAAGAGGTATGCAGAATTGTTTTTGCCTACCTACCCCGATAGAAATAAAGCGTAAAAATAAGAAAACTTATATATATAGCGATTATTGGCTAAGTAAAGTATTAGTTTTTTATATAAATGAGTATATTAGATGTGCTAATTAAAATTTAAAAGGAAGTAAAAATCTATTAGTAGATTATTCTAAAGTAGCACCGTAACAAATAACAAATGCAACCTTAATTGGCTTTTAGCCGTTTGTCTCTTGTACCTGAAGTGACCAGAAGTTAATTTCACGGGATATTTCTCTCAGTGGAGAACGACGCCTCTTTATTTCAAAGCACTCCTGTGTAGAGCACAATTAATTTATTTAGTTCTATTTCTTGCAATTATTAAAGCTGCAAGTGTTGTCTCTTAAAAAAATCGTTGTCAAATTTATATTTTGATAAATAAAGTAATACCAAATTTAAAAAAATGCGGAATAAGTTAAGTCATTTAACATTAAAAACAGGTTTAGTGCCTTCGTCTTGTATAATGTTATTATAATTTAAAATAACCTTCAAAGTTTATACAACCTATAATTAAATAAAATCATTAATTAGGTGCAAAATTAGTTAGAAAAACTGTAAAAAAGAAAATGCTTCTTATACTCTTTTTATGTAAAATTTTTAATGTAGCCAAACAAGAGTTGATCATCAAACGACGTCAAAGTACAAAATGTCAGTTGTATAACCAAACAATTTCACGAAGATATTATCTCCTGAGCCAAGGCTCATATACCATTATTTTCTTGACATATTTCGTTGAACACATTATCCATTTTCAAATACGGATATTTTAAGTTTTTATTTTTACGGTTCCGTATTTCAAAAAGAAAAAATGGAACCCTTATTCATTATCTCACCATTTATCTAGAAGTTTCGTGGAGATATCAAGCTGAAATGCATGTACTACAGAAAAAAAGCCTTCTAAATTAAAATAATAATGAACAATAATTCATTCCCCCGATATGGGATCGAATCCAAGCCGTTGCTATACAGTACTATTTTATTTATTTACGGTATTATTTATTTTTTCATTTGTTCAATAAAACTTTGGCCTTAATGGCTTATACTAAAATGCGATACACGCTGATCGTGCTACGAAGCATTCGAAGAACCTACAGAAAATTATTGTTCTGAGACGGCTGAAAGAGGCTTAATTTCCTCGAGTCAATCAAATACAGCAAATTCATGAAATCACCGAATAATATCTGTAACATCGAAGTTTTCCTCATTAAAAGTATTTAAATTATGTTTAAAATTAAGGCCGTTGTGCGCAGAAGCACTGTGTCTGACTCTATACGTGACGGTTCTGGGTTCGAATTCTACTCGTGGGAATGAATTATTATCACTTCCTCTCTCTGCCCACACGACGTCTCGAAAATTGGGCGAAAATTTAAAAAAGAAGTGTCTAAACACAAGCTTTCCTCTGCATCCCCTGTAATAGAAGGAAGTCAAAACAAATGTTTTTTTCAGATACGATTTGCTACAAATAAGTAAAATTTATTGTGCTGTTGGCTGTTGATATTTAAAAATATTATTGGAATATTCATATTCTGGTTTAAACAACTAAAAAAAACTTAAACTTTAAATAGATAAGTTAATTACGTGTACTAGTGAAAAAAGGAAAAACTATATTAAAATAAAACATTGTTTTTTTTTAGTAAAACAAAATGCAACTGGGTACTGGGAGTGATGTCTGATCACCTCTACCTCCAATCCAGTACATGCTACAATAAATAACTATAACACCAATAAATTATAACCATGCATATAAATCCTTTCATTTGTCATATATATGTAAAAATTGTAATTAAATCACCAAATATAACATGATATAACAAAACGGAAACAAATCAACGATACGGTAAAGTCTGGGGCGTTTTTATTTCGTCTGCCATGTAATTGAATTTTGTGGTCCGTTCGATCATAGAGCGACCCGGCGCTGTTTGTTTACAGAAATGTATGTATTTGTATGTGNTTAAATAGATAAGTTAATAACGTGTACTAGTGAAAAAATGAAAAACTATATTAAAATAAAACATTCGTTTTTTTGCAACTGGGTACTAGGGGTGATGTCCGATCCCCTCTACCTCCAATCCAGTACATGTTACAATCAATAATTATACCCAATAAATTATAACCATGCATATAAATCCTTTCATTTGTCATATATATGTAAAAATTGTAATTAAATCACCAAATATAACATGATATAACAAAACGGAAACAAATCAACGATACGGTAAAGTCTGGGGCGTTTTTATTTCGTCTGCCATGTAATTGAATTTTGTGGTCCGTTCGATCATAGAGCGACCCGGCGCTGTTTGTTTACAGAAATGTATGTATGTATTTGTATGTGGCAGGCAAATGTTTTCAATTGATGGTTGTATTTTAAATTCATATAATTATTTTACTCCGCTGATTTATATTGCTATGAAGTTTTAAATAAGTTCTGTTTAATATTTTCTTATTGGGTACAACATAGTGTTAAGACATTCCGTTTCTCAGTTTCGAGGCAATGCGTGTTGAGTGGCGGAGTTCAACGCCGTAATTTCACATTGGTGAAGGCCGCACTAGGGTGAAGAAATTAAAATATTAATAATACATAATAATTCTTTGGGAATCAAACCTGTAACGTTTCGTTACGCGTCCAACATACAAGCTTGTCCCCAAGCGCTACGACGGCCTCAAACTCTTACTGATAAGTTCACATTAAATATATTTTATGATTATGAAAGTATTTAACATATTTCTTCTTTACTTAAATAAAAACACATGCTGTAACGATGAAAACAATTAAGAAAATATTTAAGCCAAAAATTTTAATTAACATTACACAAAAGAACTCTTAATTTATTTTCATTTTTTTAACTTATCGTTTAATTTTTTATTGTGAATAAATACAGGTACAATATTTAAAATTAATAATATTTTAAAATACATTTTACTTGTTTTTCTTTATACTTTAAAACAACACACAGAGCTTTATTACATGTAAATTGTAAATGCAGTTGTTGAACTCCAGCAGTCAATAAAAAGTTTAGTCCAGTTTTACCTTAGCGTGAAAATATTCAGAAACGAACATATATTGAAACGTTTGAACTACTATAGCCTAACATGCAATACAGCATACATACATACATAAGTACAGCCCGCGGGCGTCGGGCACCAGAATAAAAAGTGCAAGTCCACCTGCTCCATTCACACGGATCCGCTAGATAACTTTCGTATTCTAATCCATTCGTTTTTCGTTTCAAAAAGATTTTGTATTTTATATAAGGGTTAGTCTCATAAATATTTCATATAAAACTATATAAAGTTCTTTAAAATTATTTTTGTCTATCGTTTCTGTACTGAGATGATGTTTTTAATGTTAATATTGACATGAATGGTAATAATTGACATTTAGAATTAAATTTTATTAAAATAGGACTTGTAAACAAATACACAATTTGTAAAATTTTAAATTGAAAACCTTGCCACATTTAATTACTATATACCTATATGATAAATTAAGAAATAGATCAGCCTAGCGGATCCCGCGCGGATTCATCCGCCTAAAAAATACGAAATTTTTATTTAATATAATTTGAATGTATTTTGGGGAAGTTGATAATTGGTGAACCTACAGTCCTTTCTATTTTACAGTGAAAGTTCTAAAAAAATCGGATTCGCAGTTCTCGGTTACCTTAGACAAATAAAAACTCAGATAGAATCCACTTGAAAATTACGGTTATTTATAAACTAAAGACAGATAATTCAATTTAATATATATAAATGCAATATTTATGTCATATTTTAATAAATAAATATATTTTAAACTTAAAATTTGTACCCAAATCATAATTAAACTTACATTTCATTTCACACATAATTTTAGAAGAGCGAATCTATTTAATGGAAATATCTATAAATTGTGTAATGAATAAGAAAGGCAGCGACGTTGAAGGTTCAAGAATGGGAAATGATAAAAGCAGAAAGAATAATAAAAGTCCACAATACAAACCATCGCTCACAAGTCGATGCAGTCAATAGCTGGTGTCAAAACAGTTCTGCTATTGAATACGACTGCTTATGATTCAATAATAGCTCTCAATGCCCCGGTCATAAATAATTCAGCGTCAAATTCCTTATATTGTTGTTCTGTTGACTATAAAATATTATATGAAATATTACGAGTATATATAAAGATTGAGAATTTACATGTAATGGAAAACAGGTCAAGTGTGCGTCGGACTCGCTCACGGAGGGTTCCGTAATAATTTGGATGGGTGCACTCATTTTGTGATTTTGTTGAACTACAGAACCCTCAAAACCAGTTCATCCACCCCTTAACGCCCATTCTTTTGATACTTGTTTTACATGAAGTAAAAATAATATGAATAATATTTAGCATAAATTGTGCTTATAATATGTGGAAGATATTTTCTTTGGAGTTTAAGAAAAGTATTTTTTTTTTATTTTAGAAAACGAAGATCAGTTTCACAAGTGTCTTCCCGCTTCATGCACCAAATGTTTGTCGCGCTTATGTTAATAATTTTGTTCGCACTTAATTATAAGTATATTAATTTAAATTAAGTAAAAGATTTATGTTTCTTACTGGTCGAGAGCACTCTGAACGTATTAAACGCTTGCGGTGAATAAAAAAAGCTATTTACGCTTTTACAGAAAACAGCTAACTAAATTGCAATATAGTCGAACAAAATTTAAAAAATGTACTTACATATATGTATATGAGTTATTTTTTTAACTTTATCCGCATATTGTCATCCTACCCTCTGCGTATTCATCCTACCCTAGGAAGAGGGAACAAAGTGTTTTGACACTTCGTTTCCCATTTTTCGCCTAATTTTTGAGACAATATGTGTTGAGTGGTTGAACTTAAAGCTGCGATTTGTCTTGTACCAGATGACTAAACGAAAATATTAAATCATTCAATTTATCAATTCATTTCCCGGGAATCGAACCAGTACCGCCACCTGGTGGGACTGGGCCAGAACGGCCTCAGTTCTCGCGTGTGCTAAAGTTATGCTATTAAATTACCGAATATCCATAAAAATATGAGCAACGTTTATCTAACGTCGTATTTGAAGTGGGGTCTACAGAGGTATTATTGTAAGAGGTGAACTTTGTACACTCTAGACCTTTTTAAGAAGCGTACTTAAGATAAGAGGCAAGCTCAGCTATTTCGGCTATATCATTAAAATTAATAAGCAAATACTTCAAAGTTTATTCTGAGTGGTTTCGATATTTTCGTTATTTACCAATAATAATAATTGGCTTTATAATATTATATTAAAACACAACTAAAAGAGTATAACCCTCCCTTAGCAGTCGGGAAAAACAAAAGTTTTAAAATTTTAACTATAGGAAGATTTTAATTCGCGTTCTTTATGACACCCATCTAAGTTTTCTACAGGAGTATACAATCAATCAATTGATTGTAGTAGAGGGAGAACCTAGTGTTAAGACGTGAAAGTATATAAATAAAAAAATATTTATACATTTAAATAAATATTTCATTTCCTCGAGTGGGGATCGAACACATAAGCAGTCTAGTTCACTGCCAAAATTTGCGCCCCTACGCCACGACTGGTCTCAGAAGTATAACATATAATGTTAACATATTCCACCGTAGAAAAATCTCGATGGAAATCTTGCAACTATAGTTTCCCATTGTATATAGTTTACACCATTAACAACTCTAATAATCCGAGCGCAGCAAACAAAAGCAATAATTTTTCTCAAGAGATTTACAACTCTCTATTTCATTGAACGGAAAGATGTGAAAGCTTCTGGAGTTCTGTAAAATCCTTTGTTACGCTAAGAATAAGTCTTATGCATAATTTGTTATTTTCTAATGACTTTGGATTGAGATTATTATAACTTTTTTCGTCACTTTCACGCTGTGTCCCGTATGTAGCTGGGTAGGCAAAAAACCTAGTGTTAAGAAACTCCACTCTCCACTTTTCTTCCAATTCTGGGGCCATTGCGTGTTGAGTGGCGGACTTTAACGTCATGGTTTGCCTCGACACCAGATCGAAGAAATGAAAATAAAATATATTTTATTTCCTCGTGTGGGAATCGAACCCTCAAGAGCCACGACTGGACTTATAGGTACATTATTTTTGTTACTATATCTTAAAATTTTTATTCAGTACTAAAAGAATAAATATATGTAGCTTGGAAAAGCTTCCCAAATATGTGATACTTATATTCAGAACGGCCGGTATTTCTTCGAAATTCTTTTATACCGTCGCAAAGGAAACGCTGTGATCGGTGAAGTCGCCTTTTAAACTGATATAAACATCGCAGGCGGAGAGACGTGGAAAACGCGCGTCCCGAGGGCGCGAGTCATCGCGACATACTTCCGTTTTATTCTGAGAGAGAACTGACAGCTTGTTTTAGTTTCACTTCAGAAAATATGTAAATATCTAAAAATGTCTGATATTTTCTATTTTAGAATTTATTTATTTAAGTAATTAAATTTATTTTGTGTTAATAGAGACGTTTTTGTTAAGTGGAGAATTTTTTTGAGCAAAGCTTTTTTAATTACCTTATCTTATACAATAAATATCTTTACTTTTACAATATAAAATACTTAATTTAATTATGGATCTTATGTTAATTATAACTAAAATACTACCTATTTCTGTAATATCTACAATGTAAATATATATTTTCAGATATAAAATATACCAAGCTATCTCGACCGTGCTCTGAACATTTTTACGCGTTAGTAACGCTCTACTTAAGGAGAATTATACACGAAGGGGTCGCGACCCTGCGATTATAATACCGTGAAGTTTGAGATGATATCTGAAAATATGTAAAGTAGTCGCCATACATTTATATACATACATTTATAGTACATATTACAGTGCAGCCAGAGGCAATCGATTTTTTTCTTTGAGAATACTTTTTTAAACTTTTATATATATATAGAAAGGTAGAATTTGAGTTTTGGAAACTAAGTAATATGATAAATGTGTTATATACCTTATTACATACAATTAAAAGTATCCCATAAGAGTAATAAAATTCGTGAAAAGTTATAAACATATTATTTGATTAACATTACAAGATTTTTAGCTACCACTTGCTAGACACAATTTACAGTTATAGCATTTTTAAATAGTTATTTCTTTTAAAGTACTAGTAGTTTAAAGTACTTTTTTTAGAAAACGTATAAAAATATACACAGTTTATTTTATTAAACATTTTTAAAACAGTATAAGTTAAGTTATACTTAGATTTCCTAGACCAGTATTTTTAAAAGTTTTAATATTAATATGCCCATTACCGATATAAGTAAAATCTTAAATTATTTAATCTTAAGATACATCTAAAGATTCATATACGACAAAGAATCCTCATTATTTATTCAAACGAGTGATATTTACTCACGCTGTCAAGATGATATACACAAGGCGTCCCATGTCAACATTAACGGACAGGTGCAATATTACCATCATTTTTGTGATATTGCCCAATTTGCTTTCGTCCACGCGAATCAAGCTGAAAAATTACAAGTATCATGTGTGACGAAGTTAACAAGCAATTTACTTTAAAAAAATAATAATAGCATGAGACCAGTCGTGAGGCATAAAGTGTGGGTTCGATTCCACTCGAGGAAATGCAATATTTGTTTAAATGTATATTTTCATTTCTTCGCTCTTGAGTTCCGCCATTTAATAAGCAATGCCATTATATCGGCGAAAAGTGGGGAACAGAGTGTCTTAACACTAGGTTACCTCTGCCTACCCTGATGTGTGTGGGATAGAGCGTGAAGCTGAACCCAAAATAGTATACGAGTATATAGAATGCACGAACGATAAACTTATTCGTATCTTACTTTTTCCATTTGAAAATAACTGGTTAAAAGTTAATTAAAGCCGTAGACGGCTTAGTCCCAGGGTGGTTTAATTTATAGCGTTGTTCATTTTTCTCGTATTGTTACTTAAACCTAATGAATTTTATAAGCAAACTTACCTTAGTTTTCCAATTATTTTGTTAGTAGTTAGAATAAAATATTTATTAAAAATACGATTTTTAGCTCTTATGCTGATAATTGGAATAGGTAGGTACTTATAATTAAATACTCATCATTCTTTTTAATTTTACCCCTTATTTCGTAGGGTAGGTAGAAAGAACCTAGCCAAGCCTAAGCTTACAACGCCAGGTTTTGTCTTATTATCAGAGCAAGAAAAGGAAGATAATAACTACCCCAAGCGTGGCAATGGAACCCACAATCGCCTTGTTTACAGTAAAACACTGTGCCGCTATAGCAGCCATCTTTTCAATTACAGCGAACTTCTATTATATTACAACTGCTTGTACATGCTTAAAGTGTTATTCCATACTTAGGAAAAAAAAGGCAGCGTGTTTTAATTTATTTGAAGTTACGAGACTAAAGTTACTTAAAATTTTAATTTGCCGTACAAATTATTNAGCTTAAAATATTATTAACAAGTTTATATGGGTGTAATAAAGTATTATTATTATGTTTCTCTTTAATTATTACTATTGTAGTAGGTATATAGATAGATGATGTGCGCGGACGAAGTTGCGGGCACTGCTAGTCGTAAATAAAAGTACTGAGATTAGACTCGTCGTGGCCTAGGGGAACAAGGGTATCACTATGGTGGTGGTTGTGACTTCGATTCCCACTCAAGGAAATTAATTATTATGTATTAATATTCATTTCTTCGCTCTGGCACCAATGCAAAAGCGCGGCGTTGAGTTCCGCCACTCAACAGGGAATGCCTCGATAAGTCCGGCGGAGTGTCTTAAAACTAGGTGCCCTGTGTCTACCCTAAAAGAAGTACTGAGATTGGATATTGCATCCATAGTTGAAATAACAAAGAAGATTAAGTAGCATGTTAGTAAAGTATTCTTAAGCAGTAGCTCCACTATTAGTTTCCTTTGTTCCCACTCGACTTGTTACATACACTCTACTAACTCCTTCTATACATAATTTTACCAAATTCACACAGATGTAATATGTATAGATGTTAAGACTGTGTTTATTTTTTTATAAATACGATTTATCTGCTTTTTTATTGACTTTTTAAATTAACAGGCAAACTAGGAGTCATTTGGCTTAATTTAAACATATTAGGGACACACATATCTATCTGTTTGTGTCTATATTTAGCGCCTCGTATATCTATGTGAACCTGGTACTAAAACGCTCCGTTCCTCATTTTCCAATTTATGAGACATTTCATATACCTGCAACGCCACGACGGCCTCTTTAACGGAACGGGAACGGAACCATTATATATTTCACAAATATTTTTAGTGAAATATAATAGTGCTAAACACATATAGCTCATTACTATAAAGATTTAATATAAAAATAAGAACAACAAAATAAAAAAATAAATAAAATAAAAAAAAACCACAATTCTATAACACTTCTAGACATTCTAACCCCGTAAGATGTTCGCAAAGCGTCCGAGCCGGTCCGGACGCAGCGTAGTTAATTTTACCTACTATTTGTCTGCGACTAAACGCCATTTACGTCCTTAGCTTCTTACGATCAATGACGTCTTTTCAGGGAGTTATATAGTATTTTGAAATGAAGTTACTTTATATTATTAAAATAAATAAATTGGCCAAGGGGAACAAGGGAACATGGTGAGTACGCTTGTGCTTGCTGGTGATTATGGGTTCGATTCTTAATCAGCGGAATGAAACGCTTAATATTTTCAGTTCCTCGCTCTTGTAACGAGATGAAGCGTGTCGTTAAGTTCTGCCACTCAACACACAATGCTACGAGAATTCGGCGGAAAATTCGAAACGGAAGTGTCTTGATGGAAATGGAGTGTATTATCACTAGGTTTCCCAGGTTCCTTCTGCCTACACTGACTTGAGGGATACAGCGTGAACTAAAAAATAATTAATAATGTTTTGAAAATATAAAAATTATACATATTTACCCTATATTTTCATTATCCACGCAATATATATTAAATCACGGTAGCTGTTATTATTATCGTCTGCATTTTCAACTCGCGCGAACCTTAAATCAAAACCCGAGAGCCAGTAGGCTATTACTATCGCACTTTAAATTTATGTGTTACCTATAGTTAGTGAACACCTTTGAAAATTATATTTGGAGTAACTGCACTGCGGAGGTTAGTTGGGTTAAAGGAAATGGCGTCATTAGCTTTTCTCGTATTTCTTGTGGGTAGACATTAACGCGTACCTTAAAAGAGTTGCTGCAATACACTATTTTACTTTTTTAGGGTTCGTTGTACAAAAAAAATGTTTTTGTTAATTAATTTGCTCTGATAAGACAGATAAAACTCGGCGTTGAGTTACACCACTCGAAACTTTGGCGGCAAATGAACAGTGTCTTAGAAAGGGATTCCCTGTTCCTATTCTATTACATACGGGATTATATCACGCTATAGCGTGAATATTATTACTATTAAAGGCAAAAATTGCACTTTTGGCACTACATTTGCTACTTACCACTAGGTGGGTGAAGTCTCATGCCATGTCTTTCGATTGTAGATATTGGACGTGCCTCACGATTTTATTTTACTTTAATCAATGCATATGTTTAAAATTGAATTGAAAATGAAATAATTTTTTACCTTTTAGTACAATTTATCTGCAATATAAAACCGTTTAAGTTAAAAAAATTTTTTTACTTTTTTATACAATAGTTTATTTTATTAAAAAAATATATACAAAAAATGTCGACAAAAAACCTTAATGTATTACACAGAACCCAAGTACGCGTCGCGCTCGGTGTATTTGCTTAAGCGATTTCCTCGTAGTTTTTCCTCTGTTTGACCCTGCATTTTATGCTCACTTAGAACTAACTATAAAAGAATTTCATTGGAAAACTTTAACACGTAGCAGAACCTACGTGATAGCTTGCTATAATAATCTCTGAATATTGCAAATATTACTAACCTAACCTAACTTTAACTTGTTTTTGTTTTTAAAAAAAATGCGATATACTAATATATAACTTCAAAACTAATATTTCTTTAAAGTTTTTTAACTAAAATACATAATATATTTAGATATTGTTTCACGGGAATCTATTTCTATTAAACTCTAAATAAAAGCTTTTAAATTATAAAACTTTTAGTAACAAAAAACAAACAAGGGCAATTTACATATTCTTCGGAAATTTTATAAAATTTGTGATAAATATTATTCATACTAATCTATACTATTCCGACTTTTTTTTAAAAAATTACAATTTTTCAAATTTGTACCCAACCGAATTGAAAATCGGCGACATACATGGGGGTGAAATGGGTACGTACTGAGGTTTTCTACCCTTAGACAACCTTTGATCCGTCTATCGCGTTACAGCTTGTATAGTTTACAAATATAGAACCTCATCCTTTTTGAAAAAAAAATATAAGGCAACCACTTCACAACTACATATGAGTGTCAATATTTTTATTTTTGTACAAAATATATTAAAATTTACTACAAATAATAAAATAATATATTTTCTTTATTATATATTACCACAAGATCGAGCACCGTCTATAAAGCGCACTTCGTAGTGCAAAGCAGACCAACTGAACGATCCATGATAAGAATAAAACGCGGCGGGAGACAAATAATTTTATCAACATAACATTCTTGGATGGTTCCTGAGAGGCGGACTGGAACCGAGAGTCTGCATCATACCAAAGTTCACTTACCTACTCGTACTTCATATATACTTACAATAGATTTCAAAAGAAAAAAATCTTCTTACTTTTTGATTTAATTATGTTGTTACTGCCATGGCAACAATTTAACAAAGTAATAAAACCTACATATTAACCATAGTAGCGTCTAGGAACTCAACGCCACGTTATGTCTGGTTACCAGAGAGAGAAAATAAAAATATGGAATATTTTATTTCCTCGGGTGAAAAGCGAACCCACCATATGTCACGTTTAGATACAAAATTTTAATCAAAATTTAATCAAAACCTATAAGATACTTCCCGTGGACCCACAGTTGTGAAATTTGGCATGAAATAGGAAATTACAATACAGATTATTATTGTAATTTCTCACTTCATTATTATATTTATAGTTCATGTCATACAAAATGCATACATATGCCCGCAAATTCAAATTTCTCAACTTTTACAAATGGTACTTCCCTTCTTCTTCTTTTTCTTCTTCCTAACATAAATCTCGGCTATTACCGGGGTCTCCTACTCAACCTACTCCACTTTACACTAACTTTTGCGTCCTCAGTGGTTAGACCATTGGCTCTCATGTCCTGCATGACGACATCCAACCAGCACTTCCTTGGGCGTCCGGGAGGTCGCACCCCAGGAACTGGTATAGCAAGGCACTTGCATCCGACATAGTTCTAAGCCGGCGCGTAACATGGCCAAACCATCTCAGGCGACGCACTTGGAGCTTATCCGCTTCGTCACGGACCCCAAGACTACATCGAATGAATGTGTTGCGTATGCGGTCAGACCGCGTTACGCCGCACATCTACCTCAGCATCTTCGTTTCCGTGACGTGAAGCTCCTGAGTGTGCCGAGATAGTGCTGTCCAACATTCGCTGCCGTATAAAAGAACCGATCGGACGATACTCTTGTATATCAGCCCCTTGAGCTTGGGCGGTATTCTGTGCCCGCACACCACACCAGTGACCTCCCGCCAATTGGCCCAGGCAGTGCTTATCCGGCCTTGGGCATCGTGATCGATGCCTCCAGACTCGTGCATAACGGATCCAAGGTACCTGAACTTCTCCGACTTAACGGCTGGCTCAGGACCTATAAGGATGGTGCTCGAGTCCGGGCTCCCACAGGCCATGTACTCTGTCTTCGACACATTTAGTTTAAGACCGCCGTTCTCAAGCGTACCCTTCCAGAGGTTCACTTTACGCTCCAGCGTCAGTCGGTTCTCGTCAATGAGTGCTATGTCGTCGACATACCTCATCAGCCATGGAGGCTGGTCCTGGATGTGAGCCGAGACAGTATCGAGCACTACATTGAATAAGAACCCCCCCACTATGACTCACTTTGTGTTTGGCGGTCGGCCGGTGCAGACGACACTGAAACTGTCCCGCGTTCCGTGCTGTGTATCTACCTACTAGGATAGCGATACACACCCCACGACGACGATAATATATATATATATATATATATATATATATATATATATGTGTGTGTGTGTGTGTGTGCGTGCGTGTGTCGGAAATAGTAGTACTGAGGTGGTTCCGGAATGCCAGCTCCATCTGTTGGTGCTTGACAGAATTAGTGTTATGCACTGGTATGGAAGGGGCGAATCGAGGCGTGGCCGACGGACATCGACTATCGATATTCACAATTCGTAATATCACAAATTGTGTTTACTCATGCCCACTGAAGCCTACAGTAGACCTCAAATACTATGTGCGAGGGAGATCCATCTAACTGCGACACATAAATGGTACTTCCCATTTACATGCAATCCTAAAATTGGTACGGAACCCTCGGTGGGCAAGACCGACTCTCAGATAACCAGTTTTATATAAATGTTCCTTAAGGCAGATTAAAGGTTACGACCACTGTGTGTCATTAGAAAACTTCTACGTTCTTAGGGAATCACTTAATACGACGAAAAAATCCAACATAACTAAAAAGACGATATAAATAGTGAAGTAACACTATCTCACTTTGCATAAATATGACACATATACCATCATAATTAGAATTCGGAACGAATGTGAAGCCTAAAGGAATTCACCGGTGCAGGACGGAGCGTACGTCTTCCTGTGTTCCGGAGGGCAGATAAACCGCTTCCCCTTCCTGCCCCTTGCCTAACATCGTGTAACGGACAAAAGACAAAGTACGAGTGTGTCTGTTGAGCCACATTCTACCTACTTTCTACTTTACTTCTATGAAAGAAATGCTCAATTGTTTCTGGATTGTTCTTTTAAGTGGTTATGACATAAATGTCATCATCATTTGGTATATTTATTATTTATTAACATTTTTAAATATCATCATCATCAAGTTTCGTATTTTTATTATTTTAACTAAACTATATATTTAAATTCCATTTAAAAATAAAATTATCTAATAGTTTTTATTTCTTTTATCAGCTTCCCACAAACAGCAGGGTAGGCTGAGAGAACCTAGTGTTAAGACATTCCGTTCCCTATTTTCTACCCAATTCTGGAGGCATTGCGTGTTGAGTGGTAGAACTCAACGCCGCACTCTCGACACCAGAGCGAAAAAATGGAAATATAAACGTAAATAAATATTTCACTTCCTCGAGTGGGTATCGAACCCACAAACGTCGCGTTACGGTCACACCCTTGTGCCGCTACGCCACGACGGCTAATAGTTCAATTGTAAAATTTATGTGAGTAAATACCGTTTAGCTAAAATGTTATCTAAGCCACTTGTAGTAAAACAAAACGTATGTGCGGCTGTAAAGCATGTATACATGGATAGATGCCTTTTAGCAAACGCGGATTCCAAATCCACGTAAATTCCCAATTTACGTTCGGTTTACAGATCTGTTTGACATCCAGCAAACGAATGGAGGAAAAAAATACAAAAAAATATTGTTACTCGGTCAGGACAGCGTCCGCGCGTCCGTCTGTACGTACGTACGTAATTTAATCTTACATTACTTTGACTATGTCACATATAAAAAATGTTATCGCTTAAACGAATTTGTTGTTATTATTGCATGAGTTTTCTAAATGATCTCTTCATATAAGAACTAGCGGCCCGCCCGCGGTTTCGCCTGTGTAAACTACGTTGTTATAAATTTCTGCCTCCTACGTACCTACGTACCTACGTCCTAGTCATAATGCCTACGTCCTATAAATGACGTCCATGCATAATTTGAGACTCTTAGCATTTGTTGTAACGAAGTTTTATACAAATTTTCAACCCCAAAAACAACACCTTAGTCCTATAAATAACTCCTATGCAAAATTTCAGATTCCTAGCATTCCTAGTTTCTGAGATTTCGTGACGAGTGAGTGACCTTTCGATTTTATATATAAAGATAAAAAGGTGTAGCATTTATAAGTCAAACATATGGTAAAAGTTTACAACGTAGAAATGCATAAATTTAAAAAAACTAAATAAACTTGTACTAATAGGTTACAGGAGTACAATAATTCAGTAAAGAGAAACCAGAGCATAATGAGTGCGGCGGTACCCACTTCATTATTAGACCAATGAGTTAAGCGTCGAACTCGAAGCAATAACTAAAACTAAACACGTTTGTAACAAGTTGCTTGTTGTGTTATCAGCGTGGTGCCAAGCGCTCCCTTCCCGCTTCACATTCACCGCAAACTTGCTCGCGTCTAATGAAAACTTTGAGGTGAACGAGCCAGACTTTTGGATTTCAATCGAATATAAATAAATGAACAAAAATACAGTAAATGGACGCGAAAATCTTATTTTTATACATTGTAGGGATTGTTTTTTAAACTAGCTTTATCAAACTCTATTCTTCCTCTCAATCGCTTACAGTAAAAGTACTATATTTTGCCAATAATCATCCATGAGTTGTTAACAGATACACTTCTATTAATTGACATGATCAGAAAAAAAAACTACTGAAATGCTTTACAGGTGGTATATGTGTCTGGTACTGAAACACATATGACTTACATAATATAACATACTATAGCAAGTAAAAAATATACGTGGCTTACCGTTTACCCTTTCATTTCACATAATTTTCATTCATTCATGCACCGTTCATGATATACAATATTTTTTTACTTCCACACATCTTCTGCATTTAGTAAAGACAACATAACTTTTCACCTATTTAGAGATATTGAATGTAAAGTCATTAGCTAAATAATATTACTTGGTTTTATTGAAAACAAACGTAAAATACTATATATTCCTCGGAATAGGGATTTTCCTACTGGGAAACTCAATAGTGCATCATTATATGTGTTTATTACTTTTCATATAGATAAATGAAAATAATACCTAAAATTATTCGGGCATTCTATATTTCTATCAAAAACAAGATTTTTAAAACAATACATATATAAAGTTTGTATTTATATTCTCCGAAAAAATATAGTAAGTACCTATGGTCGAAATTAAAAAACATTCATACAATCAACTTAAAACATACAGTTCATTTAATTTTTGAAAACGTCATAAGTTTGGTACATTTGCAGAAGACAGGCAGCGGAAGGCCCTGCGCGTGTGGTGAAGTAAATCAGTTGAAACAAATGTAGAGCATCAGTCAGAGTGGGCCGGTCGTCGTTAGTGGTCGGCACCGACTACCATAAATCTTGGAGCCGCCTTGAGGACGTACCCATAAAACAATTGCCTGATCGGTTTGCTAAACATTATTTACATTCATTATTATTTCATACAATTCATTTATAACTAATGGTCCGTAAATAAAAAATATTAAAGAAAAATCTGTTATAATATTTAACCTACTAGGTACATTAAAATATGAACATGATCCGTAAAATGTTTTGTTGAATTGAATTTATTTATATATTCTATTCTCCAATAAAAGTTCATTACGGCTTAAAACAAAACATTGTAAAAGCCGTCGCTACGCACGATAGCCGTAAAAGCCTTTCCGCGCTTTGATCTCATACAAAATAGACAAATGGATATGAAAACTGAAATTACGGCGCAATCCATCCCCAGCGCGATACATTTTATTTGTAGGTAAACACGGCTGCATTAATCATAACGAAGGGAGGCGGCGGCACTGTAGCGAGTGCATGTGTACAGGCGGCGCTACGTACTGGGTACACGCGGCACTACGTACGGGGTACACGCGCCACCACAAACAACTGTCGTCCGCTACTAGGCACTAGGGTAGGTACTGGTACTTTTAATCTCACGAGCACCGAGATTTCCAGAACATCAACTGATCACCAGGTTTTCTTATATCTGATGAGTTTCACTAGTTACTTTTATAGAGAAAATGTAGTTGAAATGTGCTTTTAGTTCTACCGCCTAGTTTGTGGGCATACATTTGTTGTAGATAATGGCTATGAGCATCCCCTGTGTATATATAAAATTGGACTCGAGCTAGCTATCTAATTACTATCAGTATATTTGCAACTAGATTTCTCTAATTTGAAATTAAACTATAAATTTTGATATTTTCCACAGCTAATTTGTTCAGCCTGTCTCATTTATAACGAGTAAAAGTTTATTTTTTTATTTAAGTTGAGTTGATTCAGATTTCGTACTATCTATGCTCATTCGAATTGCAGTGAAAATAAAATGTCAATTGGCTAAACAGACATTTCCTATTTCCCGTCTGATTGCATTTGTGGCTGTTTTGCTGTCTGCACAGCCCCACTTTGTATCTTGGTGCAGTACTGTGACGTTAGTTAATTAAGGATATGGATCTATCGCTGAAAAAAGTAAAGTATAAAGCTTGTTATGAAGTCGACATATAAATAGATAACAAGGCGTATAATGAGAATTTGTTTATATATGGAAAAAAAAATTAAAAAGAAAAAAACATATGATATGTATTTTTATATATTTGCTCATAAAATGAGAAAATAAAATTAAGACAGCAAAACTAGTTGTTATTTAAAATATTTTTTGGAAGTACACCTAATTGACATTTTGACAACATTATAGTAAAATATATAAAATATAAACCGATTGATTTAAACATTATTATTATAATTTTTAAGACATCTGAACTAATTCAGATGTAATGTAATATCTAAACATTACATACAGTTGCAAAAAGTATTTGAAATATATATTTCAGGTTTAAATGATTATTGCGGAGCGGGAGCCGTATAACTTGACAATGGGATGTATGGAACACACTAATCATACTTTGCTTACTGTTTTATTTCGTATTTCCATTACCGTATTTCAAAAGGTATTGACGTACGAGTCATTTTTACGAGTTCTACCTCGACTTTGCTGTCCTCGATGCATGTCTATATACCCATATAGATCTATATAGATATTCTTGCTTTTAAAAGTTACTTTGGTGATAATAATATAGCAATGGTGAATTTTTGACTGTTATGGGTCGCGTGTGTTATCATACAATTTATATAAAATATAGTAATCTAGTAATATATAACTCGATTCTGACTAGGATTGCATTGTGCATTATGCATTGCATACTTATTAGGTGGAGGAATCCAACACTGCCCTTTATCCAACTAAATCTTGAGCTTAACATATATTATCAGAGACATCCTGAAGTTCCCTCCCAGGTCCCCCACATTTGTCTTACGGAAACTAAAAAAATTGTGGGGACATTATCACAATCATCGCATGTATCTCTACCATCAAAATCCAAAGAGGCTTTCAACTGTGCCTCAGAACACACAGTTATATTTAATTTATTATATTTATATTCTTATATTTATTAGTTATATTTATATTCACTTTTACACTAGAATATGACAAGATATTAAGAAATTACTAAACAAAATTTAACTCCATCATGCTCCATAAGGATCGTAGACATTACACACCGAAAGTAACGGTTTCTCCCTGAAATATTATTTTTTTTCTAACTACCCTACATGGTCCAGACATTTACCTCGTCTTAATTAAATTACACTTAAATTACATAAATGTATAGTATTAATACTAAATACAATATGTTTACTTGAATTTTGAATCATATCAAGACAAATCTTTATTTAAAAGTAACACCCAAGTTTACCTACGACCGTAGAAACAATGAACTTTTAACAAAGTTTATTATTTATTGTTATTGTATAGGAAAGTTCCGGTGACTGATAATAGTGTTATAATTCTCTCAAATTGAGAACAGATCCTATGTAATGTGACTTTAATCACTTTATACGACGCGCCTATTTCTATTTGTCTATTAAGGCCTTGGATACCAGAATTTGATTTACTAATGATTATTATTTATGAAATTTGTTTCTTCTCATACAATTAATATTTTAGTATAAAATAATTTGTTTAACATTATTATCCAAAGATTAGACAAAAGCTACTAGTAAAATCTTTTTTCTCCACACATTCTAAATGATAAAAATTCTAAAATATTTTATTAACATTTTTAAATGTTTATAATAAAAATATTCCTAACAATTTACGACGAAATAATACAATCAACGAATTTTAAAGGATAGTCTCATATCTACAACTACAGCTAGAAACACAGCAGTTGAAGGGTCGTTTACCAAAGGCAGTAACGTAAACAAAGTACAGTACATACAACTAATGTGATAAATAATGTATGGAGGGCAAACATGGAAGTTATCCTGCATGCCGGGAGGGAGAGGGATCGGGTACATTTTCATGATCTTGCGGTTTGCGATACTGGCTTGTTAATATTAGTTTATAACCCTCTTACCGCATTGTGGACTAGAATCTTATCGGCGCAGGTACTTAATCACCTTAAACAGATTTCGTTATTAGTTTGTATTATACTAAAGCTAGATGAGCTAGCTAGCTTTTACTGAATTATCTTTATTGGTATTTAGAAATTTCGATATTTAGGAATTTGTCTCGAGTATTATTTTGTTAAATTGTCTTCGTTTGTAGTGCATTTGATTTTTTTTATTCGATTTATTCTTAGTATCACGCTCATAGCAGAGTTGTCATAAAGAACCTGAGAACATTGTGTTGAGACACTCCATTTTCTGCTTTCTGCTGAATTCTTTAGACATTGCATGTTAAGTGGCGTTCGTTACCAGAGCGAAGAAATGAAAATTGTATATGTTTCACTTGGAAACTCAAGTTGGAATAAAACCTACGACCAGTCGAATTTACAGCCATACGCTTGTGACCCTGCGCCACCGCTGGCCTCTTCTCCATTATTTTCAATTCATCAAAAAAAATATACGAAAACATAATAAACATAACATTTTTAACAACAAGTCAACATGAAGTTGCAATTTTGTTTTTATATTTTCGTTGTGTTCACTTTCAGTAGTAATAATCGGTGGAGCATGCACACGTGGTCTCGAAAGAATATTTTGAATATACCGAATGCACCTCCGAGATTATTGTGTATCGCGGCCCGCAAGACTATATTGAAAGGAGAGTATATTTATTGAAATAAGCAAAAAACATCTCTGTATTACATTGGTATTCATTGTAGTATTTTTGCTTGAATACTTATAAATGTATATCCATTTCTAGTAGTTTTTAACAGGACAGGGAAATTGAATCTATGGCCATATTTTCTGTATATAGCCTATTAATAGATGTTATGTTCTAGGTGCAACAAATATTTTTTTTCAGTATCAGCTGTATCCTGCATGTAGCAGGTTAGGCAGAGGGAGCCTAGTGCTAAGACACTCCGCATTCAACTTTTGCGCCGAATTCTGGAGGTATCGTGTGTTGAGTGGAAGAACTCGACGCCGCGCTTGGCCTCGACACCAGAGCGTAGAAATAAAAATATTAAATGTTTCATTTTCTCAAGTGAAAATCGAACCCAAGACCCGTCGTGTTTACAGTCACGAGTTTCTGCCGCTGCACCACGACTGGGCTCCTGAATGGGATACATCCCACACACATTTAGATAGATATATTTTTTGTTTTGGCAAAACAGATACATTATATGAAGGTTTAATATAATATAGGTGATATTATAAATGCTTCCCAACTATTAAGATAAATTTAAGATTTAAAACAGTCTAAAAATCTGCAAAAAATTCTCTCGAGCCAGAAAAAATATGCAAGGCGGTGATTTCTCATTAACAGTGGGTAAGAGTCAGTTGTCACGTCGTGGGCCGCCCCCGCAATTTGTCCACCCCTAACGAATTCACGAAGTAATGTGTTTCATAAATTAATTTTATTTCGCATTGTTCTCTTACTATGTAAATGAGACGAAGGCGCTCCGCTTACAATTGCTTTGTGGTGTGGTATTAGAATTATGAGAATGTTATTAATGGAATGAGGTTTTAAAGAAACAAACTAATTCGTAGGTATATGTAATTATATAGATATTATTACTTGTAAATTGAATATTTTTATAGTAAAAATAGAAAAATAAATAAATCAGCTTTACGCTGTCTTCTGCTGTAATTCCTTACTTCATCAAATCGATACTATGGATTCACATCCATAGTATCGATTCAATGAAGTAACACTTGCACATCCACTAAGAAACGAACAAAAACTTTAATTCTTTTATTATCAAAAATGATTTTATTATCAGAAAGGAGATTGTTATTGTTAGAAAATCATTTTTATTATAACCATTTCATTGTGAAAGGACGTTGAGTGGCCGGGAACTCGGGAGCGCAGATCACTGGCTAAGCACGGCCGACAGCCCCGGGAGCTGGAGAGGAAGGGTGAGGAGCCGAGACAATATTGCTCCTACAATATAGACGGATGTTTCCGCTTGATGCATTTTTGATGTTTTTCTGATGTGGGTCTATCGCCCCGTCTATCTAAATGTGATGAATATTCAAAGCGTTGGTTTTAGATAGATGCGTTGAAACGCTGTTGATATTCTATTAATTGATCAGTATCTATGTAGCATTTATATTTCAAACGTATATATTAAATCTGTATTTACTGTAACGTAATAGGAATCATTTTAATTACATTTCAATACATTTGTACAATTTTAAACCCGTTGATGGCATTTTTTTCTAGACATGTAAAGAAATATTTTTCTTACATCTTACTTCACGCTTCACGCTGTATCACTCATATAGCACTGTAGGCAGAGTGAACCTGGGAACCAGGAAGTGAAAGTATTAAACAGGATTCGAACCCATGACCGTCGCACGCTTAAAGAGCTCGTCGTACGCCATGACAGCCTCTATGGTATGTTGCTACTGATATGTTATTCGATTTTTTACTTTCCCCCAATAATAGCAGCTAGCTATCCGTTAATTTTATTGGATTGTTGGAACCAAAAATATTTGGTACCATATAAAGTTGATTTATAAAGTAAAAAATAATTCTCCATAAATCCTAATTTAATCTACCAATAATAAGTTAAATATTTCCAATCACTTATTATATTAAAATTTAATATTTTCAAATAAATTCTTATCCACTCTTCTGCTAATATTGTTCCGTTCATTTTACAGGGGTAACAATATCCCAAGGAGGCCATCAAATGAAAGACCTTCTATGCATAGATAAAGGACGTTCGATTGTCGTCAGCTAAATTGAATTTTTTAAAGGTCGAATCTTACAACGAATACATAATTTCACTCCAAACATTTCTTAAAGAATTCTGACAACTTCATAAAGAATTGTACGACTTGCTTATTTCTATTATTTGTATATAATTTAATTCCAGCTTTAGGCTGTACCCCACATGTAGCAGCATAGGCAAAGGAAGCCTAGTGTTAAGACACTCCGCTCTAAACGCATTACATCCATTGCGTGTTGAGTGACAGAATTCAACTCAACACAACCTATCGTTTACAGTCACACGTTACGACGTCATATGCATTTGTACATAAAAAGGTATTCTTTTAGTCTTAATAATTTTCTTAATTAGCTACATCGTCGGTGCTCTCGTGGTGGGACAACAGACGGCAAACGAGAGCGGTGCACATTCAAAACACGGCGATTCAAGAGCTGAGTCAACCAGCCGCCGCCCCCTATTTGCACGCTATGAATCTGAAAGGTCAACTTTGCGTTCACAGACATTCAATTTATCTATCGGGCTTTTAGTTCATATCCATTGTGTGGGTATTTTTAATTAGTTAGTTTAATAATGAAAAAAATATATTAACAAATATTTAATAGGATAGTGAGAAATACCACTAGGAACTTATAATTAGTGGATATTTATTTTGTATTGATATAACGTTTGATAATTTTAATATGAAACGTACAATTACGTATATGTTAAGAAATATTCAATAAATCCGAATAACAAGCAATAAATGCTTAAAATGAATAAGATCATTGACGCAACATTCATGGCGCTTTTGGAATCTGAATGCGCATTGTGAGGATTGTGGGTCCATGGCGAAATGTCTAAAATCTGTATATAATTTAAAAACTGTTTGGAAGAAAACTTGGTTTATAAAATACATATACATATAACAAATAATATTTTTTTATACTTATATCTTAATAATTTCTTAATTTCTACATCTGTAATAATCAATAAATAAAATAAAACTCTGAGGTTATTAAATTTTAAATAAATAAATAAATAAATATATAATTTGTAACTTAAAATTGCCTTTAACTTAACTAATTTTGTAACCTCAATAACTGAGTAGTGTAATTATCTAGTATGTAAGCAGAAGCGATGCTAACACTGGGTTAGTTAGTCGAGTACCGCAGAGGGCAGTAGAGGAGATTTATGTGCGACGCGAAAGTGAACCTGAACGTGGAACGCTTCTCGAACATTCTCGTACAACGTACGAGTACATGCACAAAGCGAGGCTTATGCTCAGTGCTATACAGGCTCAAGTTATATCAGTACAAAATACTATTTCCAATTAACTTACATATATTATTCTGATCATATATTTTTATCTTTTTTTTCTTTGCACTATATCTCGCATATAGTGTAGGGGGCTTAGGGAACCTAGTGTTAAGACAATAGTTCCCAACTTTCCACCAAATTTTAGAGATATTGCATATTGAGTGACGGAACTCAACGCCGCGGTTTACCTTGTTATGAAATTTCTCCTGAATCGGCTTCTAATCCACAGCTGTAGCGTTTACAGTCACCAGCTATGCCATTTCGTCATCATCATCATTTAGTTGATTGGTCTACATTTTCTTTATTGACAATATCATGTTTCAAAATTGTATCAACAGAGTACTTCATATACCTATATTTGTATGTACACATAAAATAATATAATTAATACTTTAGAGCTTTATCGTATAAATAAATTGATTGAGTCAAATCAGCTTCACGCTGTATCCCGCATACAGCAGGGTAATACTGAAGGTATTGCGTGTTGAGTAACGGAACTCAACGCGGGGTTTTTGACTTGGAGCCAGAGCGAATAAATCAAAATATAAATGTAAATAAGAATTTCATTTCCTCGACCGGGGATCCACAACCCGTCGATTCTACAGTCACACTTTGTGCCGCTGCGCCACATCTGGCCTCAAAGTCTGTGTGCGTCTTTGAAGAAGACGAGCAATCTGCAATTTTTCACTTTCCATATTTTACCTAGAAACCGTCGGATTTTTTATTATTTTTCACAAAAAAAGTCCCTTATTCATAGCAGAATTCAATTTCATGTGGTCGCCGCGGAAAATGGAATCGATGCACTGACACTGCAATATACTCGTATGTATAAAGTGACGGAATATTTTGAACAATAAAGTTTTTTTACGATACTACTATTTCAGTTGTAAATTTTAGTTTATGGTATGCCAACAATTATTACTCATTAACTGACTCAGTAAACATTTTAGAGATAATATCCCCGTACATGTATACGTATAATTTAAAAAAGAAATATGTAAATATTTAAAGAGCACAAAAAATTCATATTAAAATCAGAAAACATAAATATATCATACATTTATGAATAGTAGAGTCAAGGTGACTCGATGCTCCAACTTTCTATGCAACTGCCAACTTTCAGGTCACAATCTGGCTAATTAAAACGACGAACTCGCAAAATGTTACACTACGTGGAAGCTGCCCTGACCGCTCTCCGTTTTCAAAGACTACACTTGTACTTTGGAAATTAATATCTATTGCCAACCATATATTTGAAAATACAACATTATTAAGCTTAGTTAAATTAAAATATTAAAAAAATAGGTTTTTTTAAAAAAGTTCTACCTACCTAGTTCTCCACTATAAATATTTAGATAATATGTCCAATCGGTTCCAATACTAAACCCCAAATTTTATTAAATAGGGCAAAACTAAAATAAAGTAGGTAAAACGAAAATTTTAAAAAAGACATAACAATTTGAAATCACGAATATCAACATAATCTTAACTATTATACTATAGACATAAGAATATATATTATATATCTACATAATAATAGGCAAACGAAGCAAAAAAAACATAAGGATATACCATCCACACAAAAGAGTTATTTCCAATTGAACCGCGAACCGAAGCCTGATTAGCCTCCATCAACAGCATTCATTCCTGGCGAGCGGCTGGCTGCCTGGCTCGCATTCCTTCATTGCCAATCGACATGAGCATCAGAGCCTTCGGTAAACACAATACATGCACTGGGCCCGATGAAACCGACTGAACCGCGGCTGAAGATGAGAGCTCGGTAAATAATAACATATGGCTGCGGTTTCAATACTCCTTTATCGTTTCAAGAATAATGAAAATATACATTATAAGGTTTATTTTTTGTTGCTATTTTATTATTTGTGTTTCTTGATTACGTTATTAAAGCAAATGTTAATTATAATTTCATAATTATATTAAAAACGCGATTGGTTATCGATTCGATCTTTACTCGAGAAAATGAAACATTTATTAATTTAATTTTGCTCTTGTGTCCAGGTAAAGTGCGGCGTTTAGTTTCGCCATTCAAAACCGAATGCCTGTAGAATTTGCAGGAAAATGCTCTACCTACCCTGCTGTGTGCGATACAGCGAAAAGCTTAAAAAAAATCAATTTTTGTAAAGATAACTAGAGAATATTCAAAAATGAGGCAGCAAAATCATAGGAATAATTTTCACACATTCTTAAAGGCTTACTCGCTTAAGACGGAGCGCTCACCCATCGCGTGTTTTTTAAATCCTCGCCTTAATAAATTATTCTGTACGGCTGAGTGCATGAGAAAGAAAAGACATTATCTCGTATTATTTACATCTGGCCTAATGTGTTTTAACCAATATCAAGTAAGGAATGAATAAAAAATATATCTTTTGTTGTGATTTCTAATATAAAGATATATTTTTTAATTAAGTTCTATAATTTTAGTATACTTTTTACTAATATACAATATAAAATTAGAACTAATTTTTTTGTTTACTCAACAAGCGATGGCTCTAGAATTCGGCGGAAGGTGGCAAAAAGTGTCTTAATGGGAACGGAGCGTCTTAACACTGGGTTGACAGGTTCCCTGCCCTGCTATGTGTAGAATACAGTGCAAAGCTGAAGAAAAAGTACACCTAATAATTTCTTCAATGAGCTATATATCTAAAAATAATAAAGTTCACACTTTTTTCTGTAAGGTAGAATGTTTAAAAGTGTACATTCTAAATAGTAAAGTTTTGTGTAATATCACATTATTAGTTCTAAAAATTTTCATATAATGATTATTAGACAGAAACACTATCATCGTTAAACGCCATCACAACAAATGATATCTACATCATCCTGACACGCCGTGATGAAGTGTCGATTCTTGCGCATCATATTGCTCTTAGAAAAATATCTTCTTCATTTCCGCACATCGATCATCACGACCGACGGTGGAAAGGTCTTCTAATTCTGATAGATGGCACATATTTATTATATAGGACCTCGCAATTTGTTTAATGTGTTACGCTAACGGTTAATTAGGTTTTGTTTCATTAGTTTTACTAGTCTATATTGATTGAGATGTTTTTAAATAATATGAAATGATAGTATAATACGCCTCCAGAATTCGGCAGAAAGTGGGGAACGGAGTGTCTTAACACTAGGTTCCCTCTGGCTACCCCGCTGTGTGCGGGATACAGCGTGAAGCTGATAGATACATAAAATGAAATTTACTAGCGTATTATAACGTACGATATATTACGTATACGTAATATAACGGTGGCATTGTCCCATAATCCTATATCTTATAAAACAAAGTCGCTTTCCGTGTCTGTCTGAACTTTCTAACTCTTCTTCTTCTAAGCCACCCAACGCATTTTGATGCGGTTTTCACTAGGTTTTCATTAGGTCGAGTATTTCTCAGGGAATTTTTATATATAACTTATTATTTGTACATTCTTATGTAAGTTAACATAAATAAGATAAATGTGTATAAAGTCCTACCCGTTGATACACTTTCGCGCATGCGCTGCTTTAATGGTAAGTACTACATGAAAGTAATGTACTGGAGTATTGTTCCTCTTAATAAGATCTACAAAAAAGTCCGCGACAGCATATTCGTGTCTTTTAAGGGTGACGTGTAGTGATCATATTACTGTATAAAAATAGTAATTTCAATATATTTTTTATTGTGAGGGGTATTTTTCCATAATGGTATTAATCCTTATCCTTTAAATTACTTTATTAATTTTCTACGTTAAACGAAGATAAAATTTTCTTTTTACACTATTTCGAAATTGCGAATAGTTTTACAGAAAAACGCATTTAATTGTTAACACATCCCGCCGTTCACACATCAGTTTCACTTATCCATTACTCTCAGCATATAAATAAGGATATTAGTTACTGTACAACAATATGAAATTTGTACAGAAATAACATGGAGTTAAGAGTTAAGACACTCCGCTCACACTAACGTTTCCGTTTCCGTGACACTAAAAAAAAAACATTTTTAAAAATACAAATAATACATTTTTCAATATCTTAAACTAAAACTTAAAACTTTACACATTTTCTATAAATTAGTTAATATTTAACCATGTATATTGTGTATATTACAATGTTAGTTACACCCATGCGAAGGCACCGTATCGGGTTGCGTGAAGGAAATTGCCGTATTCCGTCAGCAGCAACTGTTGCTTTATTATCGATTTCACTCAAATGTAGATGTCTGTGTCTATGGGGAGTCTACTGGGAGTATTGACACTAATAGCTGCATTGCTATCAATGGTTGTTACACGAATCCAATAAATTCATTCTATCTTTTTCTTTTCTTAAATATGGATATCTTTTTTTAGGAACGTCGTTGTAATATAGAAGGAAAGTGACTAAATATTTACGGTAGTTGTAAGTTAGTTTAAGGTAGTTGTAAGTTCGATTTCTAGAAAGTGAAATATTCATATTTAAAATATGAATATATAGGGGAACGGAGTGTCTTAACACTAGGTTCCTTCTGCCTACCCTGTTGTGTGCGGCATACAGCGTGAAGCTGATTTTATATTCATATTTCCAATTTGTCCATATAAAGTGTGACTTCTCGTTGATTTGACAACCCAGCATGGGACGTGATTATTATTTCTCATAGATAATGAAATTTTATATATATTTATAGAAAAAAAATATCGAAAATAGAATATAATTGATACTTCAAAAAAACATTAGAAAATTTACACATATTATTATCATTAATAATAGTTAAACGCTAATTTATTAAAAGGAACTATTATGACGTCGTTACTCCCTTATACTCGTTATACCGTCACGTAATAAGACGGAATATCAGCTCACCCTCATCAAAACAAAATACAAAGCTTTAAATAGAACTGTGACAATGGAAACATTTTATAGTTCGCCTATTCTAATAAAACAATGAAAATTCCTTGAAGTAAAATGGGCAGTTCGTATTATTTAATTATAGATAACTAGCCTGTTTGCTTTTTAGCTTCGTTTAACAGCATAAATAATGTATCCAAGATTATTAATTTTTAAAACACTTAAAAGTGAACTAGTAACATCAACATATATTACTAAATATTTCATAACTAAGAAAAAAATCACTAGATAGAGAATAACTATATGAGAAGACTGTATGCTACGTTTCTATACGTTACTTCTAAGTATCATCAAATACACTTTTCATATTACAAATAATCTAATATAATCGTATGTTTTTAAGGGCAATTTTTTTTTAATTGCAGAAATAACAACACCTCATAAATTATACCTAATGGAGCTGTCGCACTGCTTCAGATTAAATGTCCACTCGCTCTATCTCCACATGTCTCGAAAATTAGACAGAGAGTGGTGAACAGAGGGTCTGAATACTATGCCTATTCTGATATAAGCACAATAGGTACTGCGAAGCACTAAAAAGAAAAATAAAAAGAAAAACAAATTTTAACGAGATACAATTAACGATAACAGACAGTGATGTGAAAAAACCGACGAGTGAAGTAAGTTCTTGCTTCTTGAAATCACTCTATAACTCACCCGCATTACTATTCATTAGGGCGAATGAGCTCTGCAGGTATGGACTGTCCAGTTGGCAATGCAAAGCCACCGCTATTGCTTTCACTTAAGCTTCATATCGCCGACCACATGCTATATTACCAGATATATATACTATGAGTGGTATTACGCAAGGTCTGGTGGTGAACGCCCGGGCTCCGCTAATGTTCATTGTAAAGGCAACAAATACCCTCCAATCAAACTAACGCCCGACCGCTATTTGTTTGACGAAAGAAATATCGTGTTCCTTAACAGAAGCAACTTAATAAATACGTTAGTGTTTAAACCAGGAATCTCTTAAACCTGAAAAGATTTCTTCATTTTTATGGGAATTTGTTTTAATAAAGTATTATGGTAGATAGTGATGCTCTTTTTGTTAGGGTATGTTCTTTCGGTTTTGTTTTAAGTCTCTTTGGTAACAACACTACCTAATTATATAATACACTCTATCAGAGCTTTAATGACAAAGAGAGTGAAGGCATAATATTGATCAAAGTGTACTAAGTATTTTAATATATGCACAAGTTCTGGCTTGCTTTTTATTACTACCAAATAAACAATGTAGATCTATTTTGGTTAAACTCAATAGAAACTGCCATTGATTCGATATACAACTATTAAACTGTTATCTGGTCACGTTTTTACTACAGAACATTAAAACATTTTGCAAATGTAAATTAAATAATGTAATACGAGAAACACAATAGATAATAAAGTAAAAATTAGTAGTTAACGCAAACTTCAAAAATCACTCGTCTGCAATGATTAATTTTTAATAGGTTTAACGAATATCGCGGCAAAGTTAATATCTTTAGATGTTTCAAAGTTGCTACTTGGTGGGAGTGTTGAGCCGAAGTTCAATCGTAGTTTAAACGAGTTAATCCTCTTTTAATAAGTGTTGATGCTCGCCTCACTGTGGTCTCGAAAATCTCATTTCGCTAACTAGATGAATTTTCGACTTTCAACTTCATATTATAACTTTTTACAATTAACCTTTGTGTTTTTTTGTTAATGTTTTAATGTTAACTTTAATTTATATTAAAGTCAAAATATTTTCATCTGCGTTTCTTTATTTTATGTCATTTAGGTTGATTTTTTTATTTATTACATATGTATAGATGTAATTAATTTATTTCAGATTCATAATATTAACAAAACATCAAAAGATTAAGACTTTAAATTTCGACTCAGTATTTATATATATTTCTGAAATTATTTTATACGTACATAAAAAAGTGAAATAAAACTAGCTATAAAAACATAGTTTTAAATATTTCCTGAAGAATTGGGATCCAATATTAAACTTATGGTTCACATTGGTACAGGTTGATACTAATTGTCGGCCATATTCTCTAATAATTAAAACACTTTATATTAAAACAATGGATTTATGATGTCCAACATGATAAATTTTACTTATGTTGCGTCGTAAAATAAACTCGATTGAGTTAATTTTCACGGAATCGTTTTTACGGTTTTCTCACTTTCCGTTACGGTTTATTTTACCCGACGGTATCATCTCTAGGAAATTGTTTCCCGGAATTTTTCGTGTGCTGAAAAAAAAGAAGCAGTGAATTGCCAATCCGTACGTTGGTATACCTCCAGCATTGTTTTATGTCGATTTCAATATTTAAGAGGCTCCGAGGGTAATTTTTGCTGCTGTTTCTATTGTACTTTATGAAAATGTTTTTTTGCAGGGCAACTTTGCTTAGTACCTACCATTTTTACATTTAGTACACTATACTATACACCGCACGCAATTTTGTTTGAGTTTTAGCATTTTAATTGATATTTCTTCTTTCATTTTATATTTTTCAACTGAATTGGGATTTTGAGAGAATAATACGTCACTGTGTTTTTAACTTTTTGTTTATTTATTGATTTTATTAATCGATTCTCAATTTACCATTTAGACAAATCTTTTGTTTACTGTTCTTGTAATAAAATATTTAATCATTAAGCAAAATTATAATATTCTTAAAGCGTATAATAATTAAATATATAGATAACTATTTAAAAATAACTAAAATAATATATTTATCTGTATTTGTTATATAAATATAGATATACCGTATGGAGTAACAACATAAAACGAATGTTATGATGAATTCGACAGCCCTCTAGCCGCAAATCCAATTCTCGTTGGTACGGTTACTTTTATTGTTAATGAAATCGTAAACGTATATGCTCTCTAATAAAATAGACAGTAAAACCATCGCATTATTGCTAATTCTAATGGGCACTGTCAATCTTTAAGGTGCCAGGTTAATTTTATTAAGCTTAGGTCGTTTTGTATAGAGTAAATAATATTTATGTATTTTTTGTAGGTTTTTGTTGTCCTTGATTGAATTCATATACCTAATACCTTTTATGTAAAGTTGGTCTATCGGCATGAAGAAATATTTTAAAAGGCCAGTCAATTGCTAACCGGACTCGCCTATCAAGGGTTCCGTGTCAATTTTATGATTATACAATCGTAGATTAACTGAAAGTACAACTTATATAATTTGAAATTTTTAGTTTTGTTATACAAAATAAGTAAGAAGGTAGGAAGGAAGGAAAATCGACTTTCATTCAACAAAAAATGTCATTTTTTTTCAATGTGTTGCAATGGATCATAGGTAGGTAATTTCAGTTTGATATATACAGCTAATCTTAAGATAAATGGTCTTAACAGATGAACAGGCAGACATTTATGCGAAGAATCAAATGGTGACATGAACGATGTAAAGGCTCCGTACTTCCATTGAGGTACGGAACCCTAAACATATGGAAATAAACACGCAGAATTATTTCTAACATGTTATCCAATAAAAATTATTTTAATACTAACTGGATGTAAATATTGTTCAACGCTATCGTATGAAATATCAAATATTTTCAGTAATGAATGTCTTTTAGAGATAGCGCGAATGCCAAGCGAAATAATTTCCGTCATGTCAATCACGACTCTGAGTTGACCGGTTGTACGTACCCCAGCTAATGAGTTCACAAACGCTTTCAAGTATGTACGTTGATAGTACTGAAAGATGTAGATATGTATAAAATATCAATAAATCAGCTTCACGCTGTATCCCACACAGAGGAGCCTTCCACTGGTGTCAAGACACTCTGTTCTCTCATTTTCCACCGAATTCTTTTTCTAAACACAATTCTAGAATTTCTATGCTTAGACACTAGAGCGAGGAAATGGAAATATAAATTTATATAAATATTTAATGTTATAACAACAGTCACACATATGTGCCCTTAAACTTCATAGCACAAAAACTTTAATTGGCTCTAGCTAGAGCATCAAAACGTAAACAACAATGTCACTACGTCATACATACTCCCTAACTAGAACAGAGCTAAACCACGTATAAACACTATCTAGAACGTTTTAAAAGCATTTTCTAGACAAAACGGCAAGCAAGTTTTATGGGCAACACTTCGAAGGCTGTCGCGGCTGACCGCAAGTAGTCGGCCAAGTCGGAAACATTAAGGTTCCATCAACGGCTATATTTTCCGGCGGGCGCTGAATTTTCCGGCTAAATTTTCACGGAGGCCGGGTCCGTCCGGCGAGTCGACACGCCTTTGCACTCAGACACTTGGAAGGATGAAGTGGAATTGTGTACCCTACTGCTCGATACTGATATATCACATAGATTTTACTTTAAGATGCGAAAGGTGAAGTTTTCAACACGTTTTAAGAGTTTTCTTATAGGCCAGATAGAATGTAATAGAAATAGGAAAATGCTTGTTTATTCTGGAGAAATGGAATAGCTGGAAATAGAGAAATGGAAGAGAAATGTTTGTTTATATGAGTGTTGTTCACAACTTTTGTTGATGTTTTGAAATTCTAGCATTGCTGCAATATAAAGCGATAATATATCGCCCTGTTATTTAATTTTACCAATTTAGTATTATGTAAATTAGATTTTTTTTATAAAAGATATAGCTATATGCTAAACGATATATGTATGCTAATTACTTCTTTAAATATTGTCTTGTACATATTCTTCTTATATTCGTAATAGGCAGATGTTTGAAAACAAGGGGTAACAAATGACGGATGACGAATGAATCGGTTGGATATAGGACTCCGCCAAGGTTATGCGTGCTGCCTGCATCCAGCGACTTCCCGCGACCTCGATGAGATCGTCACGTCGATCCACCTGGCGGAGAGCCCGTCCATCAATCGAACGTCGTCCAGTTCGCGGCCGCCACTGGAGAACCTATCCACCAATTTAGATGAGCAATTCTTCGATCACTGTTCTATACTATTACGTAGAGAAATACCAAACATTGCGTGTTGAATGGCGGAACTGAACGCCGGGCGTTTGCCTTGGTGCTAGAGCGAAGAAATGAAAATAAATAATAATTGATACCCCCGAGTGGGGATCGAACCTGGCACCGTCGCGTTACAGTCACACGTTTGTGCCCTGAGCCACAATAGCTTCAAATTCTATGTGAAAAACAAATGTGAAATATATGAAATACAAATGTGAAATATATGAAATACAAATGTGAAATGTATGAAATACAAATGTGAAATATATATAGCAAACTGTAACACGTCCTATCTAAACTATCGTTAAGTTTTAGTGCAAGGCGATTTTAAGTACAACACAAGTACATACACAGTACACTTAAGTACTTAAGGTAGCGCTGTAAAATGTATGATGAAAATATTTTAACCGTCTAGGAAAATGACGTGTCGGGAAAGAGATTTTTCACGGGATTAAAAATTCTTTCTAAACTACGTAATGGTTTCTTGTAAACATATACATATACGCTTTCATTATTTTATTTATAATATATACAATCTTATATAATTCACATTTCATTTAAATTATGATAAATTGTAATTTTTTTTATTACATAACAAGTTTATCAAAAGGAATTCATGGTTGGTGAAAACATTTTTGGTAATTGTCCATATCTCTGTAAATTAAGTTAAATAGATATCTTTTCAACTTTAAACTGCAAAGGTAATTCCTCTTTTAGGAAAAAAAATACTTTTTAGAAATCATATAAAAATTTGAACGTTCCTTTGGATTTAAAAAAACTACATAATTTTATTTTTCAGCTTCACGCCGTGTCCCGCATGTAGCAGAGGCAGAGAGAGCTTAGTGTTAAGACACTTTGCTCTCCACTTCCCGCCGAATTCTGGACGCATTGAGTGGAGATTGGCGGAATTCAACGCCGCGCTTTGCCTCGACACCAGAACGAAGAAATGAATATATTCCCTTTGTAAAAGCAAAAAAAAATCATGTCCTGTCGCGTTCACACTGGCCTCATAAAAGCAAGAAAATATATTTTAACATTATTTTCTAAAGGAAAATACTATTCAATTTAATGTAGAAGAATCCTCCTTTTACTTTAATAAAATGTGATTCATGTCTAGAGACAACTCACTTATATTCCACCTTTTCCTTTGTTTGAGTTTTTTTAAAACACGAATATAGGTACTACAAGTTTATAGAGGCTCTCATGAAATGACACCTAAGGGCGTCTTCGGAGCCCCGACAAACGTCCCGTGAAATTGAAACGGTTGGGCCTTACCGAACTATTGCGCCTTCCACCATACCTTTTGATTTTATCTTTATTTCATCTCTATAAAAAAATTTTGCTCTTCAAAATAAGCATAGGTAATGTTTATATTAAAAGATTGTCTATGGGAAGTGACGTAAGCAAGTCTTCATAAAATTTATTATATAATAAAATTTATTGAAGCCAATCGTGATACAGGAGCACAAAGTGTCGCTCTGGTGTCGAGGCAAACCGCGGTGTTGAATTCCGCCACTCACCACGCTATGCCTCCGGAATTCGGCGGAGTATGGGGAATGGAGTGTCTTAACATTAGGTTTCTTCTGCCAGTGGTGTGCAGGATACAGCGTGACGCTAAAAAATATAGGTTAATTTATTATAAAGAATGTTCTTTCTTTTAGCTTTGAACATATTATTTATTTCTCGTTGTCTTTTTCCTAGCTTTTGCAGACAATTAAACTATAAAAAAGAAAGCTAAACATAAAAGCACTGAACAGAAGAGAACTATGAAATTATAAACACCGACAGTTTCTATATAGTCGTTATAAATTTATCCGTATTTTATGAATTTTTAGTAAGTAAACTTGTCGAGAACGAGATGAGCATGCCGCTTATCCGTGCGATTATACGAAAGCACGTAGTAGGGATTTGTTAGATATAAAACTTAGAACATTCCACTGTATACCAGACAATATGAAACATTTTAATAAACATACATATATTACTTAGGCCTAACTTAGCATAAAGTGAAACTATTAAAGTCCATACTAATTCTGTAGCAGCCATTATAATATTGTATTTTTTTAAACCAATAATAATATCTAAAATTCTAAATGTGATGAGTTCTACCACTCAAGGTGCAATGTTTCGAATATAGTTGGGAAGTGGAGAACGGAGTGTCCTAACACTATATTAGTCCTAACACAAATCTAAGATAAATAATTAAGTTAAAAAACATTAGAGAATAAGAATTGAAATAAAAAGTTTTTAATTACACTTTTATTCTTACAGTTTAGCACAAATGCTTGTTTTACTTTTGTTAACGCGGGATTTCAGACATTTCTCGCTTCACTACTTTTCATCTCTATTGTGTAAAAGCAACCGCCATAAATTTCAAGTGTCGAGAAACTAAAAGATTCCATAGTGAATGATTAAATTATTTTTTCTTTCTTTAATATTTCAGTGTAATAATATATTTTTGTACTAGGTTTTTTTGTAAATATACTTTAACATTAAATATTTTAAATTTTAGTTTGTGTTAAATGTGACATACCTATATTCATTTTATTTATTTCAAAATAAAAAAGACATTATTATATTCATTAAAGTTTTGTTTAAGGCCAGTCGTAGCGTAGGGGCATAAACGTATAACTGTAAACGCGACATTTTGTGGGTTTGATTCCCATCTGAGGAAAAAATTAATAATATTTTCATTTCTTTGTCCTGCTACATACAAAAAAGGGTTTTATTAAAAACTTTAATTCGTATTTTTTAAAAATAAGTTTAGACATTTATTTTGTATAACGTATTGGATACAGGGCGTGTGTAATATAAAAATGTCGACGGAAAAAGCTTTTACTGCCGGTTATTTCTACAGGGAACTGTAAGCAGCCGTACATGTGCTATCAAGTTGGGTATAATATTTGCTGCAGCGTTTAAATACACACATATTCCATGTTAATATATATTAAAAACTAAGAAATATAAAATTCAATATAAATACACTTTAATGTTTTTTTTATAAAGCAGAGTTATATAGTCCAACCCTATTTATAGGATAGTCAATATATATTCAGTAGAAGAATTGAATATGCTACAATTTAAAAATCACTAACATGACGCAGTGGTAAAATCTAACTTTAGGCAATGGGTGTGGGTTCGAAATAACGTTTACTAATTAACATATAACATTTGCTGCCATATTAAGCAATGGCAGTGGCATAAATTGAATATTGATCATATACATAAAAGTTGGATTTGAACTTACAAACATTAATTTTAAAGAAACATAGTGTTTATTAATTAAAATATATTTATTTTAGTAAATGTGTAACATTTAGCAACTTTTATAAATTTGGTCAGTGTCTGAACTGGTAAATACTCTCGCATTCATTAGTTCCGTTCTAACTACTATTTATAATCCTCTATCGGCGGACCGATGATACATATGGTTCATATTATAGTTGAGTGTTGTGTGTGTTGAGTGAGGCAATACAGTGTCAGAAACAGTTTTAATTTCCTTTTTTAGCTCATAGTGTATAGCAGGGTAGGCACAGGGAGGGGTTAATACACTCCGTCCCCATTTTCTGCCAAATTCTAAAGACATTGTGAGTTAAGTGGCAAAACTCAACGCACGCGCTTAGCCAGACGGAGACCATCAGAGCGAAGTAATGAAAATATTCAATATTTAATTTCTTCGAGTGAGAAAATGAAATACCATAACCTATCACGTTTACAGTCACACGCTTGTGCCCGTGCGTGACGACTGGCCTCTTAACTCAACTGACTTTTCACGAAATACATACGTATATTTTGTTACTTGATAAAAAATATATATTAAAAATCCTTAAAGAAACAAACAAGAAACAACAAAGAAAATTAATTCGCCAAATTATTTCTTCTATAGCGCGGCGTGAAACAGGCTCTAACGCAAAGATTTGTTTTCCTTAACGAAGCGTCTCAGGGCGCCTCTTTATAATGCATTTATGATTTATTACGTCAGATGCTAGCAACAGCAGTGAGTTTAACGCCTTTTACCTGGTATAAAACTTTGTCTCCTGCTGCTTTCTCTTATACTAAGTACAGCGCTTCTTAATTATTTTAATAAACTGCATTGAAACTATTCTTTTATTATGTTTTTATTTTGTTGATAGGTACGTAAGTGTTGAATGGCGGAACTCAACGCCGCGCCACCAAAGCGAAAAAAATGAAAATATGAACTATTTAATTTACTCGATTGAGAATTTAACCCACAAACTGTCGCGTTTACATTTTGTGCCCCTTCACCTGGCTTCTAATAAAAGTTGCTAAAAATTTGAAATATAATATTTAGATTTTTATTTTCATTCAACATATAAAAAATACTGAAATGAAAACAAAATGGCGAAAAAAATGCGGAACAATTGCGAAATCTGGCGTGCCCATAAAATAAAAGATGTGACGTCATACTCTTGTAATTCAAGTGACATTTCTTATGAGTCTGACACTCCGAAATCTGAGATTAAATTCATGCCCCGAGGTACCGTTCGTTCAGAATAAAGGCGCATCGTCCACGGTCTGGGCGAAGAATGAAAAATGGAAGTATTATCCCGATTCCACTTGTCAACTGACATAAGGATAGTTTTTCCAGGCCCCGGTTTGTTCGTGCTATTTGAACAGTTTTATTGAAATAACATTTTTCTATGTTGAGAATTTAAGGATGATATTTTTATCTACAATTAATGTTGTATGTAATATTATCGATATTTTTTTTTATAATTCAAACAGAATTAAATCGTTATCTGTTAATTCTAACGAATAAAATAACAGGACAAGATAAAATATTCATAAACAAAGATATTGTGATAGTCCTCCACCCTAGCAATTACGCGGTGATATTAAAACTTAATTAAAATTTGTTTATCACGGCTCGAAAGCGATTAAAACTTTAAACGAAACTGCGCTGATGTAGATCGCCTTCACGGAACGAGGTTATTTACGTAAATAGTGGTTGGACCCTTTTTGCTTAGATGACATTGGATGAAATAAATCTACCAATATGACGTTATACATAGGTTCAATTTTTAAAAAGTTCTAAGACCTCTACGTGATTAAATTTCAGTCATAAACTTTAACGGAAAATATTTATAATGTGTCTAGTATTTACTATGTTAAAATGTGGCAGATATGAACAGGTATACCCTGAGCGAGGATATCTTCGTTCGAAGAGTTGTCATCTCCATCCACAGTTGTAACCCGAAATGTCTATTAAATTGGTCCATCCTAAAATCTTATCAGGAGTCATAAGATTGACCCACATGTACGGAGTGCATATGTTAATAACAATGAGTAAATCATTTTCAGAAATATTTCAAAAAAGTACTAAAAGAAATTTATTTATTGTACCTTTGAAATATCTTAGAGTAAAATGATATAATAGAATTATATACAATTAAAGTGAGACTTGTGAGCTAGTGGTCGTTGGCGCTACAAGATTGTCGCTTTTCATTGTTCATTGGACGTTTGTGAGGTGTACTTAGTTTAATATTTGTTATTTAATTATTAATTTATTATGTGCTAATAATAAAAGTTTACAACAATATACTCTTGTTTTAACTTATTATGGTTGAATCTAACTCAAGAATTATCTTCTGTTATTTGTTAAACGAAACGAAAATTTCCATTTACATGCTTCGTTCACTGATTTATGGCAAGTACAAAACGAGTGTGTCACTAGGGACGCATTCTGAGGGCTGTACTTATTGCGACTTCTACTTGCTTGTCCAACTTATGTTGAAATTTATGTGGGAGCTCGAAGTCTGTTGTAAAACGCGTTAGTGAAAATTAATGAGGATGAAATGTTACACCAAAAGTATTAAACTTACATAGTTTTGAGCCTATAATGTAACCTTTAGAAATTTATGAAACATTTTTGCGTTTTCAAATAATGTAGTGAGTGTATATGCCAGATATGATACTATTGTTCATATTTGCATGTTTTTGCCTATAATATTACATGTAGACGCCGTCGTGGCGTATTGGCCCAAGTGTGTCACTGTAAACGCGCCGATTGAGAGGGTTCGATTTCCAATTCGGGAGAATAAATTATTGTTTATTAATATTTTCATTCCTTGGTCCTGGTACCGAGGTTTACTTTGATTCAACACGTAATGCCTCGAAAATTCGGCGGGGAACTAGGTTCCCTCTACCTACCCTACTATATGACGGATACAGAATGAAGTTGTATATTACTTTATATCACATGTAATCACTCATACAAATAAACCTTATTAATGTAAACCTTCCTAAAATACAAAAACTACTATTTGAGCTCTATAGCTATTTCTGTGTAAACATGTCAATAAATATTTAACCTTTCTGCTCCTGACCTAACCCGACGTTAAACATGAAATTTTGTTGTTAACTTTATTGTTTGTGATTATGAATTGTATAGGCCGGAGTTCGTCTGTTTTCTTAGTTGATGTTTACGATAAAGTACTAACTAACTAACTAAATAATAAAAAAAATATAGGAAGTGTGTAATATTTGTATTAATAACAATGTAAAAACTGTAAAAAAAGGAATAAATAATTTGAATATCGAATATATGTACCTAATAATGGCATTAGTTAAAAAAAAATAGTTAACATTGAAAAGTAATTTAATGTGAGAAAAGAAACGAGTGGCAGGGAAAATAAATATATTTATATATATTTATTAAATCTATGATTGGAATTTATATTCCAATCATAGATTTGCAAAAAAACATAAGTTTCAAATTAAAAAATAAATCTAACGGCAAATGTCAGGCGGCGACGGTGGCTGGCGTCGTAAAACTTTGGTAACGTTTACGATGTCACCGATCTTGCACTTCGTAATGTTCTGCGATTGTTATTTCTAAATTTAGTGCACACCGTATTTATTTATTTCTGTAATATTTTTTATAAAATGTATGTACGTAATATATTTTTCAGGCAAAGATAAAATATAGCTAATAATAATCTACCTACTCAAAGAATTTACCATCTTATATTGGTCCAATGTGGCTCTATCGCGATCCTTGGCACCATTTGCTCCCGACTTACGTTTAGAAACATAGGAGATGACTGATGATATAAGACTCATGCGTTCACAAATTAACTACTCTGATGAATGTGGTGCCAGCAGCTACCATCCATGTTTGGACCTTTAATATAGCTTCTGTCATAATATTTGGCTGTGTATGAAACTTAATTAAGGTTGCTTGGTGCAGTCAGTGGTCACGTATTTCAATTTTGTACGGAGTAAATATTGATATTTGTTTGATAGATTTTGAGAGGAGTGGAGTGAGAGAACTTATGTGGAGTGTCGCTATGTCAAACTTGGAGTGACGAGTCACTCACTCGTCACCATGGGAAGCTTGTGTTTAATTAAGAAGATGTTAGTCGAGACGCAGGGACATAAGCGTACAAATATAAACGCGACAGATTGCGGATTCAATTCCCAGTCGAGGAAAAAAAATACATAAAATATTTATAAATTCATTTTAAATATTTAAAAGAAGTTAGTCTTGATATTAAAATGTATTGGTCATACCATTAAAGTTAATTTATAGTTTAAATTTTACGAGTACGGTTTCTAAATTTCAGATAAATACAAAGCAAATAGAGGAATTCAGGTTACGTACGGTAACGTAGCCGCCTCACTTGATGTATCGCGTCCGTGCCGTAAGTTAATTAGTGCTGAAAACCTGTTTAGCGCCATTTAAGTTTTAGTTTTTCATTATATACTCGTATTATTACTCTAGATCTAATCTATATATATATATATATATATATATATAGTAAAACTGTAAAGGGGGTAAAATCTGTACGTTGAATAAAAACTAAAAAAAACACTTTAGGGGAACTTAATACAACTAATAGAAGGTAATAAGAATTCTTGTCTGTCTGTCTGTTGTGGCTCTTTAACACAAAAATTACTGGACGGACTTAAATGAAACTTCTTTTGTTGCATAGCTATTTGTCTTCGCCTACATATAGGCTATAATTTATTTTGATAGCCCGAATACCTGATGTGAAGCCCTAGCAGCCCTCCTAATCTATAAGAGAGGAACGCTTTAGGAAAAGTTATTCAGCCTGATGAGCATTTTCTGTTGACAAAAAAAAATGGATCTAATGTGGAACCGTAAAAGTAACCGTAAAAATGGAAATGTAAAAGTCTCTTTTTGCACCTATATTATTAAATCTAAAAGCCACCAATTTCTATAATTTTAAAAAAACTGCCCAGAACGTGAAGATCGCAATGAACGTGAAAAAGTTCGATTGAGACAGACCCGTGAAGCACGACAGTTAACTGATAATGGTGCAAGTTTGAGTCGAGTTGTTTTTTGTTACGATATATCAATTAATGCCAGCAGTCCCTACAGCTGTGTTGCTATTGGACCTATGAACTCAGTCAATATTGTAAGATTATTGTAAAAATTAAAATTTAAAAATTGTTATTGTAAAAATAACAATGGATTGTGTTGCGCAAATGAAAAGGTGAAATTGATACCATAACTTCCACCTACAGAACTATTGTACTCATTGGTTTTACGAATAGGAGCATACACCACTACACTTCTTAAAGAATATTCAACAAAACTACGACTGCTTTCAAATTATTTCATCTGGAGCAACAGAAGCAGTGCGGAAAAATTTAATGCGAACTTTTAAGGTTTGTCATAGTATCTGCAGTTGTATGTTTATTAATCATAACTATTATAGCCCATACGCATTTTAACAATACATTTTTTCCCTCAACAGTTACATGGTCAAATATATCATAGAGCAGGTTTTTTGTTACCTGTGCCAGATAGTGACTACAAGTTTTAGCAAATTTATTTTATGCAAAATTCTCCGCAAGAAATCAACCTACGTTGTGCACGTAACAATTCACTGAAAAGATCAATAGTTGAACAATTAGAAAATTTATTTCACGAATACAATTAACTAATTATATATTTCTAAAGTGCAATGTTTTAATGCACCTACTATCGATGAAGTTGCCATTGATGTAATTGGAGAAAATTTAAAGTCACGTGATATTGTTTTACAATGTCGAAATAATCGATTACAACGTATTAAGGAAACACATCGCTCATATGATGCACTGCAATATCCCATTATATTTTGGCAAGGTGAAGATGGCTATGATTTCCCAATCAAGATGATAAATGCAGGTAATTGAAATATTTTGTTTATTAGATGGTATGTCATCTACTATGTCAATTTGATTTGACAGTTACATTTAGATAGAAACTTAAAAGATCTACGGAATTTTATTATCCGGAGATTTTTGCCAAACATTGGTTCCACGTTCAACGCAAGCTAATGGACTGAATTCATGTTTAAAGTCCTCCAAATTGTGGAAACATGTCACAACAAATGTAATAACATTTAAGCAAGAACATGCGTGTCATGTTGCAAGATGATCAATCTGGAGACATATTCTCTAAACAACTCATTGATATTGGTAATGGCAAATTTCCTATATATGCGCTGATTGGCTCACCTTTCCTGATCGTTTTTGTCAGTTAACGTAACCAAAAGATGAACTTATTCATAAAGTGTTTTCAAATGTTGCTGAAAATTATTTATTCCATGATTGGTTGGGCGGAAGTGCTTTACTGGCTGCCAAACTCACTGATGTAAATAAATTAAATTTCAATTTCCAAGGTGAGGACATATAAATCAGTTGATACGGCAACTAAATAAGATGATGTCGTAAACTATCCAACGGAATTTTTAAACTCACTTGATTTGCCAGGATTGCCGCCTCATAGCCTTCAATTAAAGCTTGGATTTGTAGTTATAGTGTCGCGAAATAATAACCAACGGAAACTTTGTAACGGCACATGCTTAGCGATAAAAAAATAATGAATAACGTAATAGAAACAATCATATTGAAAGGAAATTATAAAGGAGAAGAGGTTTTGATGCCCCGCATCCCAATGATTTCAACTGACACACCATTCGAATTTAAAAGACTACAGTTTCCAGTACGCTACTTGCTTTCGCAATGACTATAAGCATATCCCAGGGAAAGTCATTAAGTGTTAGTGGTATTAATATAGAAAACTCATGTTTGTCGCATGGTCTGTTGTATGTTGCCTGTTCTCGTGTTGGAAAACCATCTGCTCTGTTTGTTTACGCGCCAGATAACCAAACAAAAAATAACGTGTGCCATAAAGGACTACAATGAAAATGAAACTGAATTTAGAATAAGTAAAAATGAAATAAAATATAATTAGTAGGTATCACAATAAGATATCGGAAATTGTTATTTTTATTATCGTTTTTAATGAATATTACAAGACTTAAAGTTTTTTTTTTTTTTGACATTATGTAATTGTTGACTTATCAACTTTCAACTCAACTATCAACTTTCTTTATTATTTAATCTTACTACCTGACCCGGTCTCCCGAATAGCAGAATACATAATAAAAAAAAAAGAATCGACTGTAAGGCGATACGAAGTTCACGGGTCTGGTAGTAGGCAATATAATAAGATGATTAAGATTAAATAACATGTGGCTGATGGAAGGTGGGGAGACAGTCGAGAGACACTCTGTCCTTTGCTTCGAGTGAATATTTAGTGTTGGTTATAAGGCCGTTCTCTGTCTTGCCATAGCAAGAAAATGAAGATTATTAATGCCCCAAGTATGAGTCAAAGCCATATTCATGACATGTAAAGTCTATCCATAGCATGAGAGAGAGATGGATTTATTTATTGTTATACAGTAGATAGATATTATTTAAAATTTTCATGACCATTTCCTGGGATACAGAATATAACCGAACCGACTGTAATTGAGTATGTGAGGTATAATATTAATTAGAATACAAGTATCAAAGTTCCATAAAGTATTTATGGTATAGAATATTAGTTATTTATCTTGTTAATTTTTCGTAAAATATACTAATTAATATACTATTTACAACTTTATAAAACATACACCCTACATATACGAGTATAATAGAAAAAACTAACCATTCTTTATTACAGAATTTTTAAAGCGACGCCCTCGTAATTCAAGTCAGGATTTCACCTTAGAAAAAGTAAGTTTACCAGGACAACAAAGAGAGGCCAGTCCCCCAGGAGTAATTTATACGTGACCGCGTAGTCGCAGCTCCTGGGGGACTCCCGAGCCGTTTCGGCTTGCGTGTCGGACTCAACTGACAGCCAACTTCGAATTTACACTGCTATTTTTATAATGTTATTTGTCTCGAAAAACCTCATAAAGAATTCATTTGGTTGTACATTTGTTTCCGTTTCTTATTATTAGGTTCATTTATATTTCTGTGAGGCAATACTATATGAAGGTGTTTAAAAACGTATAACAATGTGAAGGTAGCGGGGTTCGAACTCGAGCGTCTTGGAAGTCGTCCAAGCAGGGCGCTTGCAGATCCAATTCTTGCAGTTAGCATCTCTTTACGAAAATTTTCGCGGATTTGGTTTCTAAAAATTTTTGTTTCCTTAACTAAGCTTTTAAAAAATGTTAATATGTTAAATCCTTGCCTATTTTATTTTGGACATGCCATTACTTAATATTAGTAGATAAGAACGTTAAACTATAAAGTTGTTTTATTTAGTACCTATAGTAGCTGACCGGCAAAATAAAGTGGTTTTATAATAAGAACGGACGACCGCTTAAAACTTAAAATACACAGAGACAATATTAGCATCGACATTATATTAACTTAACGTAAGACTAGAATGCTGTTATATGAAAAATAAGTTTTCAGTTTTATTAGCTTTAATTACTCGTATACAGGTTTATGCGTCTTATTAACTTTGTGATTTTGTTATTAGAGTAAAATAAAATTAATAAAGTATAAAAATACATTATATTTGTATTATTTAAATAAATATTTGCTGGTGTCGAGGCAAAAAGCGCGACATTGACTTCTGCCACTCAACTCGTAATGCCCCCAGAGTGTCTTAACACTAGGTTCCCTCTGCCTACCCTGCTTTGTGCGGGATACAGCGTCAAACTGAGTATCTTATCCTTCTCCGCTTGCACATTGTACCTAAAATCATCGCAGTTTCGGACAGGTACATTCCCACTAAGCCACAATGGTCTATCTATGGTATCTAAATGAAATAATATCACGTCAGCAGCCCCACACAATTATATCTTCGTAATAATTAGGATCATATTTTTTGGTTCACATTAATGATATCACCTATTTGCTATCAGTGGAAAATAGTATATTTCCACGTGGGAAATCGAAGCCTATAAATGGAATGCTTGCCGTACCTACCCTCATAATTAACTTTATCTCAAATGAGCCGCACATCTATATGATCATTGCGGAGTGACTGTAATTAAAAATATTTATTTTTATGTTATATCTAGCAAAATTATTGTTAATAAATGGTAAATAAATATTTGTTTTAGAAGAAAGTTTAAACTGTTACTTTTGTTTTTTTAGTTTCACGCTGTATCACGCACAGTAGCGTAAGCAGAAGGAACCTGGGAATGTAGTGTTACTACACTCGTTTCTATTAAGACATATCCGTTCCTTAATCTATTGAAGTTGGCTTGTTTACAAAGAATCTACAAATTATTCAAACGTTAATACAATGATGACAATAGAATGATGATATCATGATGTTAAAAAATGATTAAATAATAAATAATAGTCGTTTTTATACTATTGCGTATTTTCTTGTATTATGTGTTAATATTTTTTGCACTTATTACAAATTTAATAATATTTTTAAAATCCTGTTGTAAATACATAATTTAAAAAAAAATCTGTTATTGTACTAAACATAACAGTATACATAACAAAAATATTTTACATAAAAACATAAAGTAGAATGATCGACGTTCCATTGTAAACGGAGAACTCGTAACTAGGCGTATCAGATGTAGCGCATGTCAGTACAATTTATGTCAGTATAAATATCTATGGAGCTAGGATTGAGTGGTTATTTCAATCAGTCTCATGTAACGCAACGTGTGCTCTGGCCGATATCTTAACTCAAATGGACCCTATTTGTTTCCTGTCTCCCGCCCCCATACTCTCGCTACCTTGGTATGCAATATTATACCTGATACAGGTTTCTATCTATGATGAAATAGTATATCTATAAGTATATTTTTACAATTATATTACAGTTTGAAAAGAATCGTAGAAATATTAACACACAGATATAGGTTATATTTAATTAATTAAACATCTTAACATCCATCCTGTTAAAAACAAGATTTAATAAAAACCCAACTTGCATAAGCTGAAATTTCTGAGTACCTATACGGAAATGAAATAACAAAATTAAAGTAGAACAACATAAGTTGCAGCTATTCTAATTAGAGATTTCGAGAGTTACGAGCATCCGATGAGGTCAACCAATCAATAAGCACACTGATATAACATAGAGAGTGGTCTATTGAAAGAAACATTTTAAAAGCAATCCCTACGGCAGCGGTAGTTTCATTTGCGCTGGTTGTTTTAGCTGGGCTGGGCTGGCCTGTTCCGTGGAGTGCAGCTGGCTTAATATCCATCCGATCCCCGCAAATCCGAATGTTAACGCTGACAGATGCTGATGTCTATCCACGCTGGATGGCGGCAAAGCTTGCGGAATTTCCATTTTGACTGTTTAATCCCCGTTGCGGTGCGTTTCATCGACTCGTGTGTGCGGATTTTATTCGTCTTGCACAAACAACGGATTATTACATGTGATATGCGCAAATTTACACTTGAATAGTTGAATGGAGCTTGTCAGTATGTTAGTACGAATGTTAGTGATAGTTTCATATTAAATAAATTAATATTTTAGAGGAAAATGATATTGAGACCATCGCGGTGCAGTAGGATAGTACAGACTGTAAACAATATGGTTCTGGATTCGACGTGACTGGATTATATTTTAATTACTTGTCATTTCTCTATTTAAATTTTTTTGGTCCTAAATTACATCCCTAATATATATAAAAAGCTTCTTCAATGTTATCTTTTACATTTCTAAGGCATCAAGCATTTCTTCAAAATATAATACAGTGATTGCATCGTACATAAAAATATGTTATTTCCCACTCAATCCCATTTCAGCACGCATCGACTTGATTTTACCTCATTCCTCCCGGATCTGCAGATAAGTTCTCCCCATAGCGTTATATAAATAAATTGTTGCCTCTCTTCATTGCCTCTGGTTTCTCAGCGTTTTTCTTTCCATATCACGAGCTTTGGAAATTCTCCATCTCATTTCCAATTGTATTGTGATTCGTTCGAACATGTGATTATGATAATATCTTAATGTTTTCAGACTGTTTCCTGATTTCTTGGGGTTGGAAGACGTCGAAACTTATTGGATTATATCGTTATTTATTATTTATTATGTAGGTCGTAGTTTCTATAATTTACTTACAAGTCCCTACTTCCTGTACGATTGGTGCTGATATACTCGTATCTACTTTTATCGTTAAATATTAAATATATCTTTCTTATCTTATATCTATTTATACAAAATAAAAATTATATATAGATACTTAGTGGTTGGTTAAAGCGTTTAAACTGTGTTCAGATACTGTTAGACTTTGTGAAAATTAGATTAGTAGATTTTTATATAATATTTTACATATACCGTTATAGGATATTTTAATATTTCACTGATTACTTAATGTCGAGTTGTGCCTTTTGAGCTTGGTTAGCTAATATTTTACTTTGAAGTTTTGTGTAAAAAGTAAGTAGGTAGCCGATACAGCAGGATTTTAACCCGCATGCAGGTATTAGGTCAAAGGGATCTATTCAAACAAACTAGCACCTCTGTTAGAATATTTTCTAGTTTTAGAATATGTGTTATAAAATTATTTTTTAAGTTAATAACACATATTGTTCCAAAATATACCCAAAGTTATAAAAATTTCGAGTGTAACAGTAAAAGTGATAATACCTGTTAGTGATACCTTTTCAATTTTTTTCAGCAGCTATGTCATCAATAAACTTGAATTGCTAACGGGTTTAAGTGGATACTAGGCTAGCTAGCTAGGATAAAAGACAAATTCTAATTCTTTTTCCTATATATTTATTTAGATTACTAGTAGGTAGTTACATGTTTCTTTTTGTAATCACTGAATATATAGTTATTATTATAAGTAAATAAATACTTACCTATATTGAAAATATAAAAGAAAAACAGGATGTATTTCTTAATTCTTAATTTAATTAAGTAACTAACGTTTAAGATTTCGTTTTCGCTTCGTTACAAAATGGTAATTAATAATAATTAATTTCATATTGCAAAATTCTGATCGCGAATCGCTCCAGGTATTTGATTTTGGTATTTACGTGAGGAATTCGGCACAGAATTCAAAGAATTTATTCTAAAATGTACTTTTGAATATTTAGAGAAAATATTTTATAGAATATCAATGCAATGACAACGTTAGAAAATCTCTGTTAGGAGGCTAGGCTTAAAGGGATGTAGTCCCTGATTTCCTCACCCTGTCTGTCCCATAGAACAGAGGAAGGCTAGTGTTAAGACACTCCTACGACTTTCTGCCGAATTCTGAAGGCGTTGTTTGTTGAGTTTTTTCTGTGTTGCTTATAAAAAATATTTAGTTAATTTTATAGGTATTCCTTTTACAAATAAACAACGTTGATGAATAAGTATAACAAGTTTTTAAAACAGCCAAATTATATGCAAACTTGTTAAGGAGGTTTATCATAAAAGAGGATGCAAATTAATTTTATTAAGATGAGCGTTGTATGCGCTTACATAATTATATAATACGAGCGGAGCGCCGCGCTGCTTGGAAAACGAAGCGTTGTCAAAGAAATCTAGATTAAAGTAGATAAATAAGCAATGTCTTATGAAATTATTTTAAAATTCTCTTTAATATTTTAATAAATATTATTTTTTAAAAGCTTTTATTTAACTTGCAATGTATGTATGTATGTGGGTTCGGGTGAAATCTTTGAGCTCAATTTTGAAGTAGATATCTTCAACCGATTGAGCTGAAATTTTGTATACACGTTTAGTTTGGGTGAGAATGCACGATAAAATATGTGACGTCATTCTAAATCTAATATGGCGGACCATACAAGATGGCAGTATAGTTATTTTTAATGTACTTCTACAATATGGGTATCAAATGAAAGAGCTCGTTGCGAGCAACTCGAAAAATAATGTGATGTCATTCTAAATACCATAAGGAGGATATCGAAGATAGCCGAGTATCTATTTGGTCTACATCTACAATACGAGATATATAATAATCTCGTATAGATATTAAATGAATGGGTCGTTGACCGTAACTCGAAAAATAATGTGACGTTATACTAAATCCAATATGGCGGAACATCTAAGATGGCGGAACAGTTATGATTTATGCACTTCTGCAATATGGGTATCAAATGAAAGATCTTGCCGAGAACAATTAGAAAAATAGTGTGGCATCACTTGAAATTCAATATATTCAACACTATTCAAGTTTTTTGTGCTTTCATACAATGAAAGATATGTTCATACGATTGAGCTGAAATTTTGTATACACGTTTGGTTTGAATGACAATGCACGATGAAATATGTGACGTAATTCTAAATCTAATATGGCGGACCATCCAAGATTCCGGAATAGTTATATTTGATGAACTTCTATAATATAGGTATCAAATAAAAGGGCTTGTTGAGAGTAACTGGAAAAATAGTGTAACGTCATTCCAAATTCAATATGGCGGACCATCCAAGATGACCAAATAGTTATTATTTTTGCAATTCTGCAATATGGATATCAAATGAACGGGCTCCTTGAGAGCAACTCGAAAAATAATGTGATCTCATTCTAAATCCAATATGGCGGACCATCCGACATAGCCGGATAGTTACTTTTAGTCTACTTCTACAAGGAAGGGCTCGCTGAGAGTAACTCGAAAAATGTGACGTTTTTCTAAATTCAATATGGCGGAACATCTAAGATGACGGAATAGTTATTATTTATGCAAATCAAATGAAAAGGCTTGCCGAGAACAAAAATAATGTGACATCTAGTGTGAGAAACCTAGCCAGTGGTAACTAAAAAGTAAAAAATAAATTATAAGCAAAAAATCATTTTTAGAAAAAGCTTTTATTTAAACGCTCTAAAAAGGAGAAAATAAAATTTGTCTTTTAAATTTTAACTATCAACTCATAACCTCATTGTATACAATTTATATGTTCATCTAGCTATCAGTTAGTTATAAATAAATTATTGTACTTAGCAATAACCTTTAAATTTCTTTAACATACTAAAACGTCCTCGTACGGTTTCAATTTTCTACATCTTTACCCTAAAAAGTTATTTAAAGTTCATTTAAAATAGTAATAAGTTATGTTATTGCAATAGCTAAGATATTTTAGATAAATTTATATTACGTTGAGTTCCGCCACTCAATGCCTCCAGCATTCGGGGGAAGCATTGGCGTATCTAGAGATTATTTTCTAGAGGGGGAAGGGCTGGACTTAGAACAGATAATATGTTCGTGTAAATGTTGTTTTTTTTAAATTTGGTAAGGGAATTTTTTTTTATTAGTTCTATTTTGGGGTGGGCACCAGACTGTTCTGGGATTGACTTGAGTTGCGGAATACAACACCGCACATTACCTCTTTACCAGATTGATGAAATGAAAATATTAAATATTTCATTTGCTCAAGTGGAAATCGAACTTACCACCTGTCGCGTTTACAATAGCAAGCTTATGCCGATGCGCCAAGCACAATTATTTTTCAGATTACCCTATCAATAACCTTTACGGTGTTAGAAATCAAAAAATAAGTGTAATAAATTTGAGAAGGTGGTTTCCATTAATTCAGGGTACCTTGACGAGGGTCGAAAGTTTAGCGGATTATAACAAGTGGCAGCACTAACTGTCACGAGCAGACCTGGCCGCACCACGCCTCACGGCTTAATCGCCAAACTTTCCCCTACTATTGGAGTTTTTGTGGAATTGCGTTCGCACTGCTAATTTATGCGCCCACTGAATGGAGAGAGCACTCGACTCATTTTACTCGCATTATGTATTCAAGACGTATTTTAATCGAACGTATTCGACACCTTGCAAAGAAAGATTTCTCAAATTACAAAATTTGTTGTTAATTTTGGATTGTGTTAAAAAACCTATTTTGTTTTAGTATCTATATATCTAAAAGTTACAGTTATATTCCTTTATATCCACACTTGTTAATCACAGAATCTGGAAGCTTAGAGTTCAGACACTCCATTCCCATCAAGACACTTCCGTTCCCTATTCTTTGAACGGGAATTGAACCCACACCGTCATGTTCACAAATCACTTGTGCCATCGGGTCGTGACTCGCGACTGTCTATTTTTTTTATTCTTATATAAATAACAATTAAAACACAGATGCAATCGCATAAAAGTTATCTGAATAGTATAAATAAATTAAAAAAAAATATCAACAGTGCCATCTCTGAATAGAAGTAGATATTTACTGATAAAATGATGAAACTGTTTTCATGTAAGTTCAAATAAATTACGAAAGAAAGCAGCATGTCTCACCTCTACGCCATCTATTTATTGTATAAGGAAGCTCTTAGAATGTTCTCAAAGCTTTTCATTTTATTATTGTATGTTGTCGATAGATAGCGCTACATATTTCAATATTAAAAACGTGTCTTGTAGTGGGTATATTTTTGTAGTTATTAAGACATAACTATATTTTATCTATATATTTATAAAGTGGATATATTAATTTTATCATACAATGAAAAAAAGATGAGAAAATGCTCCACAATTTATTTTGTAAAAATGGAATTTAAAAACTTGTGTATACTCTTATTTTAATGTACTACTGCGCCGTCATAAGCGGGCGAATGTAAACGCGGCAGGGTATGGGTTAGATTCCTTCTCGAGAAAATGAAATATTTTATATTTTTATTTTCCTTTCATAAGGTATGAAGCAAGTGGAATAGCCTACCCGAGGCAGTGTTTCCAGGTCGGTACGATATGGGTACCTTCAAAAAGCGCGTCTATCTCCACCTCAAAGGCCGGCAACGCACCTGTAGGTCCTCTGGTGCTGCACGGGGTCGTGGGCGGCGGTGATCATCATCAGGTGACCCGAACGCTCGTTTGCCTTGTCCTTTTTCCATAAAAAAAAAGCGTCGCGCTGAGTTCCTCCACTAAACTTGTATCTCTCTCAGCCTCTAGAATTCGTTGAAAAGTGAGTGGGAAACGGAAGTGTCATAACAGTAGGCTCCCAGGTTCTTTTTAGCTTCTGCCGTAGCGGTACTTGAACCTAAAAAAAAACTAGTCCTTGATAGTGGGTTTGCTCTGATGGTAGTGCTTGGTGCCCGATAAAATGTTATTACTAGCGGAGTATGTAGACAGCTACCTGTCCCGTTAATAATAATATTCCTAAGCTTAAAAACTATATTAAAAGACTCAATCAAGATTAAAATCTAAAGAACATTAAACGTTACACAATGTTCTATCAGCATACGATTTTAGCAACAGCAATCATGGTTATTTTAAATATCCTAGAAAATTAATTACGTGCTACGTATAGATATAATAATAGCCTTAGCAATTGCTAAAAGGACTACTAGTTTATCTGCGAATAAAAGCGATATATCTATTCTACTAGAGAGAATAAAGAAACTTTCAGAACTTTATAAAGAATTAAGCTGTTGATAAGACCACAATAAAATATGTTAATAAGTATAATTTTATAGTTTCAATTTTATTACTACCGAAGAACTTTTCGTCTTATCTTACCACACAATTATTTTTCACAAACATACCTTTAATTTCATCATGCAGAATATACCAAGTGAGTTTTGATAGTACAAATTATATTATAGGTTAAACAGAAAATATTCTCCTAGTACGAAATATTTCAATTAAAAAAATGTTTCCAAATCAAATATCTGATAAAAATAACTTACTCTAAATAATAAATGCACAGAAAACACAAAAAATAATGGAATATTAATCAAACATCACCCAAATGGCAAAACATTAGGTAGGTACCTAGCTATTTCTTATTCCACCGTCGAAGGAGTGCGTTAGCGGCGTGAACGCTAGACGGGTGTTCGAGAGTCATCAGTCGCCTTTGGCTGAATACGGGATCTCATATGCAAAATGTTTGCTTTGACAAATTGCCCTATTATTTTAAGATCTGGGGAATGATAGGGATTTTGACTTTATCGAGGCTTCCCAACGGTGCTGTCAAATTGCACTCGATTTATTAAAGGATTGTGTAGGCATAAAATAACGCGTTCAAAGCCAATAGGATAAAAATGTTAATACTTAAAAGCGTTGCTGGTAATATTTCGTGAATAAATACAGTTAAGTTGTGATTTTTTTACAGCTTTGCGTTGTATTCTGCATAGAGCAGGGTCGACAGAGAGAACTTAGTGTTAAGTAATGTCTCACTTTACGCCCAATGTCTGAGGCGTTACATGTTGAGTGGCCAAAGTTAACGCCGCGCTTTTTCTTATTACCAGAGCAGAGTAATGAAAATATTAATAAATAATCATTAATTTCCCGATTCCTTCCTCTCTTTTACACTAATTAAGACCATCGTCTTAATTAGTGTAAAAGATTCGCACCCTTGTGGAACAGTGGTTAAATTATTTAAACATTATAACAATTATCATAAATAACTGACGCCTATAACAGTTTATTTCCTGGATACATCATAAATACATTAAGGAAATCAATCAAAATTAACTCGTTTATTTTACACGTTCCTGGCCCAGCTATATAGATCTCATCAGAGACTGCATGTTTTGATACGGTCAAATTATAAATTTACACATCTGCCCAAAAAAAGGCCTTGTCTATCCGTAACATCAGAAGAGCATGACGTTCAACCCTCTCGCCAGCAAACCGTTAAAATGAATAATGGTAGATTAAAAATAGGGATTCCCAAACATTTTTTAACTTCTAGGTACCTACTGTTAATATAATTTATTATTATTTTAATTCTTAGCTCTGGTAAAAAGACAAATCGCGGCGTTAGGTTCCGTCATTCAACACACACATGCTTTAAAAATTCGGCGGTAAATGGTAAACGAGTGTTTACGCTAAGTCCCCTCTGCCTATCTTGCTATATGCGGAATATAGCGCGAATTGAAAAAAACATAGGTATGTATGATATAAATTAAATTTAAAACATCAATTATAATGATAGTAGGCACCATACGCAACTTTAGGATATAGTAACGTATTTATAGATCTTACATCTAGATAGAAACCCTATATTAAATTTATTACTTATTTTTACCTATATTCAATTTATTTACTTCCAAATTAATACATTATTGGTGAAAATTAGAAAAAAGACAATAATTGTGTAAAATATATTTAGAATTCCAAAAAGTTTGATCAGCCCTGACATCGTAGGCGAAATGCACTTATTAAGCTCCTTATCCAAACAAAAAAAGTCGTGATTATCATTTAATTTCATAGCTGCACCACAGTCATTGATTGTGACTTGTGAGTGGGAAACGCGTGCGCCAGCGAGGGCACCTGCTCGGCGCTTCCGTCGCTGATGGGGTTAAATCAATATTTAGATTTAAATTATTCAGTTTTTGGACTTCGTAAATTAGCTGATAATATATCCACTTACTTTTCGTATATGTTTTAATCACGTTTCCTATATTCTCAACATTCATATGGTGATTTTATTGCAATTTTATAATAGTACAGAATAAAGATGCTATTGGTATTTAGGTATTTGTGACGTAAATGAGACGGAATGTTTATCTAACAAACAGACCAATCTATTGTCTATCTACTTTGTTGTATTGAAATTGGCATTGAAATTCTGCGCCTAATAAACTAAGCCACAAAGAGCGCAAATTATAAAAGCTTTATAGTTTCCCATTTTTTAGCGTCACGCTGTATGTCGCGCACAGCAGGGTAGGCGGAAGAACAAAAGCAAAGTATTAAAAGAAAAGTATTTATCCAGTTTGGTGTAATATTGGTTTTGTAAGAATTTATTTGAATCAATTGATTGTTTGTATCGATTTAAAAATACCAGTTAAAATAACCAGTCAACTGCTAATTGAACGCTAACCCATCGAGTGTTGTATACCAATTTCAGGGTTATAGGTCAACGGGAATTACATATTATAAAAGTGGACAAACTTCATACGTTTCGTACTTACTTAGTTTGTATGAAATTTACTATACAATTTTGGAATTTTCATAATCGTAGGTAGGTCTACGGGAAAAATAGGTTAACTACTGCAAAGTGTTCGAAACGTCAAGTTTTCCCAAAATTTATAATAATAAATATACGCGATTAACCCAGTTTAAGTATTATTCAAAATTTGTAATAAACTTACTGTTAATAATTTCAGTTTTTATATTTAAGCATTTCAAAATCCCTTGCGATATAGATTTGAGTTATATTTAGAATGTTATGGGATCTATGACTTTTCGCTTTATTACCAAAAGTTAATAAATTAAAACTCCATTTAACGTAGCAAGCAGTTTTGAAATTGACAGATTCCGAGCAGGAAATATCTTTGTATATAATCAAAATTCTCACGGATAACAATCAAGGTTCAACGTCTGAAAGGCGCAGTTGAAAAACTGACGGAGAAAAAAATCAATAAAAGAAATTTTTATCTTAGATTGATTGGTTCGGTCTGACCCTTTACCGGTGCGCCTCACTTTTTATAGACATTTACAAAAAACGAAATGTATCTGTGTTTATTTGTGACAATTTGCTTTGTCGGTTTAGGCCAATTTACATTTGAAAAGGAGTGTTTTTTTTCGTGTCGAATGAAGCGACCTGTAACAACCTGGTGAATGACACAGGTAGTATATATCGTGTAGTGGATGGATAGATCTTGATAGTTGCTTATAGTCTTATATGTTTTGAACGACAAAACTATAACGAAATTTAATACAAGAATTTTATTATATTTATAAGAATTTTATGAGGCCACTTGTGGCGTAGCGGCACAAAGCGTGACTGTAAAGCCGACTGGTTATGAATTCGATCCCTACTTGAGGAGATGAAATATAGATGCGCGTGCATATTTAAATTTATATTTCCATCTTCGCTCAGGTGTCTAGGCAAAGCGCGGCGTTGAGTTTCGCCACTCAACACGCGTAATTTAAAATAAAATATACTCTTACCTTAACTAACGTCATGATGCGGATAGATTGTCTAAAAACAAAACATGAAACGTTGCTGTAACGGTTCTTCTCCACAATTACTGTACAAAATTCTATCAAGACTGGTTCATCGTGGTTCGCGGCGCAGAAGTAGATCCTCTTGCTCCGAAACGGGCCGGGATAAAGATGTAATCATTCATCAATCGCCGCTCGTCGCTGCGACCGCACACTGCACCCTTCGCTAAACGTTAGCTAAAGGTCACCTGGCTGTTACATGAGCTAGTTCAATTTCATCTCATTTAGACATTTGTAATTGTATACAGACATTTTTTTTAGCGTCACACTGTATCCCGTACATGGCATGGGAGGAATCTGGGAACCTAGTGTTAAGACACTCCATCCACTTGCGTTCCCCAATTTCCACCGATTTCTGGAGGCATTGCGTGTTGAGTGGAGGAACTTAAAGTTGCGATTTCTCAGAACGAATCAGAACGAAAGAATGAAAATATCAAATATTTCATTTCCTCGAGTGGGAATCGAACCTACAATCTGTCATGTTTACACGTTGTCGCAAGCTTGTGCCTTTGCACCACGACAGGCCTTAATATAGATCTTTGATGAAACTATATCTTAAAGGGATAGTTTAGAATATTTTATTAAAAAAATCAAGATGGTTATAAGCTCAATTGAACGTCGGTCGAAGGTTAAATTTTCTTTACATTTAAAAAAATCTGCGCTACCTTGTAATTTTTAATGGACAACAAAATTATATAGAAATATTAGGGATTAGTATAATTTAAAATATTTTAATACAATTAAAAATATTCCAAATGCAAACAAAATAACAAATATATTGCCTCAAAACATAATATATCAATTTCACGTAAATTCACGTAGGTATTACGTAACAAAAATAACCAACACCACTCGATATTTTACTATCGTCAGATAATCGAGTAGCATTCGATATAACACAAGTAATGTAATTGCAGTCATGGAAATAAATCATAATATCTTTCACAGATATTATTATGGGGATCGAGGATACAACACTAGTACCACATAAACTAGCTATCGGCTTATAGCGTCAACACTAGCGAATAATGCGCGCGCGCAGGCTACTGCTGTACGCATTCTCCACACAATACCTGGTAATCAGCGACACGTCTAATATTTTATAAGAAATAGATTTATCTACTTATAAGATAATTTATATATTCTTAATGCTAATGTTATACGTCCCCTATTATAGCTCTTTATAATAGAGACTCTTACTCCAACGAAACTGTCGGTACCTATAGGTTTTTTTGACACTCCCTAAAGTATCGTCGCAATTTGATACAGGCGAAACAACAGAATGTCATAGACATCAACAGGATATGCTTAAAATTTATTTGAAAAAAAGATTTAAATGAGATAGAACTTAGCCTACTAGAAACCTACAATTTTGTTTATGTATGCACAAAGATTTTTTTCCATCTATTGCAACATCGAAAATTATTTTTTTAAGATACTTATATCCTCACAGTATAATTTATTTACGTTTATCTACTCCTGCAAAGTTAATTGTAGCTTTATAAGGATGTATCAAAGATAAAATTATATTATGCAAATATATAATAAAACTTTTATAAGTTGTTATATTTTTTATTTCATCTTATAAGAAATATACACAAAACTTAAACATTAATAAAAAAATGTAAAACTAGGAAATAATAAGTTTAGTTAGGCAACTAAATCAGGCTTCAGAAAACACGCAGGTGCACAAAACAGTGGTCGACTTGTGCGCTACATTTTTATTTGGCAAAAGCTAATATTTATAGTTCTTAATCAATAGGTACTTTAACTTTCGTAACTTACTCTCTTAAGAGAGTATTTTAAAGTAAATATTAATATTTTATCGATATTTATAATTTATTTAGGTACATTACATACACGAAAGTGCAGGTTTCGTTAATTATTTTATATGTAATTTGATGGCATTCTCTTAATGTCGACATCAGGATAGGAAAGACAGCTAAATACTAGTAAATGAATCCTGTTAAGCCTACGCAATGATGAAAACTGTCTCGTATCTGCGTAATCTAATAAGGTTGTTTAGGGAAGTTTGTGGTTGTAATAAAGGCAATAAAAGTGTAATAAGGCATAACTCTCCAAAGGTCCAAGGCGCGGGCGCGAAGTAGTGAGGGCTCGTAGCGTCGTAAATCTGATGTGAGGACTGCACCCACGCCGCGCATCGCAGGAGCCTGAGATAAACATTGTTGATATTCACGCGTAACACTGCTTCGTTGTTGATTCATCACGTTGGTTGGCTATATTTTATATTCACAATAATAACATAATAAATGTTATATTATTGTTAATACACACAAATATACTTCCGAATATATCTCCGAACAGTTTTATTATGTACTAAGAACTATGAACTATATTTTTCATAATTCTTAAAAAATGTCCTCGGAAACAATAAAGAAATGCTACATGCATCTGTTCTCACTTTTTATTTCAAAAAAACCACCCTCTTTATGTTCGTTCTTCATATAGGTAAACGTATTGATAAAAATGAAAGTTACAATGGTAAAAGTTGTACAAAAAAATATTTTAATATCATATACTGAACAATAATTACAGTACGAATGCCACTATTAGAAATCAGGAACACACCTGTTGTTCGTATGAGCCTGAATTTTTTGTGCTCGAACCTTTCACGAATTTACATATCTCCCAGTTCTTTGTTGAGGCTAACGAGGGTTATTATTTCAACCACAAAATGTAGACTTAACTGGTTCTGATTGACAAAGGTATGGAGAATAAAGACTTATGCAAAGGAAGGACTTCACCTCGTTAGACTGTTAGCGTCAAAATTTAAAATTACCTAATGTGCACTTCTGAGTTTAATTTTAGCACGTACTCTCCCACTCGGCCTTCCAACGATTTACTGCCGATATAAGAAAAAAACAATGTTTGATAGGCACCAGAGTGAACCTTTTAATATGTTCCTGCTAAGCATAAAGACGTTAACGACTGCAAGTTTAAAGATAGAAGAGGCGTAGAAAATGATGGCTCCCCTATCGAATACCTCAATCACCCTTTATTAAGGCAATGAAATAGATATATACCGTCCACGGCGATTTTATGTCAAAGTGCAGTTCATTGGCACTCGACAATGTCGACAATGTCGATAAAACAATGTAATTTTATGCTTAAACGAGCCTCACCTGAAGTGGAACCCGCTCGGAAAATTTTGAATGGCAACACTTACTTTGTCTTTGTCCCAAATTGTAGTTATGCTTTATATAACAACAGAAGCGTTACAACTTTCCAATACTATCTCTTCTTCCTAACGATATTTCAAAGCCAGTCACGTGAACACATTACGACATATACTTGTTATTGACGCTGAAAAGGATAATGAAATGTAGATTTGAAATTTTTTAATGTCTCTATTGGAAATTAAGACCCCCAATCATAAAAAAGGAAAATAAAATTATATTCATATCGGTCTTTTTTATAATAGATGGATGTTGTATATATACTCGTATTATATTCCCAAATGTATCGTTCCCAAATTCTCGAGGCACGGCGGTTTGAGTGGCGGAACTTAACGCCACGCTTTGCAAGGACACCAGAGCGAAGCTAACGTCATAAATAATAAAACAAATAAAATTGACTGACGAAATAAATAAACAATATAGTGAATCTAGATAAAATGAAGATACAAACTGGCCTAAGTACGAGGGTATACGGACAAAAACACAATAAAGTATTTATGTTCTCTATAAAATGTTCTCAAGCCACGAACTCATATTTTATGTGGAGCCGGTGAACCCAATTACACATGAATGGTTCGTCATGATCAGAAATTTTTGGGCCCTAATAAAAACTCGAGGAGATTTATTCCCCGCTAGGAGGCCGACAGCCATATTCTAATTCATCTTATTAGCGTTGCAACTTGATAATAAATTCTAAAGTAACTAATGAGGTATAACACGCACAGAAAGCAATATTATTTTCTTGCGTAGATAAAACAGACTTGTTTAAAGATTTTATCTATTTTCGAAATGAAGAGTATTATCGGGGTTTAGATGTAACGATGCATGCTCATACAAATTTTGTTAAAAATATCTGATAATATACTTGGCGTCATTTAAGTATGAGATTACGGGTGGAGATTTATTTACACATTAATTGATTCATTATCGGTACTAATGAAAACAAATATGTATTTTATAAGAAATATCATTATTGAACTCGTGTACAGCTAATGCTTTGGTTAAGTTGCGAAGATTGAATCGAAATCTGCATTTATCGAGTAATAAAATTGACAGAGATCAATTTTAGTATGTTAAGGTGGACATAGCATGGATCTGATAAATTTATTTTCATCTATAAATTCGATAGGTATCGATTTGACATTCATGCATGTTTTTTTTTTATGCACGAGTTATTTAAAAACAAAATGGCGACCAAAAAAAAATGTGTTAATTTACGAATGCGCTTTGTAATTTAAGACACCGCCTCGCGCGCTATGACGTACGCACGATGACACTTGCAGGAATGTTTTGTAATCAGTTGATTTTCGAAGAATCTGTCAACAAATTTTATATGAACACATATGTATGCTTATGTAATCATATGATTGATTTTAACTATTATAAATTCAACAAACTCCCTACTTTCAAACAAAATTTAAAAATAACAAGTAGTCTTTCAATTGTGTTTTATAACAATTATAAATAAAAAATACAGGCAGTTAATAACATATTTTTAATTACTTTTATGGTAACCCTAGAAACTAAAAATCCTATACAGTTGGCTACGAGTCAATCCATACATCTATTAACGTCGGATAAACGTTACCATGGGCCCGTGATAAAAGTGACCAACTCGATAATTTATTAGGCATACCGAGCAGAAACTTCGTAAAAATAAACATGAATGGCTGCCTTATTGGGACTTGATTTAATACGGCCAATAAAACAGTAACTAACCTTATATAAATTACTAAACAAATAAATAACATTTGTGGTCATCAACTTTATCTCTTCAGAAAGCAGACAGCGCTACGTCAGTCTACATACGGATTAATTCGACTAGTAAAATGTTAAAGCTATAAAATTTATAGGGGGAAAGCCGGATAGTTGCCGCAGTTTTTAAAATAGTAGTAAGATTTACTTCATATACAATGTTTTATCTAATTAACTAAACAATTATTATTAGTTTCTGCAATATTTTATTGAGTAATAATCAACATTATAAAATATTATTTTGTTTTATACTCTAAAAATAAAAATATGTTGCTCATAGCAATGCCACTTTATTCAACACAAATTACATAGAACCCAATCAGTTCAATTTGATTCCCCAGAGTTACCCGACCCAGAGTACCCAGGTAACCCAGAGTTTCGATTTACTAAAATTGTTATTCCTAAAACCATTAAGTTATGATCATTAATCGAATTATTTTAAATTCGCATTTTCGAGTTTTAATACCTTTTTACTTTCTCTTATGAATGTCTTTTTTCTTATGGATAGTTGCCTCTGACGCTATCCGTAAAAGTAACTAGGGTAACTATACTTTTCCATGCGGATACTTACTCTTTTTTATTTGCAATAAAATAAAAATATTCAACAAAGACACATAAAAAAAGTGGACAAAAATGATCAGTTATAATAATATTCAATAGAAATTACTGACCAATACTGTCAACATTCGTTGAACTTTTCTTTTTAGTTATTTTCACTCGTAAGGACGGTTTTAATTATAGTTAAGCACTATCACCGCTAACGTCTCACCTCACCCCACTGCGGCGACTATCCGGTTTTTACCCTAATATAATATATATGCTCGATTTGAATCCAATCATTAAAAAAATACACTAACGTTCTAAGAAATTAAAAATCAAACACAAAATCCTTAAATGGATCTAAAATTATTTAATATTCTTATTATGTAATAGTTTCGTAGTTATTTTATCAAACATTCTGAATTACAAAATATGACTTAAAATAGATATTTACTTTGAATTACCATTACATTTTATTTATTCTGTTTATGACTTCTGAATTTGTTTATACAATAAGTTTTAATAAAGCTAGGTATTTATAATCAACACGTAAGAATGTTTCAAGTAATTGCGTACTTATGGAAATTTATGTAATAAAGCTATATAAGGAGCCGCGAAAAGGCACCGTCTAATCACTCGACGACCATTAAACTGAAGCTATAACTCTCTACATAGTAGCGAGCATGTACAAAGACTCATAATTCTCTGCTAAATTCTTTTGTAGCGAAGAGATTGATGGGGCCTCTCCTTAGGTGGCCTGCTAATAAGCATTCGTTAATTCTACTAAAGCCAGGCTTAAGAAATTAAATTCAATGTTTCGCGTTTACGATGGAAGTGCTGGTAATAAAATATAAAAAAAATAATATGTCTTTATAATTAAACAATTTATCTGATCGTACCCCAGTGCTTAACTGTACTTTTTCTTAATTATAAAAACTTGTTTTTTGACATATAGACGTCGTTGTTTTATGGATAATCTGTAAACATTAATTATTTATGTTTTTATGATTTTTTTTAAAATGTGGGGAGTGAAACTTTCTTAATAGGGAGCGGAGTGTTAAGACATTAGGTTCCTACGTTCGCTCGCCGGAAGATAGTGCGGAACTAAAAAACTTTAAAAAAAATTAACTTCCATAGTGTACATAACAAAATAAAACAGATTTAATATTTGATATTCAAAGTACAATAAATAACGCATTTTTCATATTATATAATATCATTTCTTGTAAGCAAAAATGTTTTATAAAAATTGATTATATAGATTTTTGCTTACAAAAAACTATATAATCGATTTTTATAAAACAAACGACACGATTAATTTAAAAAAAAATCGTTTACATATTAACAAGACATGGTTTAATTAGTTAGATGGTAATTCTGTCCATGTTTCAATAGCCATTAAGTAGTAATATAATTTACATATTTTTTATAAACATAGTAGAGCTTAGTGTAGCAGAAATATGAGCTTCATACTCCACCAGCTCTACCAGTACTTCATACAGTACGCTCAATACGTCACATGATTATTTTTACAATTAAAATTCAAGGCCTACCCTAAGTAGCCTCACGTCTTTACTCTCATACCGGGATAGGCAAAGGACACTTCCCACTTTTAATAAATTTTTGAGAACTCCTAAGGGTCAAAACCATTGAGTTGACAGTCAACGCTACAATGCGCTACAATGGCCTCGCAAAAATAACTAAGCTAAACATACTACTATAACACAATTAAATAAAATTGTATTGTAAATGTATAATAATAAATATTTTATAACTGGGTTATTTTTATTGTGAAACTAAAATTATTATTATTGAATTATTGATAACCTTATTTTTAAGGTTCCGTACTCAAAGATTAAAACAGGACGCACTGAGCCTCCACTTTCCGTCCGTCCATCCGTCCATCTATCTGTCTGTCCGTCTGTCACTAGACTATATATCAAGAATTATACTTACATAATTAAAATTCTCACATATGAGATAGTTTCTTGACGCAATATTAAATACTCGTATATTTAAATTAAAATAAGTAAGTCATTATCTAAATGAAATCGTTATCACATGTAACAAAAATGTACGATAAACACATAAGTATTCCACACTCCATAAAGAACATCACCTTCTTTACCAAATTTTATTGCATCAAAGCTAATTTAACACCTTCAGATATTTTTGATAAGGGAAAATTATTTTTGTTTAACAAGTTTGTGTTTTTAAATGAGACGCCAGTCGTGGTGCAGGCGAACGAGCGTGTGACTGTAAACGTATGAAAATATATATTTAATATTTTCTTTCGTCGCTCTGGTGTTGCGGGGTTGAACTCCGCCATTCAACACGTCAAAAATCAAAAATTCGACGGAAAGTGGGGAAAAGTATGTCTTTGCCCCTTCTACCTACCCTGCTACAGAGTGAAGCTGAAAAAATATTTATTCTTTTATATATTTTATACCTTCACAATTTTTTTTTCGAACTTAAGCTTAATACTGTTAGCCCCACTGGCTTTTACAGCAACATCGGGTGAGTGGAGAAGGGATAAGGGTACTTTGTCTCCGGAAACTATCACCACCTATCTGTTACTTTCAAATACCTGATTCTTTTCGTCCTAAAGATTATATACAAAAAATGTTTATTGTTATCTTATAAATCCCTCTAAATGTGTCAGGTACAATAAAGTAGGTACAAATAAAGTTAAGTTAGATATGTAGTTTATAACCAAATATTTCAGGAATAGATATATAGAAGCGCAGTACGACTTAGTAATAAAAATTTGAATTTAGTATCCCCGTTGTATTATATTCCCGAAAAAAACTTGGGTAATGACATCTCAAATAAAAGTATTGTATTTTTCAAATACAAAGCTACAAGTTTCACACACAGAAAACGAGAGCTTACAAAGGATGAAACATATTCTTATTATATAAAACTAAAAGCTAAATACGAGAAAGAAGAGCCGTCGTTAATTAATGGTGATAATTTGACATGCTCTGACAGCTAATATTGTATTCAAATTGATTTGTGTTCAAAGTTGAATTGATTTTGACAGAATCAATAAGCCACCGAGTTCTCATGGTATACGAGTATTATAGAAATGACAGTAATTATAAAAGACAGTAAGAGAAAATCTATTTTGTTTTTTTATGAATATGCCTCATTATCTACTGCCTGCTATTCTGTTTTATATAGAACTTTTAATAGAATCTTAATTATGAGCTTATAGTATAAAGTGGACCCTAAAAATAATAAAAATATAAGTATAAGTGTTATACGTATAAACAAAATAATTTTCATATTATTTATCTATTCATAAACTGAAAAATTGTAAAATATATATTTTTTTAATATTTTTGAAAATGTAATATTTAAATATAAGTAATATTAAAGTATAAAATATTGCTTTAATAGTCAAGATACATTTATAACGAATGCGAAATGCTTGAATTGAAACAACATTCACAAAAGACTGCGACTTGACCCTCTCTGCTGCAATATGCATTCACAAAGCACCCATCAGTAGTTACCGACAAAACGAAGCAATAGTAATTATAAAGATAATGAAAACGCACAGATCGGACATGACGCGCACCTCACCGACAATAGCGGGGAGATAACAAGACAGGAACCAGTTTAAAATTCCTTCTAATCGAATATGGCCTTTATGGTTGTCTTTAACACGATTATTATATTTTAAGAGGCCTTCTGTGACTTGCATTTTGTTCACAGAGCGCATCTACGAGGTGTCGATATATGTCGAATAGATAGCTTTGCGTCAAGGTGATTGATTAATGACAGCTCCAGCGAAAACAGACCAGCCGCCTAATTAAATAGTTCTGACAGCTATTTACTAGACGGAAATATAATCTATTTTTTTAGCTTCACGCTGTATCCCGCACATGGCAGGGTAGGCAGGGAACCTAGTGTTAAGCCACTCCATTACCCTAATTCTGGAGGCATCGCGTGTTGAGCGGTGGAAATCAACGCCGCATGTCACGTCGACAACAGAGTAAAGAACTATCTATGCTACTTATATTATAAATGTGAAAGCATGTGAGAAGATATGTTTTCACGTATACGTAAAAAATACAGAACGGACTTAGATGAAACTCTACAATAAAATTGCGTTTATATCAGAATGACACATAGGCTACACTTTATGTAAATATTCTGTAAATTCTTGCTGTAATACAAAAATAAGGTTACGGGTACTAGATAATAAGTGCTATTTAATTATTTTTTTTTGTAACAAAAAGTTCCCAAATGATTTATTTAAAAACTCTTATAATATACTTTTTTTTTATACTTGTCAAAGTAATGAAATATAATGTCAAAAATTTTATTACATAATTGCTGTATATGATTTTCATGCTGAATCTACAATGTATTAAATAAACCAGAGAAACAATAACCATGGTTTATTATTACACTTCAAAAAATGTAAAATCCTTAAGAGAGCTTATTATTGATTACAGAAAATCTGTTGAAAAATCGCCTTATGAGTACTTGAAAGAATTTGTTGAAAATTGCCCAAAATCTATGGATGAAGACAAAATCTGCTGGATTATTGAAACTTTTGTAAATATTCAAAGACATATACATTTTCTGAATGCAGTAAGTTCTAGGGTATCTGAAGAACTTTCTGATGAAGACTATGACTTTTTCTTAATATTTTTTCATGCCTTAATTTTTCAAATAACGCCAAAGTATACACAGATTGTATATAAATCACTATTTAACCTAAGTAAGTCTTTGCTACTCGTATTCAGTACATTTTTATGTCGAGATGATATTCTTACAATTATTTCACAAGTAGCACAAGCAGATTATGACACAATTTTTGTATCAGAAAAAATTTTAAGCCCTTTATCTTCATGGCAGCCTTATATAACTGACATGGCTCGTAATTATACTGAATACGTCGAAAATTTGCAGAGACAAAAAGTAAAGCAACCTACAATCCCAATATCACCCAATGTATTAAATAGAAAAATTAAAAAAAACTTCAGTCTCAAGGAAATATTACCAAGTACCCCTCAAAATTCATTCAATTCGAAAGGGAAAGCAATGCTAACTAAAGACGTTATTGACAAAAAACTTAAGAAAACTCATGACAGCAACAAACGAAGAGCTATGCTGCTCCTGAATAGTGTAAAGAAAAATAATTTACACTTCGCTTCAGTTCTTCCTCACTTTTGTCAAAAAACATCTGACATTGATGTTTTTAATGTTCACAAAAGTAGTCTACCTAAATTAATACAGAAACCTGTAATAAAAGAAACGTCGACTACAATAAAAAGGACAAATAAAAGAATTGAACTGGCAGAACAAGAAGAAATTCAATGGCTTCAAGATTTAATGCATAACTGTCAGGATACGATGAAAGCTGAAATTGTTGAACTTAACGATCGTCAAGAAAGGGAAAAAGAAAGGTTACTCGATATAGAAAGAAAACATTTATTAGGACAAATCTCTTATGAGGAGGCGGTCATCGCAAAAAAGAAACTTTTAGAAGAAAATAAACAAAAATATTTAGATTTCCTAAAAGAGAAACAACAATGGGAAGATGAAATTCAATCATGGAAAAAATATGAAATAGAAAAAAATAGAAAACTGGTTGAAAAGCTGTCTTTAACAGAATTATTTATGCTCCATGCAAAAAGTAATTTACTATTAAGAAAGAAGCAGGCTGCAGATGAAATGAAAAAAGAATCTGAACAAATTATGGAACGAGTAATAAAAGAAAAACATGAAGAATTAGAACAAAAAATTAAAATAGTAAAAGAAATAAAAATATTCCAAGAAATTGCTAAAAAATCTAAAGCCCCAAAGGTAATAGACTTCACAGAATCTTCTGGTGCAGGTTTATTATGCGAAATGTCGATAGCAGAATTACAAGAGAGATTAAATATTATTAAAGTTAATCTAAAAGACGAACTAGAGAATAAAAAGAAATATATAAAAGAACAAAATTCTGCTGCAAAACGTGACCTGGAAGATTCAAAACAGTATATTAAAAATTATATGGCTGAGAAAGAAGATTTGAAAAAACAAAATAATAAACCGAAATTATCTGTTGATATATCATCTAACAAAGAAATACATGACTTAAAACAGATGTTGAATGAGAAAAGAAAATTTCGAATTCAGTTGACTGCTTAGGTCCAATAAGGTTTTATAATAAAGGTGTTTTTTGTTTCTTATTCCATATTGTGTTATGCAAAGATCCCGGTCACTATCAAATAAGCCCATACATTAGCCAGAGGCTTAGTATAGAAGATTGCTTCATTTAAAGTCTAGATAATAAATATGTTAGCTATCACAGCCTTAAATGATAATAAATAAATTTAATATAAACACTTGACGTGGCTTTATAAGGAATAATTTCTAAATTTAATTACTTACATAATCGATAAAGTAACAGCCCAAATATATTTGTAATATAAAAAAAAATGCACTACGATACATGCGATACAAGTAAACCAAATAAAGTTACGAATAACATAATATATAATATTGATAGTAAGTTAAGATATTTATTAAATAAATGCTTTATTGACTGAGACAAGCCCGATATTCACATATAATTCAGAAGTATCTGAATGGAGAGTGGAGACATGGTAGTTGTTAATAAAATTTATTTTTATTTCGTCAGCCTATTAAGATACATCTACCTATTCAGCTAGATGCTTGAAATCAAACAGATACGATATCCGACAAAAAAGCTTAATAAATAATTAATGTAGCTGCAATAAATAATCTATTAAGGATTCAATTCAAATTTGTTACATGGAGAATTCAATTAACATAACTACATATTAAAAAACAATTTTTCTAATTAAATTTAAAAATTAAATTCTTTGTAAAACCTATTAAGATGAGTATATTTTTTTATTAATCTACGACTACTGTAAACGTCAAAACAAGTCTAGTGTAAAAAAATATTAATTAATAAAAATAACAATAATATAATCCATTTTATTTAATCGTACATTCAGCATAAAGTTATTGCAAATTATTGTATTAAAACGAATGATGTCTTCAGGCAAGTCCAATCGATGCGCATGCGCAAATTGACCGCAACACTTAATTAGGATCTGGCAAAGTGAAATATTGATAATGAAATTCACAGTGCCAATATAATACACGCTGTAGTACTTCATAACTAATATAGCAAATTATCACTAGTTTATTATGTTAATAAAAAAAACTAAATTGAGTTATATAAAACAGACATTAATGTCTTCAAATGTTTATATCATCTCTAAATAGAGTCGTTCATTTCGAATGATTGTGTGCTAATAGTCACATATCGATATCAATATAATAGAACAAATCAGGCGACATTTTTCTCGAAATCCGAAAAGACTAGTCGATATAATGTGGATTAAGGCAATAAATATGTCGGGGTCGCCTGTTCATTTGTACCGGTGTATAATTTAAATTCTTTAACGCCAATGTTGAAGATTACGCGGCGAGATAGAGGCGCGGGCGCCCGTGTCGCAGCGACAACCACCAAATAAATTTATATTTCCGACCGATACGGCCGACTCCTCTCTTTGTAGATAATTCGGCCGGTTGCGTCGAACGACTCTATTAACAGCTTCCCTTTTAGGGATAAATGTCAATTTTACTTTTACTTGTGTCTAAGTTACCGTATGTGTAGTACGAATTAGAGTCTTTTTTTTATATTTTTGTATGTACAATTAATATTAATATATTTAATAATATTTAAAACAAAAAAAAAATCTGTTCATAATAAAAGTTTTTATGATATATATGTTTCTATTATCTCTATTTATTCAATAGATACAATAATACTTGTATAATAATATATATTTAATATATCCCACAATGAACTAATTTAAAGAAATCTTAATTCTTAAATTTGTAATATAAATCAGAATATATTTAGGGTAGGACTACAAATACGGCGCGTCTTTGAAAGATTTAGCTGATAACAGTAAAACGTCAATAACCACCTAATTGGGAGAGAACACTCTGCCCACAGTCGCCGAGCCCGACTAAGTGAGAAACAAATAAATATTGGAACATACATCGAGATAATTTCGACGATAACTTAATGTGCTTACATTTTGGATCTGCTCATGGTTTTATGGAACTACCTAAGATATTATCCGATTGTTTTTTTGGAAATAACAATAAATTTTAAATTTATCATTGTGAGGGCAACAGAAAATTTAGTTTACTTCATTACTTTGTTTATTAGTTGTAAGTATACAGTATTTGTTTAAGATAGATAAAATAGATTTTATATATTACAGTACTTATGCCATATTATAGAAACAATTATGACATTGTCTTTTTGTCAGTTTCACGCTGTATTCCGCATTCACAGAGTAGGCACAGGGAGCCTAGTGATAAGACACTCCGCTCCCCACTTTCCGCTGAATTCTCGAGGCATTGCGTGTTGAGTGACGGAACTTAACCTCAAATCAATTTTTTATATTATAATTTAGAATTTTATTATATATAACCTAATAAAAACAATCCTAATATATATATTTTTAATAACCACAAAACAAAAGCATATAAATATTTTTATAGTAATTTTATGAATGCAAAGGTCCTTAATACATTTGTAGCGATTGAGTCTTCACACGGGGCCTTACTGAAGTCCTTGTAAGAGCTATTATCGCGGGAAGCGGGACGGCCAGGACGACCAGGGCTGTCCCTCGGCACTTCAAACGACGTATAAAATTTATTGTTATTGGTTCGAGTCGCGTACATGCATCCACACTTCGCGGCTATCACGACAGTACGACTTTATCTCGGTGTTGCGCTATTCTGAATAAACTGAGTGCCCTATACGTGTCGCGGTGGACTTTTATGCGACATTTAGGTGACTGTTGAATAACACTGGGGATTTATATGGAGAAAGCAGAAAATTGTTTTTTGAAGATGTGTAACTAATACTCTACTTATAGGAGCCCAAATATGTTTATTATTGATACTATTCATGTTAAGCTTGGTTAATAAAAGAACGAACAAGTTTTTGTTTCTCTACATTTTTTTTTCAGCTTACGTTTAACGCATACAGCAGTGTAGTCAGAAACAAAGTTGTGACAAAAGTAGAGTAGAGACATTCGTTCTCCACTTTCCGTGCCACTTCGAGAGATTGTGAGTTTAGTGACTGAACTGAACTCAGCTTAATACTACTACTGCTGCTACTTTGGAAATGAAAATAATTCTTTCTGTAAATACATTATAGACTCTCATAATATTATATGGAATTATATCTTACGTAGAAGATAAGATTTCCTAATTATAAAACTATCAAGATTTTCCAACTTATAAAGAGCTTTCATATTAATATATTTTTTCTCATAAAAAAGTGCCATAATAATCCCTAAACGATAAAGATTTGGAGTATACAACTCTTTTATATGTTTATAAGGAAATAAGACGTAGAAACAGATATTACGACAGTGACAAACGAAACGAATCTGTTAATACCAAATGAAGATATTTTTACCACAATACGTTAATTTTAATATTTACTGTACCAACCGATGAATTTTATACCTTCTAACTGTCAATGAACGTCTTATTAGCTGTTAACTTAACCTAATTAAAGATTTTATTAGGAGAATGAAATAGTGTGACATAAATTATTAAATTCAATTAAATTTTCCTATCAAATCTTCAAAAAGCATTTGGTAATATTTTTTATAAATAATTCTTTAATAATTCTTTAAAAATACAGTGAAAAGCTATGATATATAAAACTAAAATGTCCTTCAAAGTAGACAATACTTATATTGCAGTTTTTTAATTTATTATAAGTCAAATATTGAAGTAATATTTTTACTTTAGAATTGTTATTTTTGATATAATCCCACACGGTCAAACAGTTTGACCTAAAATAAAGCATATTCAAAGAAATAACTCCTTACAGTAAGTTTAAAAGTAGTTTTTATAAAGTATCGGCATGATTATCAATATCCGGGAAGATTGATTCAGCACTTAATGAGTTCGGGAAAAGGGATAATTGCACGTATAATCTGATTGTTATACTTAAGAATTATGAGGCTATTGTTGGGATGTAAGTGAAAAGAATAATTACAGGATACAATTACCCATTTCTTATAAGACGCACATGTTGGCTGAGACAGAGTTTCTTAAGTTTTTATCATTTAGACTTGTGTCATTTCGGGATTGCTTCCATTGTTGTCGAAACGTGAGTGATTATCTACATCAAAGAATTTATCGTTTGAACAAATAAACTAGTCAATTTTCGCTGTTTAATATCATTTCCATAAATAATATTTTCAGTTCCAAATAAAATTGAAACAATAGATGTAAATGAAAATAATTCAATTAGATTAAAAGTATAATTTCGATTTCATTTGATGTTAATTTCGATTTAATTGATACTTTTATCGTATATCGTTTTTATATGTATTAATAAATATATCTTTATAAATCTTAATAGTTTATTAATGATTTATAATGCACCATATGTAACGTAACAAACATTACTTTGCTTATGCTGCTAAGCTGCTGCTATATATATTTTTTTGAATATTATTAATTTCAACTTTATATTTTTATGACAAAATCCTTTTAAATTACAGGGTTACATCTTATCGATATAGTGTTTTAAATGAAATACATGTTATATTTTCAATAAAATTTATTTTATTTTAATATTTGATAGGTACGTATGTAAATTTCCTACTTCATTTCACATTAATATATCTGTCTATAATAAATAGTCCACATTGGCTAAGATAGCTTAACAATACATACATATATATACACAACTAGTCTTCTTTATACAACTACACATATAGAACGATCTTTTACAAACTAAAGGAATGTGGTAGCGAAGATTATGTAGGTGTTCGTTGACAAGAAATTTTTATCAATATACCTTAGGCTTAACAATTTTGATGTTATTCTCATATTAAAACTGTTAAGCAATCCATAATAGGAACTATAAACAAGGTGAGACCGTGGCTTCTAAATCAATATTTATTATATGTCACTTTGGTATCCTATTTATACTCGTATTACGATATATTCCAAATTTTTAGCACCCGCGACATAAATTAAAGTTAAAATATAATTCTGTCTCGTAAATCCTCACATTTAACTCCTTTGTAAACAGCCAATATAAAAACAGTAAATTTCGCTGTGCTCTACTTTATAAATGTAAACAGCACTTTCTATATTCTTTTTTTCATCTCTTAAGGACCTTAAATCTGACATTATACTATTTATAAATAAAACAGTTTCTTTGTGCATACTTAAATTTATAGCCATCTTTCACAAAACTTAACGCCTATATATTTACATGAATTTACAAGCAAATTGGTGAAATAGCACTCTAGTATAATTTACATAATTTATTTATTCGGAACATCATTCGATAGGAATCATATTTCTTACATCAACAAAAGTAAATTAAATATTTAATCAACGATCGTGTTTAGTTAATTGTAAAGGCAAGTCATTGCTGGCCATCCTCTGCCTGGGACTCGGCGATCTGGACCTGATCCTATTCTTTTCCGTTTCGTCATCACTTTCGTGAACGTTAATTTCTTCATCTGAATCTGATTGTGAATCGTATCCTCGTAATTGAATCGATTGCGCTGCTAATAGCGCGGCGGCGTTGGGCACTAACGCTTTAAACGCGCTGTTGTCTAGATTGGGATGGGGTTTGAATGAGCTGTCAAACGTGGATTGAGATAGTTTCAAAGCATTCGCTTGACAAAGAGATTTAATGCTGGAATCGTGATGACCAAGAGCCTTAAAAGCACTGTTTTCACCTCCCATCTGAGGGGCGTGGTACGAAACGGGATTTGGGGAAAGGGAACGGGAACGGGAACGGGATGGTGAGTGAGCTAACGGGAGAGACGGGGAAGGAGAGTTCGGGATGCGGAGTGAGGGAGAGCCACCGCGCTTTAATAGGTTCATGCGCTGGTGGCGCCTCCACTTCGCTCGTCTGTTGGAAAACCAAACCTGTCAGTAACGGTAAACCTGATTAGTATGCCGATCTTGTCTTGTTAACAAATATTCATTTATGCAAATGCTTGTGGTAAAAAAGGTCTGATTTGACTAAATCTATTACAATGTTGACGCGTATGAGATGTTGCATTAATTAGATTACATATTTAAGAGAGATAAATATATTTTATTTTATTACCCAATCAAAGTAAATCGGAAGTAAAGTTTAAAATGCTAGATTTATATTTACCTGAACTCGTGCTTCTGAAAGTGAAGTCTTAGAAGCTAATCTTTCTCGTGTTGAAACACAAGGGTAATGAGATTTCTCGAATTCCTTTTCTAATTCTTCAAGTTGATCGGGACTAAATGTTGTACGATTTCTTCTAAACTTCGGTTGTTCTCCGTCCAGTGATCCGGAATCATCGCCGTCCACATCTAAATTGAATAATTGAGAAAGAATTAACACATTGAGTAGTCAATGCTTACCTAACGAAGCTAACATGTACATCGGAAAATAGCAATTATATGAAGGTTTTTTGTAACACCTACCTACCACCTACTTTTAAATGTGTAAAGAAATAATTATATTTGATGGTATTATGGCGAAGTTGAAACAATTGTTGGAGTATTTGTTTACATTTTTTTTTATACCTCCGGTTTAATTACCTATTAGGTGGAATTCGAGATCTAGGCATGCCAATACCTAGCAATAGTATTTAGTGTACTCATTATGAGAAATACTTACGTATCAAATAAATAAAAGAAACAATAAATCATAAAACAATTGCCTTTCACTAGCAAAAAAGGTTTATGAACTTACCGATAAGACCACGTCCTGATGAACCCAAAAAGCCTTGTTTCATAGCATCTGGATGGGGTAGTCCTACATTAGGAGCTGGCACTCCAGGTGGCAGTGGTAGACTTCCAGGTGGCCATACACCACCACCAGCCCATGGGAACCCTCCATAGGGTGCTGGCGCTGCATATAGACCGTAGCCTGCTGCTCGAGCGAATTCTGCAGCTGCACGTTCTGCCGCTCTGTTGCGCAATATCCGATTGATGGAGGAAACGCTTGGGGCCGTAGCGTTTGTACAAACACCTATAAAAAAATAACTTTATTTAGTTATTGTTACCATAATCATACTAAATATATATTTATTCCGACTTATATGTATTCCGTCGTGGCGCAGCGGCACAAGGGTGTGACTATAACGCGACGGTTGTGGGTTCAATCCCACTCGAGGAAGTGAAATATTTGGTGGCTTCCAGGCAAAGCGCGGCGTTAAGTTCTGCCACTCAACACGCAATACCTCCCAAATTCAACCTCCAGAAAGTGTCTTAACAAACACTAGGTTCCCTCTGCCTACCCTGCTGTGTGCGGAATACAGCGTGAAGCTGATTTTATTTATTTACATTTATTTTAATGACGTAAAACAATATGTTTAAAAATAAATATTATATAAGTACTTATAATAAAGACGAAGAGATGTTTTATCTTTATCATTAATTAACAAAATAAAACTAATATCAAACAGCGTTTAAATCTAATAAATAACATTTCTTAGGTTATATACAGGTCGACTGATAAGATACCTGACTGCAATTTTCTATTTCACATCCTTTTTAAATGTGAGCCGTAGTCGTGCACAAGCTGTTACAAGATTATAGTTTTCCATACAACTTCTTGAGCAACGTCGAAGTAATTGCAATATGTACTGTAAATTAGTGACCAGCAAGCAGCACGTTAAAACCGATGCGTCATTGGTCGCGTTTCAAATCGGCAGCCATTATATATTTTAATGCGTGCTGAGGATCGCGTGTCGGCACAACCTTGGCAGAGCCATCCCATGTAATTTTCAGGAAACACTCTGGGTAAGTGGTATAATTTAATCATACCCTGTCCAGTTGTAATTGTCGTAGATTTCGTTGTAGAGCTACTGAGCAGTTGCTCTGTGGGCCAGTGTGATATAAAATTCTATTTTTTTTATATATAATTGCTTTATAGAATGTTACGTAAGTATCTTGTTTGGTTTTTATTAAATTATAAATATCTTTATAGTACCTATTAGGTTTTTTTTATTGTAATAATTGAAAATATGCAAAATTTATTGATCGCTATTTATTTTATTTCATAGAATAGATTTTTTTTTTTCAACTTGACGCTGTATCGTGTACATAGCACGGTAGGCAGAGGAAGTAGTGTTAAGACACTCTATATTCCGTCAATTTTCATAGGCATTGCCTGTCGACTGGCGGAACTCTTCGCCACAACCTGTCACGTTTACAGTCACACTAGTGCTTCTGCGCCACTACTGAGCTCTTAATCAAAACTTCATATTCATCATTCATTTTCTAATATATCGGAACAATTAATTTCACTAAACATATAGGAGTACATTATATATGTAAATGTGTTCACATGCTTATATTCATTATATTATAACTACTTAGCTATTGATATCTGCGCACGTTTCCCTTTGCCAATTATCATTATACAAAGTCATATCCAATTGGAGCAATTACACCAAGGAAGCATAATTTTTTGCCTAATTGCTTAATAGACGCCTCAACTGTACTGTCAAAGATATTTTCCTGGATCCCTCGTTATAAACAATTACCTATAGAGTTCAATACATAAATAAATCGCCCTACGACTGCACTATATTTATATTCTTTAAATTATAAACTTTGAGAATTCCCAAGCCTACCAACTCCTATTTATTTAATAAAAATATTAAATATATTTAATATGGTCACGGTTCATAATGAAGCTCTGTTGAATTGAGGCTCCAGAGAACTTTGGCGCGGTGCTGGTACCATCACCATCGTCCAGTTATAATTTACTCAAAACACAAAGCCTTATATAGTATAATACTAATGATCAGTTGCGCACCTCCGGTTATTGTTAACACGTCAAAAGCATAAAAAGCTGCTCAACACAATTTGTTTGCTTCGTAATCGGTGCGTTAGGATTCCTCCTTAGAAGGTATTCTGTTCCAACCCACTGCCAATACCACAGTATTCCTGAGAAATACGTATTGAAATCATCACGGACGAGACCTTCAATTAAATTTCGATATAGGTGTTACAAAAAAGAAGTATACCGTTGAAAATGTAAGGTTTTGTGAAAGTACCGACCGTTGTCACTTTAATCTATTTCCTTGCTCATCGATAATATGAAAAAATGTACATGGGAACTGTTAAAGGTGTTTTTGTCCCAAACAACTATTTACTGTGCCGTAGGTGCCTACACTTTTTAATTTAGATGGTAGCATTATCAATTTAACTACGGTAGCTTTTTGCAAAAATCTAATTTCTGGAAATTTAAATTAACCGTTTCACAAAGTTAACTTTAACTTATTTTAATAGATTGTCTAATAATTAGATACAGTTGCGTGCTTATATGTTCGACAATTTGCACTTGCATAAGCCTAAATGCAAGTGTCAGTTCTGACGTTAGTTCGGGCGTGGCTATAATGAAATGATTATTAAACTCACATGTCATTTCCTTTTTTTTAATGTTCAACAATGACGTAATGACAAAGACCACTGGTTAACTATTTGTTTTGAACGAGATCATTATCCGTCAACAGGTTGCAGGTGGGAATGCGATATCTATAATTGTTCTTTTAATGATTTGGGATCGAATTCGGACTATAATGCCTAGTCACGGTCACGCAATTTGTCTACGGTCGTTTAATCATGATTAGTCACAATGGGATCCGCTTTTATTAAAAGACATAGATATTTAAAAAAAGAAGCTGGTTTCACTTGGTATCTAAATAGTCTGTGAGTTAGTTTGGACTACTGGTTATATCATATTTGTCTAATTACTGAGTAAACTATATATATAAATTTGGATGATTTGTGTTGTCAGTTGTAACGAGCCATAATAAAAAGCAAATTGATTTAAAAATGTTAATGTTTTCACTCCGGACTGGTGTTAGGTTGGTACCTGCCTAAAAGCGAGGCATGTCCAAAGATAAGACAATCCGGCGCCGTCTGCCATGGAGTGTTTAATCGGGTTAATTTATCGATAATTGACGGAAAACCTTTTTGTTTGTATTGCCGGAAAGTAACAGTAATTGTCACGCCTTTGAAGATTTACGTCCGCTTCTAAATTAAGACATTAACAATCGGATCTCGTGCCTAATGGTTTGGAATGAATTTATTTGTTTTACCCGAACCGGCTCTCGATAAATTTGATTACTCCCATTACCTGAGGAGTGGGAACTGAACTCGAACGAGTCACCTCATAACTGATTACGAAAGCTAATAATCATATTATGGTGACCGTTCCAAGAAGTGAAAATAATTAGTTATTTTTATTGCTTGTACACTATTTATACAAAAAGCCTGATTATTTTTATGTCTTCCAAATACCATTAAGTTGTGCATCAAGATTATCATGACTATAGATAGCAAGAGATTTTAAAATGTTTTATAATTAAAGAATTAAAGGTAAGTCATTAAGAGCTCATTTGAGGGAAGTCACGGACGGTCCCTCTCTCGATCGGGGGTAAACGACACTAATTGTAAACTTTCGTTTTGTTACGTATCGGAATTATATGCGATGCGCGATCCGAAATCACGTCCGCTCCGAACAAGTGGAGCCAGTTAACGAGTGAGTGGCATCACGTCGTCTAAATGAATTATTGTTGGCTTTATGGAGAACATAAAACGATGAGTTCGGAGGCAATCAGGCGGCACCCGTGGCGTGGTCGGAGGAAAAGGTGTCCGCGCCGGCGGGGGGCCACTGCCGGTCGTTGCGCTAAACGCCCACGCGAGGCCGGGTGCCGCTCGCCGCTCTTCTACCACCGTTTCAATTAGCAATCAATAGCTAAATTAACAAATGTGCCAACATTATTAATGACCATCGATGTGCGATAGCGAATACTTCACGCGTTCATATTATCGTAACGTATAGTAACTTTCAATAAATATTCGAGTGAACTATATTTTTTTAATTACAATAGATTTTATACTGAATATAAAAATCATGACCGTAAACATTGATATCACAGGCAACACTGGCAACACTGGCAACTTTGGTGGGAACCAATTTAATACTGTAACAAATCAATAAATCGGTTTATTGGAACCTATGTGGATATCGATTTGATTTATTTCCAATCGACCAACGAGGCGATACCTTGTTAGTGAATGTCAAAAAACTTGTTAGGTATATAAAAACACTTTTCTATTCTTTGACGACAACGAGCGAGTATTCTGACGGTTAGAGTAACTTTGTGCGTTTTTTGTTATTTATCTTGAATAAGGAAAAAAAAATACTTGAAGCCCATAATAAAAAGAAGAAAGTGACGATTGCGCTACAGTGTTTACTTTATTATATTAATATTAATTAATATATAATTAATGGATCAAGTTTATTATTTTACACGTTTTCTTTCAATTGTCATACATTATTTAGCTCAAAAAAACAAACTTTCAAATCGAATATCTCATTATAATCGTTATTGCAATCATATTTCAAGCAGCCGAACTATCTCGCCAACTATCTCGATAATTGATTGAAAACAGTGACATAAAAAATAAAAGCGGGCAATTCAAAATATTTTAACGGCCTCTCGTAAAAGTTCTCGTCATTGGCCTTGCTAATTGATCGGCGCCACTAAATAATTAATAATTAAAGCAGCCCCTACGTATCTACAGTGGTTGGAGAACGAAGAGAATGCTATTAATCTAAATTTGGTCAGTAGCTAGAGCCGGCCGTAACGGCTCGTAAAGCGATATCGATTCAGTCGATAAGTTGCGTAAGCTATTGTCGAAAGCTGCGTAGTCATCGCCAACAAAGGCGGTAGTGGGCACCTTATTAAAATTTAGACGATCTCGATGAATCGCTCTGTTTTGATAACCGCTTCCGAAGACTATCGACAATTAACGTAAATGCATGTAGAGATGAAGGCAGTTTTTTTAAGATTTCTCCTTTAGTTAAATGGATTTTTTATAAAAAATAAATATTAGATATATTTAATAAAGTACCGGGTAAATAAAAGTAATAATTATTCTTTTTTCCTAATTCATGTTGACTCTAGTTTCAGATTAGTTACATAGCAGCGAATGATACATTGCCACACCCAACAGGTGGCCCCTGTGTTACTTAAAAAAATATTTGATTTTCATTTATTATTCTAATAAGACATACACGGGATATAGGCATATAATAAAAAGAATAATAAAAATATATTTGAAAAAACTAATTTTCCAAAATTAACTAAAGTTCTATACTACAAGAATTGTTTTTACATTTCAACTCAGATTTTCTTTCTCGTAAAATAAAATTTATTAAAAAAATAAAAAAATATATCCATCCATATATATATATATCCTTAGCGCAATCTTACTGTAGCTACTTTCTTTTAGGTATATAATGTTTGTTAAATCTAATTTAAATAAAAAATATTTACCAGACAAAATTTATATTCGACTAAAAAGTTCTTATAAAAATATAACATACATACAAATAAAGAAATTAACATTTAAAATAAAAATATTTTACTTTAAAACTGTAATTTCCTATGTGAATTGCTCATTCAGTATAATTATATTGAAAATAACACGTTTTATAATCATAAAATATGATTTAATCAGTCACGAAATTCTCAATATAAAGTAGATAGGTAGATAAAGTAGATAAAGTAGATAGGTAGAAGGTACATTGAAAGTATGCCGCTATTCAGTTATGAAATTTAATCAATTTAGTCAATTTCATAAGCACGTCTAAAGCTGACCACTCAGCACGCGTTTCTTCATAAAAACCCAAAGCATTGTACGCGATCATTTCGTTATAAATTTGATTAAAATTCTATTAGTTATTTTCCATAGACTTAGCAATCTAATTTAGAATTTTTTTTTCAGCATCACGCTGTATCCCGCACAGAGCAGGATAGGTAAGGTTCTAACTAGATAATATCTGATTTCCATTAAAGTAAGCCAGTTACCTAAAAAGTATGTATTTACGTATTAAGTCTTACACTCGCTCACAACTTTTTGCTCAATGTGAATATTCATTATTACCTTTATAGGAATTAATGTATTTAAGCGTAGGTACCATGTAATAAATTTATGCCGTGGCGCAGCGGCACAAGCGTGCGACTGTAAGCGCGGCAGATTGTGGGTTCGATTCCCTCGCGAGGATATAAAATATTTAATAATTGTCATTTCCTAGCTCTGGATCACAACGCCTCCAGAATTCGGCTTAATGTGGGATAAACAGAACTTTTCCTCTAGAAAAACGTAGATAGGTACCTACTTAAGATATGGACGAAACTTTCGATATGACAAGCGACCCGCTCATGACTTCGCTCAATTTAGAAAATGATCATTTTTGGTTGTATTATATTATTAAATGCCATCAATATATTTTTTTCTTATATAATTATCTTCAATGTACAAACACCGATCTATAACGATTTTATTATAAGAGAGATTAGAAAAACAAATACCTACCTAATATACAAAAACATTATGACATTTACTATATCTATATTCTGAATGATTTATGGGACAATAAAACGTATCTACGAATTAATGTAAAAACGTATAATGTTACTATCATAATGTTAATAATTCACTTCTAATCAATTCTTATTACACTGGATTCCCAAGTAGATAGCGGCTCCTTCATCAGCAGGAGGTCTGCTCCGGTCAACACGCTTTGATACACCGAAGCCATCGCCCGATCTAATAGAATCAATCATAACTACATCTCGACTGTAGACAGCTACTCGTGCAATGAAAACGAACAAAGCCTTTACAATTCCTTTTTTTTTAACACTGTATATTCCGCATGCAGCAGGGTAGGCAGAGGGAACCTAGTGTTAAGTCATTATGTTCACTATTTTCTGAATGCTGTAGACATTATGTGTTTAGTGGTATACCTCAAATCCGCACTTCGTTTCGTTACCAGATCCAAGAAACTAAAATATAAAATATTTCAATTCCTCGAGTGATAAACGAACCCACGACTGCCGCCCTTACAATTTCACTCACTAAATGCAAATGCAACTGTACAATTTAAACTTCCGAAGCCAAAACTACTGTATTTAACAACAAATATGTGAGCATTTACGCAGAACAGCCGCAAGTTGCGTGCAATTTTCGAATACGCCATAGTCATGAGCGCGCCGCGATCGAGCAATTATTTTAAACACATTTCAACAAATGACGATAATGTCAGCCAGAAATGGAGATAAGGGAAATACTACGGTGACACACGTTCCACAATATCCCTTCGACTTCCAATCATAAGATTCACTTCACTTTATGAAATGCCAAATAATTATCTGCAGTGTGTAGTGTACTTCATTTCTCAAAGGTGCATATTTTAAATATCTCCAAGCTCTAGGCTATTAGCGTAATAGTTGCACGACTTGCATTTTTAATATATGTATTTTTTTTCTCATGGAGTTTAAGATAATTTATATTTTGTTTTATTTTTATATCATTTGACACCACTGTTTCTTATGCCTTATTAGGTGGTATTTCAATTTATTCTTCAAAAAATGTTAGAACATAAAATACTCTGTCTTTTAATTCGATCAATAGGTAGGTACAAGCCGAATTTTTAAGATATTTAAAACTAATATTGTTTTTGTAAATGCAAATGTAAATGTGCTCTTTTAGTGGAGTGGTTACTGATTTCAAATCATTATTAGAATAAATATAAAAAAACATTTTTTGTAAGAATTTTGTTTTAATTAGGTATATTGTGCCAGTTTCTCGTTTCTCTATTTACACAATTATATAGGCACTCCTAAGAAAAGACGCCAACTGGAGCTAGGTTTAACGATAATTAACCAATTTAACATCTCAGTTTTGCGAGGCGCTCATCACCAGGAATATTATCATCTTCTAATCCGGTCCCCAGTGATATCGTGAACCAGAAATGGTCTTATGAACGAAACCAGTTTAACAGACTATTGCATGCTCTCCCTACTGTTTGCTAGAAAACTGCAAATGCATAAGTTTTGTAATAGAAGAGAGCAAAAATTACATTTCTCCTTTTGCAATTATATACCTTAACGTAATATATTTATGGACTAATTTACAATACATGTTCTTGGCCAATAGAGCTGGTTTTAGTTGATACTTTCGTATTACGCATGGACACGAGAGGTGTCGCTCGTGCAATTATCGCAATTGGCTCGTTGGCCTCAAAGTCAAGAACGCCCATCACGTTGGTTTATTAAACTGTTCATATTATCCTAAATAAAAAAATACATTAAATTTACTTTGTAATAAATAATAATACATGTTAAATATAGAACTTCTTATATTATTATTTTACTAATATTTCAAATTAGAGAAGCATATTATTTAATATTGATATATGTATTATTATTTATAAAAAAAACTAATAAAACATATCATTTCATCAAATATTAATGGCAATCTAAAAAAAAATTATTATTTGCCTTATATACCTAATATGTTTAGTAAGAAATTAGTATATGAAGCTATTTACAATAAACCCCTAATTAATTTCCATCTAACTATCTATTAACTTCAAAACATCCATCTCATATTACATTATATCCGTCGCCTCTTAGCCGCCATCATTGTAACTAATAGGCGATATTCGGGGTTGCATTTAGTTGGCTTTACCACGTGACCCCCCAAAATGTATTGACATAAAGTACCTAAAGTTCAAAACCCAAGCCCCTTAATCCCCTAATTGGATATTTAACTATTTAATAGTCCACTAGGTGAGCAGAGTGCTTCGATCTTATTAATTTTGTATTAGGTTCCTTTTCTGAGTTAGGTAAATTTGAGGTAGTAGTAGGTACCTCATATGAGCTTGCATCTCGCATTCTGGGTGGGAAACATTAATGTTGAAATTAAAATTAGCTTCTCGCTGTATCCCAGACACTGCAGGGTAGGCAGAGGGAACATAATATTAAGACACTCCGTTCTCCACTTTCCGGCGAATTCTGGAGGCATTGCGTGTTTGAATTAAATGCAGGAATTATGTGTCGACGCAGTGCATGCGTGTACCTGGCGTGTTGCTTAGTGGGTTGTTTAATTGACAATTAGGTACCTACTCTTAGAACTAGCGCAGTCTAGGAATTTAATTCAAAATGTTTTTGTAGCATATGTTACATACGTTGTGGTGAGTTCGATTCCCAGTCGAGACAATGAAATATTTATTATTTTCGTTTCTTCGTTCTGAAAAGTGGGGAAATGAAGTGTTTAGGTTCCCAAGTTTCTCTGCTTACTTTGCTTTGTGCGGGATACGTTAAGCTCAATATAATATAATATTTGTAAAAATGTAATAGAATATGATTAAGTATAAATAGGAAGAAGAAAACTTTTATTAAAGAGCGTCAACATGATGTTTATATTATAAAGTTACTGAAAGCACGCACGCACGAGCTTTGTAACACGAGAAGCACACTGCATACCGGTAGTCATGCCAATATAAAATAAATTTTAAGTTTCATACAACAATTAAAAAATGGATAAAATACAGCATCTTTAACGTCTTTAAACATGAATTACTTTTGAAAAACTGTTCCTGTTTTTGTTTTATTTTATTAAGCGTGAGTGATGATTATAAAAATATTAATATTAAACCATAATTAATGTACACCATTTTTATAAATAATCGTAATTATTGGTAATTCTAAGTAAAGATATTTTGGAAGTATGTAAACAGGCATAATATTTGAATAGATACTTTTTTCTCAAATGTCCTATGGGTACAAACCGATAACGGTATTCCTCTAAGCAATACCCTTTTTTTCAAACATGTTCAAAAGTACATATATTTAATAACACCACAATATTATATATTTTTAATTTAATAAATTAAAAAAATAACAATTGGAAATAGCATAAAGTAAGGTAATCTATATCCTCTATCTATACCTATAAGTAAAAGTGTCTGTGATTTAAAAATACGCTAAGTGTTTTTTCAAGCGCATACAGTAATTTACACTATAGATACCAAAAACATAGACAAACTATTTTAAAATATTTGTCCGTATGTCTGTATTTTCGTTTATTTCGGCTAATATCCGGTAGAGCTCAACTGACTATTACTAAAATATAAAGGGGGTTGTCGAGAAACATATACTTATGTAGGTTGCTTTTCATTACGGAATTCCTGCGAGATCACGATTCATGTGAAAAACTGCATTTGTTGTGCGCGCATACCTACTGCCTACTTAGATAGGTTATGATGATGAAATAAATAAATATTTTTATAACTTATTAGAATCTCAATAGATACAAATCACAATAAGAAGTACGTGTATAACCATACTAAAGTATAATAGTTAATTAAAGTACTATTACATAAAATATCTACATAGGCAGAAAACTCTTGGATATCTTGGTAAAATGTTTAATACAACTACACTCACCTTCAGAAATTAATCTTTCGCGGATTTCCCAAGCGAAGATGGTTGGATTTTCTCGCTTATACTGTTCTATCTTGGAAACAACTGCTGGAGTTGCCACTTTAGGCTTGCTGCCGCCGATGAGACCTGGAGGTCGAAGAGTACCTGTAACCAAATTAAGTAGTTTATAAAAATATTAATTAACGTAATAATATATTATTTTTTACGCATTAAATTTTGTGTAGGCTGCTTTAAAAGCTAGGCTTTTATGTAATGTCAATAAACTAAGTAAACAAACGGAACCTTTCAATTTTATTTAAGTTTAACAATAAACTTTTAAGAGTGACACCTGAAGATTTCAAACAAAAAATAAAATCAAATTAAATCCATAATAAAAATACCAATAATAGCGACACGGTAGCGATTGATGCAATTTCATTGAGTGCTAAACGTGAGTAAACGCGTCTACTGCCGCAATACCGTGCGCACTCATCATTTAATTCACAGCTGCACATACTTATAAAACATATATCGACGTGATAAGGTTCAAATTTAAAAGTTGAAAAGTATCTTACGTTACCGCTTCAGCCTTCAAAAGGAAGATGGACGTGCTTTCCAAAAAAAAATCGATAATCAAAGGCGCGGTACAGAATAATAATGAAAACTGCAAATTATTATTAATTATAGAAACAATGACATCGACTTAAATGAAGTCGGTGCTGCGAGACAGGAATTCCTAACTTGTTTTGGGGTTAGGCAAATTGTTTTTGGTGTATGGTGTTTTTGTAGCATTCGTTTCCAACATAGATTTGTAAAATGGACAGTACATCATCGAATAAATATTCGATGATATTTGGGAATTTTTGGGAGTTTGCATTTTGAATTATAAAACAGATAATAATTAAACTGTGCGGCTTTATTAAAATATTATTATTGGAAGAAAAAGCACTACCTACTGTATAACTATGAATATTGTTTAGGAAAAATCAAACGAGAGAGAGGGAGAGAACTTATATGTATACAAACAATTCAATCTCCATAAAACAACTAAAATTTTCTTGAAAATTATATTAAAAATGACATTTCAGTACGTATATATAAATATAAACCCATCTAATCACTGTTTTAAGTTGCGTGGCCTAAACCTAAAATTAAGTACTAAAGTTTTTAGAAAAACTGAATCATAATAAACGCCTTTTAATATTTTAAATAAGTTATTTATTAACTAAAATATAATTGGTAATAATTCATGAGACTCATATAAAGGCAGGTACGTTAAGGTTTAACGAATGCTTAAATACCATGTTAGCTGATACTCTTAAAAATGAGCTCACACCATCAACCTGTTTATTTTGCATGACTTAAATGAACGCTAGACACAAAAAAATGTTGAATTCTGTAATTCCTAAATCAGTTAGTAGATAATGGATGAGTGCGTGCTTCGAGACAATTACACAAAAAGGCATCGGAGGCAGCATTCCGGCAGACTGCCGCGCGAACCGTTTTTACCTCTTGGACAACGGTCCTCCATACCGATCACGCTGAATAATTCATCACATTATTTATATTCTCATTTTTGTCAACGCCATTCACGATAAATTCATACGGGTCTTTATGTCTTGATAATACTAAAGCTTAAACCCCAAAATGGTGACGTACGCAAAAACATGTCCAACTTCACATGTATCCAGACCAACGCACCTTTTTAAGGGTTATTATATTTGTAATTGACACTCAATAACGAAATATTTTTACAATATTCTATTTTAGTGAAAAGCTTGATTATGGAGATATGGTGAATGGGCAAATCATAATAAAAATTAATTTAAATTTAAATTTGGAAAAAGAATTCAAATCGGATAATTAGTTCCCTTGTTACTCTATACTTACTGTTATTTTATGGGATTAAAAGTGTTTTTGTTGTTTCTTCTCCTAAAAGCTTTAGATTTTCTATTAATTTATTTTTTCCATTTAATTATCTTCAAAGGTTTCTAACAACTTTTATTAACACACACTGCAGGCTACTTAGATAATTACATGGTTCAAAAGAATTTAAACATTTCGACATTTACCTTTTTAAAAATTTAGTCAATAATGCGGTCAAGTTAGCTAAAAATATTGTGCTCAATGGATAGTGATAAAAGTACTCTATCTCTATCTGTATCTACAAAAAACATAACATTTAAAAGATTATTTTCAAACTTTTAATCGAGTTGGATCTTCTATTGTCATTATTAGCTCAGTTAGACTTAGTGCTAATGGAACCAATAATAAACTTCTTCAAATAAAATTTAATAAATCGATCCACAACTTACTAGGATCGGGCAAAAATAAAATAAAAGTATAATTAACTATTATAGAGGAGATTCTTCTTCTTAGAAAAAAGAATACAATTAAAAATACATATCTACTATACATTATTTAAACAAGCAAAACATTTCCTAATTTCCAATTTCTTCAAGCTATCATCTATTTGTATCAAGTACCTTTCACTGCACTGTACAGTATATACTTAACCAGTGCGATTGAAACCTGGCTATATTCTATATAGGCCTAGTAGACTCCCGCCAAGCAGCCGCTCTCCTTTTGATTGATAGGTAAATTGCGGGAGGCCGGCACACCGTTCATTTTGCGGTAATTAAATCGGCTAGGAACGTAATCGCATGACCGGAGCCAATTACTTGCCGTTGCCTATGCGCGGGCGCAGGCGCAGGCGCAAGCGGATCGTGTAAGATACCTAAAATTGTTATTATTGCGTAAAACGCGAGTGTAGGTGCTTCATGCACTTTCCATTGTTGTTTATTGTTGTTGTTATTACAGTACTTTGATATTGTTGTTATAATTATGTTGTTGAGGGCAGTCGTGGCGCAGGAGCGGACCTCTACAGTCACACAAATTGCTACAGGTGACTGTAAACGGTACAGGTTGTTGTCCACTCGAAGAAATGTAATGAATGGTATCGATGTAAAACGCGGTTTTGAGTTCCGCCATTTGATAGGCAATACCTCCAGAAATGGGCGGAAAGTGGGGAGCAAAGTGTGTTAACGCCCAATTCCATGATTGACACTTGGCTCCCTCTGCCTACTTCGTCATATATTAAGTTCTCTTGATTTGTATAATTCAATAAATAATACAAAAAGCCTATAGGTACATACAGCTTTTATTATTCAACAACCAAAACGGATAACAATTAATCATTTAACACCCATGAGGACGTGAGTGGATAAACAGTACAATGAGTACCCAAAACGTCAGTATTTTCCAAACAACAGCCGTTTATGAGAGCTTAAAGTCATTACACGGTGCGTCTACAAAGAAGGACAACATGTTTTAAGCGAGCTTAGAATGGGCCGAATTCACTTGATTAAATTTGTATTAAAAAGAGAATCTTTGTATTGGCTGGCGCTAACCGACGGGAAACGCACCGTCATGCACCTAATAGATCAAAATCTTCAACAGCAATGTTCTGGATAGCCCTGGCTCATACAGCTTAGAGTGAAGTGTGTTAACGCCCGATTCCATGATTGATGGATTTTTTGTGAAAGAATTAACAAGACAGCTTGCTTCTTCAGAAGCCATTAATAAATTCAAAACTAGATTCTGATCGTTCTTTTCTATTAAGTTTTTGCATACAAAACCGTATTGGGTTTGAAGAGACTAACTCGGTGTGTTGTTGTACTAATTTGAAAATAGAATTCCTATTATACAATTAATTACTTAACTGTTCCCGCTAGAAAACTGTACAGAAAATTAAAATCAATTGCATCGTGAAATAAAATTGTTTTCTGTCTACCTACCACTTTTAAAAATATAAAGTAAAACTGAAGTGTGTCAAAGCAATATTTAAAGCTTATATAAAAAGCATTGTATAGATTTTTATCAATGTTTAATTTTTTTCTTAATAAGGAAAATAACGTCAAGCAATAAAATTTTGTACCAGTTTGATTTCTTTTTTCTTGAATGACTCTGATTCTCAATGGTGCAATTGATGAAGGCAAAAAGCGAATAATAACATATTCATACATTTCGTGTATTAACACACACACACATACACATACATGTATACCTAGATGTTTAAATACTATATCTAACGCAATACACAACAACTTTGCAGATTTCCTCGTGTGCTACATTTCTACATTTAAAATAACTTATAGTGAAGTAAAATGGTATATAACAACCTACATAAAAATATAGGCCTAATCTTCAGATATAAACAAAATTCTTCACCTACATAGAACGTACAATATTACCAAGAAAAAATAAACTATGAAGTTACTTTGTTTACTTATAAATATTTTATAATTTCGAACTACATTTTAATCAAAATAATATTATTGACACACCTTCATTTATTGTATAGTTTATGTAAATTATTCCATGAACAAATTGATCAACCAATGGAACTAAATTAGAAAGTTTAATTAATTTAAATGGATGTTTTTAAATCGTTAAAAGAAATAAATATTCTAATACACGGATCGTAAGTCTATACGTTCCACAGTATAGTTATTTTGTGAGTCACTTAAAATTATTTTCACCGGCTATCGACGACGAACATCATTAAATATTCAAATTAAGCTACAGAATTGGAGCGGAAAAAGAAAAAGCATAGTTTGTAAAGCAAGAATGTCAACCCTGGTAATTCAATTTTGATTATAGGACCAATGCCTAAATACGGGTTCATTACCGGCCGCGGCGATCCGCGGACAATTTTCTTGAGTAGGTATCATTAAGTGCAACGTTTTGGGATATCCAAATAAATTTACTGGTTAAAATTTGATTGAATTGGCTACTCTATTACTTTAGGCATTGTTAGTATGTTCTTGTGTGTCTGTATCTATTTATTAATAAAGTTTTTAATTTGTATTTCTGTATTCAGTAATGAAAAATATTAAGAATTTTTAATTTCTTGGAATTCAAAAATTCTTGCCTGTTAATCCTCTTACTTCTGTATTAATTCTTACTTACAAATTAGTAGATGAGACGAAGAGACAAAAAAATACTTTAGAAAAAATCAACCCTTCTCCTCTAACTCTTATATTTACGCTTTAGAAGCTCAGCAATGGACCTCACTGTCACTTAAACTATTTTATTTTATGTAAAAGATTGCTCTGTATCAGTCATTTTTAGTATAAAGATTTAAGTCATAAAATATATTTCATCATAAAAGTCTATTTTCTGTATTTATACAACATCATAATTCTGTAATTTTTCAAATAAATTACCTTCTCAAACAATCAACATCCACCTTCCATTATGAATTAGATACTTTGATTGAAAGGTTATTTAGGTGTGCCCATTTCTATATAGCAAAGCTAGATAATAGCATTTTGAGCTAAGGCTAGGTGGCTATGTTAAATACGTAAGTGGTTTTACATGACGGCCCTGGGCGAATAGCAGCCGGGCTTCCGTGGGAACCCGCCACGTGACGTTACGAAATAACCACGGGCTAAAATTGATTGACAATACACTCGCGTCGTTATATTTTATATTATTAGTGTTGCTGGCAATTTTATTAACGGTTGTTCGTGGTCTGTGCTAATTTCCAGTTCGTAGCAAGACAATTAATTAACAATGGTTTTTGTACCTTTACGCTGTATCTCGCTTGTAGAAGGGTAGGCAGAGGGATAGGGAGAGAAACCTAGTGTTAACACACTCCGTTCCTTATTTTCCGCTGAGTTCTGAAGGCATTGCGCGTTCAAGCCGGGCTTTGCCTCGACACCATAAGAAAGAAATGAAAACAACTTAATTTGGTAGCCATTTAACATATTATTCACGTATAATTCGTTTAGAAACTCAAATATTTATTATACTGCAAGTGTTTTCTAAAACTAGACAATTATATATGTTTCCATATTATTAGTTAATACACGCAACGCTGCTTTTCAAATCGTTCTTTCACGACTCTTGGGCAAACACAAAGTGAGCATGTGTCCTAATTGCGGGTATGGCACAGATCTTGTCGTTCTTCAATAGTTGCTTTGTCTTTAATGACAAGTTGCTACGGTGCTCGAGCAACCAGCCGTGGTATTAAACTAATTGACGTCAGTAATATCTTTACCTCAATTATAAGTTATTTTGTTAGGAATCCAGAAGTAAAAAATTACATTATAATTGGTAAAATGAATGGGAATTTTTATTTGAATTAATAAAATCAGCTTCACGCTGCGTATTTCAAAAAAGGCAAGTGGAGCCTAGTGTTAAAACACTCCGCGCTTTTGCCTTAATACGAGAGAGAAATTTCCAATGGGAATTGAACCTACAACCGTCGCGTTAGTCACGCCTGCCATGCCACAATAGCCTCAATATTTACATTTCTTTTTGAACGATCAGAATTGTAATCACACCCACATCCGATTGATATCAATCGCATTGAAAGCATTGATAGTAATTATGGTTTGAATAAAGGATTATTAATGCAAGAAACCATTGATACTAAGATACGTTTGACAGAGCCCGTATTATGTCGATGCTTGCGGCGTTCGCGGCGTTCGTAGCGTCGTTACAGTATTGGCTCGCAGACCGGTGGCTTATAATTAACACTCTGCAAGTTTTATGAATCGATTATGATCTAAGCTTTCGTCAATACCAGTTCGGTTGAAACTTTTCAGATGGCTTATCGTTGATCAATGAGGTTTTTATTGCAACCGTGTTATTAGTATATATTTAAATACTAACACCGCCTTTCCGACATGATCGAGAAGAATATACATGAGAATATCAATTTATTTATGGAATATTGTTTGTGGATATGAGAACAAAGTAAGAAAGGAAGAATTATTGGTGATTCTAACAAGTTTTTATCTTATATCTTAAGATTTTACTTATTAAATACAAATACTAATTGCTTGAAATTGATCTCATCTCAGTGGAACGGGCTATTGGATATCTATTCAAATAATTACGTTCTTTTTTAGGGTTCCTTAACCAAAGGAGCTATTATTAAGACTCCGCTGTCCACCCGTACATCTGTCTGGCGTACCTAGGCATCACCAGGCTATATCTCATGAACTGTGATAATTAAAAAGTAGAAAATTTTACAGGTGATCTATATAGCGGAATAAAATAAATATTTAAAGGGACTTCCAATACAGCCAATAATTTTTTTGCCGTTTTTATAAAAAATAGTAAACAACCATTCCTTTGCGAGTCTGGCTCGCACTTGGCCGGTTTTTTATGGATGTAGCCAAGACCTTCGTATTTTCACGTATTTTCAACATTGAAGACATAAATTCTAATCATTAGATTTTATTCCCAAAAACCAATAAAATTTATAATGAGTTATTCCTATTAAAATTATTGAAAACATATAAAAAATAAAATTGCATAATAATGCAGTCAAATATATCGATTGTGTTTTTATGAGCACTGTGATATGAATACCGCAATTAAAAACTTTATCGTACACATTATGGTGTTGGTAAAAATAATCACATATAAGTAAATGGTTAATAAAAGTTTATTATTTGTATTGAATAACATTTCAATTATACGATTTTTGTTTCGTTAAAATCGATATTGTTGCCTCGATATATTTTTTTTTTAGGTTCATGCAGTTTTCAAAGTAGAAGGAACCTGGGAACTTAATGTTACGATACTCCGTTTGCCATTAAGACATTCCCGTTCTCACTTACTTTCTGCTTAATTGTTGTAGCATTGAGTGTTTTTGCATGTTGAGTGGCGGAACTCAACGCTCGCTCTTTGTCTACGTAAGTATTATTGTTATTAATTAATAAATATTTTATAATAACTTTTCTTTACGTTTTACCTATTTAGTGATTGGTGATGAGAATTTAGTGATAAGTAACCCACCACCAGTTGCGTTGCTCAATGGTTATACTAAGTTGAGATACCTATATTAATTAGGTATCTTTAAGCGCAATTTGAACCAATACAAAAAAGTCGAGAAACCACTATATTAGAATTTATCCCTAGCCTATAGAACACTATTTGTTCTTCCTAATATCTAAACCTTACCAAGTAGTTTGGTAACAGCACCTTGCTGAGATAGCACATGGTGAGCGATGTCGTAGTGCCGCAATCCAAAACGTGACAGCTCCAGGAGCCTCTGCTGTGACAGCAGAGAGGATAGAGGATGAGATGCTCCGCCAGGGTATAGTGGTGTGCCTGACCCTCCACCGGAGGACGATGGTGATACTGGTACTGGAAACAAAAATTTGAATTAAAATATAATGCTTATCTAAATTGATTTTACAAACTTAATAAGTAATTGATTTTTATATAATTTGAAATTTAGATTTTTTTAAATATTTGATTGAACACGTGTTTCATTGTTTTCTAGAATTCTTCCCCTAAGGGTGTAAATAAGGGGTTGAAAGTGTGTATAGATTTTAATAAAAATCGGCACCAATATTAATAAAATTTGAAATTCAGACTCTTAAAAGTATTTAATTGAACACATGTTTCATGGTTTTCTAGAATTCTTCCCCTAAATAAGCAAGCGAAGGTGCGCGCGTCCGCTAGTCTATATATATATATATTTTATTAACGTCAGTGGGCGTGCGAAGACTGATAATGATAATTTTTAAAATAAAAATATATTTTTAGATAAGATACTTTGTAGTTTGGTACAGTTAAGTAAAATTGTGTTTAAAAAAAATGCACAAATAAAAGAATAACAACATATGAAATCTTTTCCAACTTAAATGAAGACAAAGAACCAAAAGATAACATTATATAAGAAAGCGCGCCCAACAAAATTACTCGAAAATGAGGTAAGAAAATGAGAACTAATAACAATAGTCATTTGAGGCGATGTCGTGCATCGTTGAAAGTGGAATTATTTTTTACACTTCTTTCCTTAATTTGAGTGCTTTCGGTAATAGCTTTTTCGATCCCGGACCATTCAGTTAACTGCGCATATTTGTGTAAATTGCTTACATTTAATTTGTGTCAAAAGACTAGCGAGAATTGACTCGATTAATTATTAAAAGACTTACAATATATATTATATTAAATTATAGATAGATCGTTGAACTATCGTGAGAAAGTTCCCTTTGCACTATAATATGCATACAAAATTTTAAAACAACACAGAACTTCAATTACCAAAATATTTTTTTCTGGAGAACACAATTACATTTCACATTTCCAAATAAAACCATACTAATAAAACTTTGCCCATAAATTTGTCCATTAAATTGTACCAGAGTACGTATGTTTGGTATAAAATGTCGTTTTCACAACAGTTATAAGTATTGTATACAGCCGGTGCAATTTGTCGCCCAGATATGCTAAAGGCCGATCGTAACAATGCTTTCTTATGAACACGTAGTAACACATTCAATTATAAATTAAGCTATTAACTTAATACACCATAATTTGTTTATCGGGTTGAGCATCGAAATTAATGCATGTGGCATAACTTGTCCATAAGTTTACACTTTTTATTAGCGAGCCCATAAGGCGATTTCTTTGAGAAAGGCAAAACGCGATCATGGTTTGATAACATAAAAATAGACTTTATTTTCAAAACGATAAGAGCTTATTTTGTTTGGACTTCCTCATCGGATCGACCACTCGGAATTGGACTTCGACGTATAATTTCTGGTGTAATCGTTTCAATAATGGGAGAAAAAAGTGATATTATCTGCCCACGGTCAATAAATTAACACCGTTTAGAGCAAAAATGTAGAGTCTTAGTGTCGCTAGTGTTATAAATAAGGCGAGTTGGTTTCGAGAGAGGTCTCAGAGGCCGTTCGTGTCGGTGAGTGCGTGTATGTTTTTATTTGGATGCGTGAGTAGTGAGGTCTTATTAAAATATTTCGACTGGAAACTGGAAGGACCACTTAGTGGTGCGCGGGAGTTTCACGCCCGAGCTGATACAACATTAAGTCGACAAGATAGCTTATTTGTGTTCTGGCGAGGATTAGGGCCAATAAATCACTGATTAGAATGTATTGACTGTTAGTGACTCTGGTGTACGGTTCTCGTTCTTATGTTATAATGAGTTTAGTTTTTGAGTTTTTGTGAGTTTTTTTAGTCTATTTTTTATTAGTATAAATGTAGTTATTAGGGCAGTCGTGGCGCAGAGGCACGAGTTTGACTTTAATTGCAACTGGTTGTGAGTTCGATTTATATTCGGGAAAATGAAATATTTATTTAAATTTGCATTTTCATTTCTTCGCTCTGGTATCGAGGCAAAGCGCGGCGTTAAATTCTTCCACTCAACCCGCAATGCCTTCAGAATTATTCGGAAAGTTAGGAACGAATTGTCTTAGCACTATTTTCCCTCTACCTAGCGTGAAGCTGTATATTATGTAGTTATGTCGTTCACCTAATTAAATACTAATGCAAATTTACACTCGTCATAAACAAGATGGTGGTTTCATTAATTATACGAAATCAAAGCTTGATTGACAAGTTTTCGGCGCGCTCAACATGAGTAATTGTATTTATTTAAATAATTTTAATATCCATAAGTTTTTTATTTAAGAGAAATTAAAATCTTTTATAGCAATATTATAATAACACTGAATTTACATACAAATACTATGTATAGCTTATAAAAAATATTTTTACGGTTTCAGAATTCATTAATTTCTCATATATACATAATTTACATTTTTCTTGATACTACTTTTAGTCATAAAAACTCTGTGTTTTTTTTTCATTTTATTAATATAATTTAATAAACAAACACGAATGTATTGGAATGCTTGCAGCCACGCAGGTGTCCTCGCATTAAATGTAATATAGGGGAGCAGTATATCGCGTTCAGCCAAATGAAAACAGTTTATGCGAAAAAACATTGTTTTAGCCAGTTCTGCAACTATTAAAGTCATCACGCACCAGAAAATTACCACCTTTTGTTGTATATTTTAATATAAGATCGAAAGTGTAGGCCATAAATATACATTTATAATAACAAATGACTGCCCGACGACTCAAGTCTACAATTGCTTCAATAAATAAAGAATAATAAAAAAATATTTTTTATTTATGCCATATCTGTCTGACTTTCGTATTGCGTATCTGTATTTGTTTTATTATAAAAGTAGAAGAAAAGTAGAGGTTATATTCATAGATTTTTTTTTCCTTCGCACTGTATCCCACACAAGTAGGGTATGTAGGTGGCAGAAAAAACCTAGTACTAAGACATTCATCATCCATCCTATTTTCTCCCGAATTCTGGAGGCATTTTGTGTTGAGTGGAGGAACCTATTGCCGCGCTTTTACCTCGACACCAGAGCATAGAAATCAAAATATTCAATATTTTATTTCCTCAAATGGAAATCGAACCCAAAACCAGTCGCCCTCACAGTCACACGCTTGTGACCACGACACGACTGGCCTGCATATTCAATTATAGCGATCAAGCCTTAATAGTTAGTTGAGAACTCAGTTACTGAATGGAGGAAGTAAGCTTTTAAATAAGCAAGTCAGATACGAATAAATAATAGCCTGGCTTGCTCTTTTTGTTTTACTTTTTATGAATATATTTTGTATTTGTTTTACACGAGTTGAATAATGATTAAACATAAAATCAGCTTTACGCTGTATCCCCCCTAGACTAATGTAGCCAAAGGGAACTTAGTGTTAAGACACTCCGTTGTCCATTTTTCACTGAATTCTGGAGGCATTGCGATTGACTGGAGAAACGCAACGCCGCGCTACATGAGGGAAGAAATGAAAATATAAATTTAAATAAATATTTCATTTCCTCGAGTTCCTAATCGAACCCACAGTCAGCTTCACAGTCACAAACTTATGCCTCCGCATCACGACTGGCCTCTGGAATTATGATGTTTGTAGGTAACTTGCCTACTGTCAATATGAGCTCTTACTATCAATGTGAATGTAAATATCAAAATGGAATTAATTATAAGAGCGTTAACCGTCGTGCGGATTTTCTCCGTTTCTATTTTTTTTAATGAAAAATTAAAATATTTCCGTAGGAAAATAAATATTTGATATAAAGTATTTTAACATGACGTTTATATCTGTTAATATTTTTATTTATTTATCGGTTTAGTCAGTGTTAACAAATTCACATAAATATTGAGAGACAAACAACTTGTAAATTCGATCGATTTAAAACAAATATGTCGAGTGACCAATCTCAACGCGGCGCCTCGCCATACTTGAGCGAGGAAATTAAAATATTAAATAAATTCACGGCCACATTATCCTACTGAGTAAACAAAATCGGCTTACAAAATTAATTTTAAAATAACAATAGCTATAATTTAGTCGAATTTTATGTAAATTAAACAATTAAAAAAGTAATAAGTAGGTAATTGATACGATGAGTTTATTGTTATTAAATATATCCATACGAACTCATATAAAAAGATATAACATTTAAATAATGTATTTTATACATATATTTTAAAAAACCAATTGCAAATCTATTAGATAAAACGTTATAATTTGTTTATTCGTTACTCACAACTCGAAAAGCTTACATTAGAATTAGTCCGCCTACTAATTCAAACGTGTTTTTCTATACCTAAAAAGATAATCTATGTTAATAAATTTGGTCTTGCTATCAACGTCCGTACGTAGAGACGTTGGAAAAATAATAAAATTATTTAGATATGAATAAAACATACCAGAGCTATATAATTATTTATACTCATAAAATTTCGACAGATGAAGTTAATTCAGTAATACATTAACGCTATAGTAACTACATATAATATATGACTTAATCTAAATAATTTTATCGTTGCTTTCTCTGTAGGCAGTTTTAAAGATACACTTAAGATTGAAATCAAAAATATAAAAATTAAGAGCAATGTTTTCGCATCGAGGACATCGTGGCATAGTGGTACAAGGGTGTGACTGCAAATCGGCGGTTGTGAGTTCGATCCCCACTCTAGTTAATGAATTATTATTTATTAATATTTTCATTCATTTCCTCTGGCACCAAGGCAAAAAGAAACCCGATGTCTTTATAAATTCAGCGGAAATTGGGAAACTAAGTATCTTAACACTAGGTTCCCTCTGCACGGTAGGGTTACTGTATCTGGGATACAGCGTAAATCTGATATAATTTTGTTTTTTTTAATGTTCCTAAACTTCTTAGTAATTCAATTTCAATATAAAATTATGAAAAACAAGGTTGCAAATGAAATTTTCGAGTTAAAATATGTGAAGTATTCATTTGTGGTACGCAACCACCTCCCTAAGAGTATGTACAAGTGTTTCACATTTTATTGAAGAATATGGTGTGAATGATAGCTGGTTGGTTCTACATCCTATTAATATATTATGGCATTTGCCTACTAATTAAGCAGCATCACTTCAGTTATCAAAGCCAGCTGATTATGCGTGTTCACCATTTAAATGTTAATTAGATTTACTGTAACACCTGAACAAACGCATTTTGTTAAACCTTGACGTACAAAGCGAGCCGACGATGTGTTGTTATAGCTGTGAACTATGAAAGTATTATATTTTTTTGACTCATCAAAAACTTACTAACTAACTACTTTACTCTACTCCAAATTATTATAAAATAAAACTGCAATATCTATAAATATATACAGTTGACATTAAATATTATATCTAGAAAAATCTATGAATTAATTATTTGTAAATATTACTAATACAATATGTATGTAGGTTTTTTTTTTCATTTAATGACAGTTGTATTCATTTAAATATGATATATGTGTAGTGTGTGACGATTGGCGCCGGGCACAAGTATGTGGCTTTAAGCACCACTGGTTGTGGGTTCAATCCCAAGTCGAGGAAATGAAATATTTATTTAAATTTATATATATTCATTTCTTTGGTCCTGTGTCGAGGCAAAAGGCCTTTAGAATTCGGTGAAAATTGCGAAACGGAATGTCTTTACATTAACACTCCGCCCGTGATGACTGATTATAATCAGCTCATATATAAATAATATGTGTATTCCTATATGTTTATTTTTACCCAAATAAGTATAAAAGAAATACGTAAGCAAACATCTAGTTAAGCATAATTTAGTTAGGATGACATTGTTAATATAAGGTTTCCATTAGATTTGCACTCAGTGAACACAGACGTAATCAGTTACTTAAATATAACGTAAGAATGTAGAAAATTTTCACAACTTTTTAATTAATGGCTATAGTAATAAATTAATAACAAGAAAATAAATTATTACTGCATATGATTTTTTGAAGTAATAATTAATGTCCAGATTCGGATATGTATGGCCAAGCGAAATATTGTTGGGATTGAAATTCAAATATTTGAACAAAAAAATTCCGTTACCTTAAAACAATCTGTTTAAATAGAAAAAAACTTATCTGACTACCTCGCAATTTACGAAATTAATTTATATAATAAATATAATTATATTTATTCATTTCGCCAATCGTTTATACACGTCCGCCGTGGCGCATGTGTACTAGCGTCTGTAAACGTGACGGTTGTTTGTTCGATTTCCACGCAGAGGAATTAAATTTGTAATATTTTCATATCTTCGATCTGGTAACGAGGCAAAGCGCGGCGTTGAGTTCCGCCACGTAATGCCTAAAGAATTCGTCAGAAACTGGAGAACAGAAGTGGCTTAATAGCTGACGGAGTGTCCTGACACAGATTTCCAGATTTCCCTATGTGCAGGACACAGCATAAAGCCTAAAAAAACAACATTAACATAATCTGGATTAAAATTTAAAATAATTGTCAATTTTCAATAACATTTGTTCTTTTTTACCCAGTTAGCAGTTAATTTCGGCAAATTCGTATTTGTCTTACATTTTTATACATAGATGATTTATTTCCTAAACTAGTGCTACCTGTGCTAGCTGACAAATTTCATAATTCTAGGTCAACCAGAAGTACCATAATAACTGACTGGTTTTATAGTGTCGAGATATATGTTTTTTGCGATATAAACTGCCATACCTTTTTTTAGGTAAATATAGAAATACATTTTTTTCTCCAAGTGTTCCTAAGATAATGGCAGACAGACAAATAGACGGACACACATACTGTAATCAAAGTAAAAAAGGTAGGTATGCGGTATAAATGTGCAAATTTGAGGTAGGTGGATGTTTGTACCGCTTACTCGCAAAAACTACTGAACGTAGGCTGGCTGTAACGAGGCTGTAATTTATGTAAAAATATTGTATTATTTAGCTATAATATAACATGAGATTTATGCGGGTTCTTAAGCAGACGAAGCCGCGTTTGGGTCGCTAGTTTAATAAAATTTCCTCTCGTATTACGCGATTGAACGTCGACTACAGGAAAATTACAATTAACTACGCTAGAATTTCATTACGTGAATTTCACAACATTCGTTCCTTATACAACGGTTAAATCGATTTTGATATTATTTAAAAGAGATATTACTCTTCTGCGAAACTGCTTTTAAGGTAAGCCGTTTTCTTTTAATTTATTCATTCTTATTCGAAATTGAGAATTGTAAATTATAAATAATACAAATTGTTTCCTCTACAAGCGATAAGTTGCATAAGTTATAAATTATATTATGTAAGATATTATCTTTTTTTTTTGTTCATAAATTAATATAGCCACGTGTTTTTTATAGAATTCCAAATAAAAGTTATCTTTTTTTTTTAATGTCTCAAAGAAAGATGACTAAAGTCTAAGCTTAACCAAAGAAAGACCTTCATGAATATATAATACCATCAAAATTCAAAATTCAAAATATGCTTTATTCAAAAAGACTTATAATAAGCACTTTTGAATCGTCGAATGAACATATGAACAAAAAGCTACCACCGGTTCGGAAGCAGCAGTTCTGCTAAGAAGAGCCGGCAAGAAACTCAACAGTTGCTCTTTTCAAAATCAATGGTACAATCTATTACATTAGCTGGCAGCTATCCTGCATTACATTCAATAGACATTAATTCCATACATGTTTGTCCTCTAAATATTCTTGAACAGTGTAATAAGATTTACTTGACAGAATTTTTTTTACTGATATTTTAAATTTTGGAAGTGGCAAACCTAGAATACACAGCGGAATTTTATTATATACACGTATGCTCAGACCCATAAAAGATTTATTAACTTTTTGGAGGCGAAAACTTGGAGTAACAATCTTATCTTTATTTCTTGTTCCTATCGTATAATTGTCACTATGTTTACTATGACAATGTATATTTTGAAAGAATATTTACTTTACTGCCTTTTGAGTATGGATCGCTATTTTGAATATCGTCATATGTTTTTAAAGTGACAACATTTAAATTAATATTTATATTACATGAAAAGTTAGTGATCGATTCTTATATTTTAAAGAATCTTTAAATTAATTACTAATAAACAAAATGAACAATTTTTGCTAAAATTATAAAAAAAAACCTCGAAGCCTGTTCATGTCAACTATTAAACATAGACCTCATCCAGGGTGTACATGAACTCCCGGTCCTCTACTTTACACGCTTATCGAAGCCAGAAACCTTCTTCAGGTCGGTATGGTAACTCAGCTGCTTTTTTTTCGGAAAACTTAATCTCTGATTTTATCCTTAAGCGAACTCCAAATAAAGCACTTTCTATTGCAAATTTTGGTGACTTTAAATTTGTTAACTATACCGGCTGTTAGCTACCGCAAAGTATGCTAATATTTTTTTCTATAGACAAATTGTGTGAAAGTGGGATATTATGATAATAATAACAATAAATATTATAAGAATAGTTTTTGTTACAAATTAAATTTCTCCCCAAAACATTTTCTGTGAGTGAAAAAAGTGAGACACAAACTATTATTATATACCTTAAATGCATTATTTTACTTAAATATTTATATACTTATATGCATTATTTTATTATACATATCTTATTATATACCTTAAATGCATTATTTTACTTAAATATAATATATTAATTAACACCCGCATCCAGCTATAATTTCGTTGCACATGGTGCTCATATGCACCTACACAAAATACCTGTTGAACATTTCAAGAATTTTTCACACTAGCGCCATGCGGGACATTCGACATATTGTCGTTATACTTATAACTTAGCATTAAGTATTACAGTAAACATTTTAAGCTATATATTTTCATTTCGTAATATTTATTGACATTTATTTATTTCATTTTATTTAAAACTATTTGATCATGGTTCTATTCTTCATGGGCCCTTTAAAGAGAAATTACGAATGACGGAATCTAGATTCACTCTATCCATACATAATCTATTGCAAAAAGCGGGAAGTGGGAATTTTAATCACACCTAACCACATAAATAAACAATCGGAAAAAATTCCGCTTCACGTGTTTTTTTCTCATAGCAGAGTAATTAGGAAGAACTTAATGTTAAGACACTCCCTTCTCCGCGTTCCATTCAAATTGGAGACATTCCGTGTTGAGTTGCAGAACCCAAAACCACGTTTTGCCCTTCTATGTAGAAGATCTCTTTCTGCTTCTGAAGATGAATAAAAAACTTCATTGTAATCATTGAGGATTGAACCCACAATAATTGTTCTTACAGTCTGAAGCTTAACCACACATAATGAACTCTTATATTTTATGAAATATTTACATATTATATGATTATCGCATAAATAAGGATCATTTAAAATAGTTATCTTGGAAAAGGTTAAGTTTAATATCACAAGACTACCATTGACAAATAATTACGGTAAGAATATATAGAGTCCTTATATTTACCTACTTCTAAAGCAATTTATATAGAGTGGTAAGATTACAGTTATTATTATACGTACATATTTTGCTGACATTGAAGTTTGACCTGAAAATTACTCGATTCAATGTACTTACACGATACTAAGCTCTTGAACTTGTTTTATATATCCTATCATCTAACCTAAACGGAATTTCCTATTAAACCGATAATCTAAAACTACTATATAAGATCCAAAAGTGACTAAAATTTTAACCTGGTAATCATAAAATAGCTAAATAAAAGAAGATTTGTCTAACAAAATTCTTAAAAACGTGAAATATCTTTAAGGTGATTCTCTCCTCATTCTTTCAACTTTTAAAATTGTTGTATCTCAGGAATGGTTATACTTACAAAAGTATTTCGATATTTTTTGTTGTTATTTATTCCTCCTTTTGTTCTCTTGCGACTTTGTGTCATTATTTTTTTTATTTGGACCTACTGTTTTCGAGGAAATTAAAAAAAATCTAAAAAATATTCTTCGACTGTATATAAGTTTTTAGCACATACGGAATCAATGAAGATAAACTGAAAACGATTACTAAAAAAATCATTATCCATAGTTCTGATTTTAAGCATTAATAGATTAAATCAACTAATAAAAAACTTATTCCAAGATATATCTAGAATAGGTTGTACATCATTCATAAAATTTGCTAGAAACATCCCTTCTCTTGTCTAACATAATTATTGAACTCCTACTCTCCTTCTGTAATTTAAATCTATTTAATATAATTGGCACAGCCGAGTATGAATAGTATAATAATTGCGACTAGCGTTTATAGGTTTTTAAACAACCTTAACCTATAAATAAGTCGGTTCTTAGCGTTGATCTAGTTTAATTATCTGTCTGTCTGTTTATATCCTTTTTATAATTTATTCCAAACACCATCGATGGCTGATTACACATAAAGCATTTCTTTTTCAGCTTCACGATGTGAGGGAACCTTACGTTAAGACACTCAGCTTCCCACTTTCCGCCGAATTCTGAAGGCTTTGCGTGTGGAATGGCGGGACTCAACGCCATGTTTTGTCTCGACCATCTAGATACCAGAGCGAAGAAATGAAAATACTAAATACTAGTGGACCTGAACGCGGCTACGCCCGCTTGAAATATACGAATATTTATTAAATATATTTATGAAATTATTTACAGTTTTCAATAGAGAGATGCGTTAAGCAAGCTCATTTTGGGTGACGTTTTCTAACAACAAACTTTGCAAATCATTGCTCAGCAACGGCGGTTGTTATAAACATGGCGGAATAAATTGCATGTCAAATTAATAAATATTTTAATATATTGATATATATCGAAAATATTACAAATATGAGAAAAAAAAGTATCCCATGTTCATCCCGAGACCCTCAAGTATCTCTTTATGAGTATTTTATCACAATCCAATTAGCAGTTTGGGCCTGATTGCGTAAAAGGCAGACAGACAGACAGACAGAGTTACTTTCGAATTTATAATATAGATATGGATTTCATTTCCTCTCGTGGGAATCAAACGCACTACCTGTCGCTTGTAAAGTCACACGCTAAAGCTCCTGCGCTACGAGTGGCCTCATGAGAAATAATTTCATCAAATTATGTATTTCGCTTCAAAGAAATATTTTCATCAAATTATGTATTTCGCTTCAAAGAAATATTTTCATCAAATGTTAATAAAATATATAGGCATGGCATATCGTTAGGTACTATATACATTTATCTTCATGTATCATAGTCACTAAATCCTTAGTCCTACCACGTTTTAATTAATATACCTACCTACCGCTTTTGGGTCAAATAAATCAATCATTGTTACAATAAATTAATCCTATAAATACTGGTAAATAATTATGAAAATACCTTAAAGATATCTTATATACACACATATATAATAAATAGTACATAATAAATGTATATTTTGGTAAATAATAAACAATTAAGTTAATATTACAAAACCAATAATTTGCCTTATCCTGTAGCTTGCTAAATAATTCAATGTTCTTAAAATTATAAGTTTATTTTTTAATTTATCATATGGTGCTTATTACATAGACGATAAAAGCAACACTAAACGACTAGCATTATTGATTAAACAGTTAAAAAAAATAACCTCTGAAAATAAGGAAATATCCTTATTATAAAAGGTATTATTTATTATTTTGTTACCGTGATAGCAATTTTATTCTATTTTATGAATTTCCACAGATTATTTTAAGAAAATTTGTCATGAAACTATTCGAAGTTAGTTTATTTTTGTCCAAAATAACACATGTCAATAATCGGTTCCTCTTAACCGCATTTCTTAATTAATTGAAAGATGTCGATAACATATTTAATACCTTTTAAAGAAAAAAACTACCCTATCGAACAAATGACAAGGTTCTTAATATACATAATATTAACAATATTTAAAAACTCTTTTTTTTCATTTTAAATTAGAAATAAATATACTATTTTTTTATGTCAAGATATTTATATTTAGCATCCATACACTCTATTTCAATTGACAATTAAGTTTCGATTACTGAGTGTTGATTACTGGGGCCTCAATGGTGATAACTAGAGATTAAAGCATTCTCACTATATATTTTCCACCACTCAACAAGAACTGACTCAAAAACGGTAAAACAGAGTGTTTTAACATAAAAATTCTTGTGCCTTCACTGCTATATGCGACTTACAGCGTGCACCAAAAAAAATACCAAGAATTCATATCAAATCCATAAATTGTATTTTTTATGAGTGGAAAATTGCTTTATTTTGTTTGTAAGTGGCATACGTGACTTAAAAATTTCAGAAATAATTTATAAACATATATATTTCTTATATTATTACTTTTCAGACATCTATTGCATTTTATATTGTAGGAAAAACATACTCTTGCACTTCTAACAACACTTCGAAGTTGATGACTGTACATAACGCGGCATATTAAAGAGTAAAACAAACGGATTTATTTTTGTTTTTATTATCAGCTTATCGGTTTTCCTACTTAGCAATATGGGCACAGGAAATATAATGGCTTAAAAACCAATTATCGAATAGGTGAAATTAAAGATCTTAGCTTTAAAAAAAATTGACAGTGCCTATTTTAAAATAATTCACGTTATGGTAGTCTCCCCTAAAATCGTGCAAAAACTCAACAACCGCAAAGAATTTTAACAATATCTTTATTTCTTTAGTATAATAATAGTCTTTGTAATATTTTTTTCTATCAACTATTCTTTTCCTATAACAACCATAACAAACTCTCAAGCGGATAGCCTATCAATTTAGGCAAAAACTAGACACCTAATTTCGAACAAATGCCGATAATTTAAAAGTTTATAATTTAAATCCGGAAAATAAGCGCAACTTTTATCCAAAAAGTAAACAAGAAATTTCATGCTTTAGTAGTTACGAGGAATTCTTGCTATTTTTGTGGACAACAAAAAAATAGTTTATAATATACCTACTTTAAAAAGCAATAGTACGTATATTGTTATTATCATTAATCATAACGCTTTAGACGAAGGAGTTAGGTACTTCTTTCTGTAATATCAACATTCACCGGAAATGCTACCGGTATCTAGAAGGCGATCTATCGGTTAATTAGCTCTATCGATATCGATACAATGCTGGCAATGTCCTGTGATCACATTTCGCCCACTCATCGCAGCTGCTTGACAAATACATGACAAACATACAAAACGGTTGAACTTAAAAAAATAATCATGAATACAGTTCATAATTTACACATCACTAGTACGTTCAATATATCATTATTTTTATAAAAGCACATACTAAAAATGTGGAGATAGGTTGATAATAACGTGGATTGGCATAATATACAACGATAATAACTCGATCAGAAAAAGTACAGGCACGTCCAGAATGCCATACAAGGCAAAACAAGGCCTACCCAAACAAATATGAAAAATGACAAGTATGGAAGCAGCCTTAATTGCATTTTTGCTGATAAAAAACATAATCTATTTAATATCCAATATTCAATTAACATGTATGTATATTTATACCAAAAAACAATGTTTGTAGTGCCAAAAAAGATCGCAAAAAATAGCAAAAAACATGTGCCGTCGGAAGTAAAAACTTTAGATATAGTCATTAAAAGTACCTACATTTAATTTTTGAAATATAATATATGCTCATATAGATTTTTAAGGTATAATTAATATTATTTATTATTTATGATATTAGTAATTTACAAATTCTAAATAGATTCTTATAAGAATTTTCATTAGTCAAAAAAGTAATAGTTGAAGTGACTAATAAGTATCAAGTTTTTTCAATGACGAGCTATTTAGAATCCTAGAAGGATTCTAAGGTTCTTAAAATATATTGGTTTATAAATCAAATGCAACCATTTAAACGGTCATTTTTAAGCTAGAATTTCTTAATAAGTATTTATATTTTATTTACTAAGATGATTCTACACCTTTTCAGGCCTACTGTCAATTAAAGTACTAATTTGATGCCTTATTTATATTGATTGACATGAATTATTTAAAATATAATGAACTACAGAACATTATTAATTTAAATTATTTTAATTATTTACTATTTTTTTTCTACAAAGTCCCAAGGAATCATTTTTTTAATATTGATAAAAAAACTGACTTACCGTTGGGTGAAATATTGAGAGGTTGGGTGATGGACGCGGGCACTGGCGGCGCCGGCTCCATCTTCCAAGAGGCGCAGCACGAGGCGGGCGAGAACTCAGGTGTAGGGCCGCTGCCCGCCGATATCAACATGGTCGAGCCACCGTCGCCAGCATACGCAACAGTATCAACACAACAGTTCACGGTATCAGTTCTAGCAAGGTGCCGAGTCGCCACGGAGAGCACGGTGCCAGCACACGCTCGCTCGAAGCTCAGTCAGAACACTGAAGAGCGCGCTTGCCGCACCGGCGCGCCCACTCGCGCCTACTCCCATTAGCACGCCTCGGAAAAAATCACCGACAAACAATAACAAAAAACTACCTCCGCTACCTCGACGTGCACCGTGTAGAGCTAGTAGCGCCGTACCTCTCGCTCTAACGCTCCTAATTCGATTTTCGAACGCGTCAAAACTACGGCGGCTCTCGATTTATTTGCAACCTTCCGTCCAGGCTTACGTGTTGGTAGAGCCCAATAGAATAGTATAGAGTTTATAAAGATTGCAATACGGACTAAGATTCTATGAAAAAATATTAAATGTTAATACCTTTTGGTTTTAAGCATGAATGAAACTACTCCTACTCGCTCTCGTACGATTCAGCTTAAGCTTGAACCGTATGAAAGGGACAGGTGCTCTACCGCTCGGTAGTAGAATTACAGTAGTGAGCACAGGTGATCTTTCACCATTTCTCTATAACGGAGGTGTTAATGTATACCTTTCCCGTTCTGACTGATAGTAAAGTTATAATGGAGACAGAGACAACAATATGGTAATGATTACTTCTTAATTAGCAGTAGGTCTAGTTAATCATGCTTAGCATTCTAATAGTTACAGTAACGGGCGCGCTACATTCTAATTAAATGGAAGAGTACCTAGAGTCGTCATATTAAGTTATATTACGTAGGTACTGTGTGCGATATCATTTATAGGATTCGAATATAAATTACTTATGATATGAATGTATGGGAACGTGCCAGTGGCAGAATCCTTTAGAGGAATATTGGTGATAATTTTATTTACATAATATATGTAACAATAACGACAAACTTAGGTAGATATATATTTTGTATTTAAAATATTTAATATTTCACAGTTACTTAAAAAAATATTTCAGCTCTTAAGGTTAAAATATTGAATATTTTCTGCAGGAAGTTAAAATTACCTCTTGTGGTTAGATGAATTGTACTCAACTCATTTATTGGCAATTTATTAGTGTATATCAGTGCAATTTTCATTAATTACAAGTAAAACAGAATATGCAGAGAAACAGATTGACAGAGTATAAAATACAGCTGGTATTAATATTAAACCTTTTATTCCGTTCCTTTGATGGGAAGTAAATATAGCTTCTTTGTATTAACTCTTTAATTAATAGCAATCTCGATCGACATTGTGGTTTCCTTATACAGTTTTTCTTTAGCTTCTATAAGGACCATAGTAAAATAATTACACTTAATGTGTACATTTGTTTGAAAATAGCTAAGTGTGTTAAAATTTTTGTATTATCTATATTTTCTACATAATAAATGTGCTTATGGTGCAGGTAGAAGGCCTGACTGTACACGTGATGATTATGGGTTCAATATTCACTAAGGGAAATATTTATATTATTAAAATTGTTTTCTTTTACTCGGCTTAAGAAAATAAAACTCGTCTTTATATACCGCCGCCAAACCGCTGTGTTGCTAAAACAGCCAAAAACTCGGGGAGCTCTTTGTTATTTTAGGCAATTTTCTCTTCGTACTTAATTGATATAGAAGATATGTAAAGATATTTATTATTATAAAATGTGTATTTTTTATATAACAAACATTTTTTTGGTGAATATTAAATTGATCGATAAATTATCATATTAAAAAAAATATCTTTACATTTTTAAAACAAATAATGCCTACTGACTTAATATTTAGAGATATATTCTTAAAAATTAAAGAAATATTCTCGCAAAAGAACAATTATTACAAATCTAAGTTATAAACGCTACTATTACACTAATATAAGAAATAAACGGTTTATATTAAATTTTTAATCAACAAACAATGATATAGCACTTCAATTTATTTACTTAGAAAGCGAATAGAGCACTTACCGGTATCACACCAGCGACAATCACACCCCGCCATTATTCCAGCCCTCATTAGACACTAATGACAGTGAGTGTACATCAAATACCGGATAAATACACTGATTTGTTTGTATTATATTCATTATTTCTTTTTATATAAAGAATAATGTGAAATAGTAAGTAAAAACATAATTGGGGATATATTTTGTTAACCTAAGATAAATTAGAACACTAGGTACTTTGACTTTACATTTTCTAATTAAAATCAGAATAGTCAAATATAGTCAAAATAGTATTGAAGATGTTATTTTATTATATTTAAAAATCTTTTATCTACCTACTTAATTTTACATAAAAAAATATATAATTGCAATCAAAAAAATATAGAGCTACAGTGAAAATACAAAAAAACCAACAATTCCACCATTTTCCCGAATCTAATTAAGACCATTAATAGTGACACAAACAAAACAATTTCCACTATTATTATTTAATGATATTGGTTTCTTATTGGTGTAGTTTTGGTCGTTTTTCCCGAGCCCCAAGCTCCTTGGGACAGGCGCCGACACCAGGATTTACTGGCGAGATAGCGCGTGGGTGTCACCTAATGAATATATTTATTTGTGATGCCGCCCGGCACTTTTATCTGACAACAGCTGAAAGGCCGTATCTAGAGCCCTGCGGGTTAGGTGCCCTATTGCTTGGAATTGTTACTTAAAAGTGGTAACAATTCTGTTTTATATCAATAAATATTTAATTTAAGTATTTTGAATTCGGTCGGTTTATAATTAATATATTCGGCCGATGATTATAACATAATTAATGCTTATGCAATAATGTTAAATTTAATCATTTAACTAATGAATTATTTATTTAGACGAATATTTAATTATCTGTCAAACGCTAGAAATGTTCTTATTAAACACAACATTTTTTTATGAATATATTTGCAGCATTTTGTATTGTGTATTATTTATACCATTGACTTCTAAAATCGTTGGCAATTGGGGAACGGAGAACGAGCTAAGTTCTTTCTGCCTACCCAGCTGTGTGCGGGATATAGCGTCAAGCTAATTTAATATTATTTTAAGCGCTACAATGTAAACCATTGTATATAAATATCTATTTATATATTATATGCAACGTACAAGACCTAATGGCGTTTACACTACCTCCTCCTCTACAGAGACTTTGTAATAACAATAGAGCGAGGTGTCACCCAACAAACACAATACGACGCCGTGCCTACAAATGCATTGCAATCGAGATTCAACACGTCGCTCGCGCAGAACTGCACAACCAACTTTACTAGACCTCTCATATAAACCTCTAACATTAACCTAGATTAGAAGTACTAACATTCTTAGGTATCATCGAATATTGGTCGTTTGTAGTAAGAGACATACGGCACATTCGTCGTGCTCCGTCGACAAAGCCGCCACCGCCATACATACATCACAAATTTCCATTATAATACGTTCAAAATATTTATTCCATCTATCACGGACCACCCAGAAGACGTTGTGACATACGATCTGATAGCTACCTGCTAGAACAAAACAGTATATTCTTATTTAGATCGCTACACCCTACTCAATTGACCCTTTGATTTTACTTTTTTATAATTAAATCTCTATTGTTAAATAGATTTTCATGTTAAAGAGTATCTTTCTTCTGTTTATAGATTTTTTTTTGAATAAAAAAATTGGTTCTGTTCTATAAAATAGTTCAAAACATGAAATATGGTGGTTTTGCATATAAATTGGAGTTGACGTTTTTCTATATCGAATAAGCAAATATTGTTATGAAATCCAGTCCGCTCGACGGCCGCAAGCCGAGGTTCGAGTCCCCTTACAGTCGTCGATTTCCTCACAGGCAGCGACTTAGTGCTTGCATTTCTTCAGGGACAGAGTACCCTCTTCCCTACCCAACCGGTGTCGCTGTAAAAGCCAATACGGCTAACAGCATTATCCACATGTTCGGAAAAAAAAAAATGTTATGATTATTTATTATAGCCAGTCGTGGCGCAGCGGTACAGCGCATCGCAGGTTGAGCGTTTGACTCTAAGTCGAGGAAATGAAAGGGTGAGGAGGAAATATTTATTATTTTCATTTCTTCGCTCTAGTGTAGAGCCTAACCGTGGCGTTGAGTTTTGCCACTAAACACGCAATGCTTCTAGTATTCGGCGAAAAGTGCCCTCCCTATGTCTACCCTACTATATGCGGGATAATGCGTGAAGCTGGAAACGAAATATTACATTGCATGGACGTCGTAAATTTACATTTTCAGTTACGAAGCAGACATTTTATTATACTTAGGCAGAATTTTAAATAGGTAGGTAGGTATATAAAAATAATGAAAGTTTTTATTTTATTATTTGATCTCATTGGTGTTTAACATAATTCAATAACACATTTAAATACATACGGGGTTTTTTTTGTTAAATTACTTAGGCTAGATGAATGACAGTAACTGAGCTATCAATGATAGTCATAAATTTGTATTTTATAATGCTGATCAAGTTTGAACATATTGTTAAATAAATATATTTGAAATATTCGTATTTTAAGACCTTGTCTCATAAAATATGTTACTGACCCCACATTATAATTATATTTATTGTATTTAAGTGCACTATTTGCGTCTATTTTTTACTATAAATTTATACAACGAATTTTAATATGGACTTTACTCATAAACGAAGAATACAATATATGCAAACTAGACGTATAAAATTTTTATGGAGGTATCTGAGAAGTTTAGTGTCTTATTTATATGGCAGAGAAATTTACTCCGCTCTCCAGTTTCTATTTAAGCATAATGCTTTTAAAATGCAAAATTGTTTCATATTAAATATTCCAATACCATGCTTTTTTTATTGTAAAAATTTCCTGAGCCGATAATAACTAAAAGTAAAAAAAATAAATTATAAGCAAAAAATCATTTTTAGAAAAAGCTTTTATTTAAACGCTCTAAAAAAGAGAAAGTAAAATTTGTCTTTTAAATTTTAACTATCAACTGATAACCTCATTGTAGACAATTTATATGATCATAAAAGCTTGTCGCGCGATTAACTTGTGTAACTAAACTAGTACTAATTTAATTATGTAAAATCTGCTAAGTTTCAATTTTTAAAGTTTCCATTTAATTAAATATTGATAAACGCGACAATCTTTTATTATTATATAAATTTTATTTAAAAAGACAAATTTTATTTTCTCCTTTTTAGAGCGTTTAAATAAAAGCTTTTTCTTAAAATGATTTTATAATTTATTTTTTACTTTTTAGTTACCACTGGCTAGGTTTCTCACACTAGATGTCACATTATTTTTCTATCTTATCTTATCTTATTCTCGGCAAGCCTTTTCATTTGATACCCGTGTTGCAGATGTGCATAAAATATAACTATTCCGCCATCTTAGATGTTTCGCCTTATTGAATTTAGAAAAACGTCACATTTTTCCAGTTACTCTCAACAAGCCCTTTCATTTGATACCCATATTATAGAAGTTCATGAAATATAACTATTCCGGAATCTTGGATGGTCCGCCATATTGTATTTAGAATGAAGTCACAAACCTTATCGTACATTGTCATTCAAACCAAACGTGTATACAAAATTTCAGCTCAATCGTATGAACATACCTTCCATTATATGAAAGCACAAAAAACTTGAATAGTGTTGAATATATTGGATTTCAAGTGATGTCAGATTATTTTTCTAATTGTTCTAGGCAAGATCTTTTGCGTGCATAAATAATAACTATTCCGCCATCTTAGATGTTCTGCCATATTAGATTTAGTATAACGTCACATTATTTTTCGAGTTACGGTCAACGACCCATTTCATTTAATATCTATATTGTAGAAGTAAACCAAATAGATAGTCGGCTATCTTCGATATCCTCCCTATGGGATTTAGAATGACATATCATTATTTTTCAAGTTGCTCTCAACCTGCTCTTTCATTTGATACCCATATTGTAGAAGTACATTAAAAATAACTATTCTGCCATCTTGTATGGTCCGCCATATTAGATTAAGAATGACGTCACATCATATTTTATCGTGCATTGTCACCCAAACTTAACGTGTATACAAAAGTTCAGCTCAATCGGTTGAAGAAATCTACTTCAAAATTTAGCTCAAAGATTTCACCCGAACCCACATACATACATTGCAAGTTAAATAAAAGCTTTTAATATAAGTATTTTATTTTTATGCATTTTAGTAGAGTACTTAGTTAAAGATAGGCCAAACTTAAGCTTTTCCTGTTACATAACATGTTCAATCTAGACAAATTTTAGTAGAGAAATTTTAAGTTTCAATTACAATAAAAGAAAATTATTTGAAAATATTTATTGCCATAATTCCTGTACAGAACTTATGCCATTTAAACATACAACAATAGCTTAAGGATATATTAGGATACATTGTAAAACAAAGTCTTTAAACAACAATATAAAACTAAAGGCACTATAAAATGGTAAAATGGCAAAATAGTACATGAACCGCAATTGATCTTTGACACAGTACATGGAAAAGAACTCACCGGGTACATGAATGAAATGTTATGAAGCGAAAGAAGAATGCAGCGATCGTAGCTTTTGGCGCTCCGTTCTTATTGACTATGCCGCTTATTTGGTACCTGTAGCTTATACCCTACAAAAGTTATACTAAATACTAGACAGAGAAATAAAATTTAAATAGAGGCCAGTTGTGGCGAAGCGGCACTAGTGACTGTAAACGCGTCTGTTTGTGGGTTTGATGCCCATTTGAGAAAATGAAATATATATTTAAATTTATATTTTCATTTCTTCGCTTTGGTTGTCGACGAGTTTCGCCACTCAACAAGCAATACCTCCAAAATACGGCGGAAACTGAGGAACGGAGTATCTTAACACTAGGTTCCCTCTGCCTATCCTGCTCTTGGCATTATTTACTTCAATCAAAATATTATAGATATTATTCACATTGGAATGTAGGCACTATCTAAGTATATCTTTATGTACGTCAGAAAAATTTAATATAGTTAAAACTAGTAGACAATTAGGCTTAATTATTAAAATCAATCACTTTAAATTATAGACTGGAAAGTATTAACCCTTTCTTGGAAACTAAACATTTTCTAGAAACGTACCAGTCAAAAATTTTGACATTATTTCCTACAAATAAATATTTTTTTAATAATAGATGTATATATATATAAAGAATATGAACAAAAATTTTAGTTCACCAACACTTTGACAGTGTTAATACTTAAGGTATTTCAGTGTGTTCGTTGAATTAATTAACTAACTAATCCAGCTTAAGGTTTTAAGCTTTACTAGCATAATAAAAAAGAGTCATTCTATTAAGATGGCGCGAAGTAGCAATTTATTCTTAACCGCAAACCATAGAGCATAGAGCGGTATCAGTGACGTGCTCTATCAGCGACGCCCACCGCGCGCTTGAGGGGCGGCGCCAAACTGGCCCCTCCCGCTCACGATATTCTAAATTTAAAATAAAAATAAAAAAATATTTTTTCGCCATCTTATGTCACCAAGGAGGTTAGGTATTTGTTTTTTAATCTTTGTTTCAATACTATTGTCAGAAATTATATTACAGTTATATTACATTTTAAGTCAATAGTTTTAAAAACAACTCAAAGTTTAAAGCAATACTTTTTATAGTAATTTTGTAGTATTTATATTTTGTACTATACCTACCTATTGACCATATTGTTATTTACATGTATTTCTTTGTGGAAAATGTTAAGAAGAACAAAGAAGATTAATTATGAAGTTATAAAAATGGATTGTAAGTTTTAAATAAAAAAAAAATGTTTTTTAAATTCATAACGTCTGACTAAATTAATTCAACTTACGGTATTTATTTAATGCAGACCAATTATATATACTTATTTTGATGATTTCTTTAAATGTTTTTTTCTAAGCTTACAGGACTTATAATGTTATATATATTTTTCTTCGTTATAATATAAAAAAAATATCGAACAAGGTCATTATTTCAATTCATCAGTAACTTACCTTTTTCGTTTTCTTTCTACCCGACTGCAATGCATAGGTACAACAGAGTTGACAGAGATAAAAAATTAAATACTCATATGTTTAAGTAATAAGTATCCAGGTATGTATATATTATTTATTTATGAAAGAATGGTATCTGTTAAGAATAGGTACTGAAGTACTAAGAAGTGCTAAGAATGTAAAGGGACACAATTAGGTACCTAGTTACTATTTCTGTCGTTAGATTATAAAATAAATATTTAATTTGTAAGCTCTTATACATTATTTCGTATAGCTATAATCGTTATCGAGAGTACCTTTTCAATATTATGACTATTAACTTTACGCTGTAGCCCGCACATAACAAAGTAATCACCTCTGCTTGTTCTGCTCTGAACCTGAGAATCTAATTTTAAGACATCCGTTCACATGAAGAGTTTTTGGTGCAACGCTTATCGCTGAATGCTGCAAGCATTTCGTACTCAGTGGCGACCTCAACGCCGCCCTTTGCCTTGTTACCAAAGCGAGGAAATGAAGACATTAAAAATTTCCAATACCTCGAACGGAAATTAAACTCACAACCAACGTTTACAGTCTCACGCTTAGCACCTGCGCCACGACTGGCCTCAATTCAATAATAATTAGGTACCAACTGAAAATGAAGAAAAACCAATTAGAAAAAATAATAATAAATAATAACTTAAAATAATTAAACCGTATTCTAGTACCCAGTAAATTACCGATACTTGCGTTTGAACCAATCTTCATTGACTGTTATCTGAGAAGAATATAAATATACTGTATAAAGTTACGAAATCCAGAAGAGCCTTTATTTTATCACGCGCATAAAAGGGTAGGCATAAGTAACCGGGGTTTAATAAAGTTTACATAACTTGAAAAATACACAGACAGGAAGAAAATCGAATTTTGCAAAACTTATAAGATCAATAACAAATTAACAATAATCTCAGCCTTAAAAAAATCTCGAATCGAAGAGCTCCTACAATTTTGACGAGTTTTGTTCACGAGAATGTTGTGACCAGTCAGTTCACCCTATACCCCTTCCAACCTTTTTTAGTATTCAAAACCCTTTTGAATTTAAGGAGAATTAAAACTGATAGCAAGCGAATATTATTTGAAACAAATAAATAAATATAAGGGTAATGTAACTTACAGAGTGCGTATATACGCACTATTATTGCTATTTTAGGGTTTAGTTGTACTCGTTCCAATTTATTTATTAAATAGGAACGAGTACAACGATACAAACATACGTATATGCAGTAATAATATTCAATCATTATTAACTTTTTAACATTTTATTTATAACATATAAGAATACTCTATCTGACATATAAATATATTAAATACGAGCTTCTCTAGGCAATTTAATCGTATATCCTTAACCCGCGGCCCGCCCGCCCACTGACATATGGCGTCCAGAGGCATGGGGCGCGAGCACTCGCCTAGACTGCCTACCCCGTGTTTTAACTCGCCTAATTGTTTCCCATTTACATACATTAACAGAAAAAACCCGCACAACTGACGCTCGACCCACTACGAGTATGTAAATATGAGTTTACATAGCCTCACGAACCGCTATTAGGGCGGCAACCCAACTACGCCAAACCGAATTATGAAATTTAATAACGGAAATCAATTGTCGTTGGGTTTTTAATTTCTATGTTTAGTTATGGCAATTTTTTTTGATCTGTCATAATATTTTCAATGTTGGTATTATTTATTTTTTAACTGATTGTACTCTAGACTTAGCTAAAATTGTTTCTACAAATTCTAAACATAACTAATCTATACAAAGTATTTTTTTAATAATTTCTACGTTAAATGCTTTAACAACAATATATTTTAAAAACCTTAGAGCACTGTCAAATGGAAGCAATTAAACGTCATTTATTTAAACGGTATCAATTTATTATTAAAAGAGTGGAGTGTCTGTCATCTTCAGAGTACGAGTAGGTACCTTCACCAGCCCCTAATTACGTAACGGTTGGCAATTAAGTGGTGGTGAGAACCGAAAACTAACAATAGCACCATGTAATGGCTCACATTATGTTATATTCAAATCTGATGTGTAACTTTGATGTGTAACGGACAATTAGTACGTATAAAATTTGAATTTAAGAAAGCTTTTTAATTTGTTTTCAGTAAAACTAACGACTGTTTTATCAATAGATATGTAATTGTTTGGTGCTAAAGAAATGATATGAATATAGAATATGGATAATGATATTCGAACTTTCATAGTAAGTAAAGCACTTAAAGTCGCTCTTAGACATTTTCGTTTCTAACTTTGAACTTTTGAGACATTTTGGAAGTTTTGAATTCTTGAGACATTGTGGAATTCAAAAGCGCGCTTTGCCTCGTTACCTAGCAAAGAAATGAAAATATTAAAAAAATAATCTCGAGTGGAAATCGAATACATAACTGTTTACGCTTGTGCGGTGTGCTCCTTCGCCACGACAGTTTAAGCATTTTTGCAAATTATTTTCTATATCTGACATTAATATGATACTTATTTACGTAAATAGAACAAATTTCGTATTAGGTAGGTATATTATTTTCTAAAATTTTACATTTTAAACCAGAATATTTTAATCATATCCTCCCCGTTTCCCTTTTTTTTTCTCAATTTAGATTTTTTATCCGATTACATCAAATCCAAAAGGCGAGTTTGAATTTTGACTGGTATTTGAAATAATAATACTTACAAAATATTCCTTAAACAAATTAATATTATGAAAATAAGTTTAACACGTTTTATTGTTGACCCTATATTAACATACCTGGTCCAGTATAAGAATTTCCGTGACTTGGCTAATATTGCATGACATTATAAAAATAAGCAAGGCTGAAACGTTAACTTTTCACATTTATGGTAAATTGTAAATGTAGGTCGAGTCTTTAGTATGGTTATAATAAAAAAAGTAGACTACCTACATACAAAAGTAGGCGTTATAGTACCTATTAGTTAGTTACTCTAATAGGTGCTGAATATATAAACGAAATATTAAGTACCTATGACAATTCGCCTCCGAATTCTGGAGGGATTGCGTGTTGAGTGTCTGAACACAACACTGGACTTTACCTCGACACCAGAGCGGAGAAAAGAAAATATTAAATATTTCCAAACCTTTTGCGTTTTGCAGTCACGCTTGTGTCCCTTTAGGACGACTAACCTCTTACCACCAAGTGCGGAGTATCTTAAAACTAGGCTACCAATGCCTACCTTTCTACATGTCTGATACAGCATGAAGCTGAAAAAAAGATATAAGAAACTTCACAAGCATTTGTACTAAAAAATATGTAGAGCTAAGAACTTTTGGGCTAAATTGCGCAAAGAAGTAAATTTTCTTATAGCTAGCAATACCAATTAAAAGATATCTGAAAAACTGATATTTTCACATAGCTATAGTAGCATAATAAAGCATAATAATCATTGCATATTGTATCAATCTACCGTTGGTCGCACAAAGACTGGCTTATCGCGGATCAAACAAAGGCTACTTACAACTGTTCTTAATCGTCATTTCACATACGGTTTCCACTGACGAACGTTTGTCTTGGACTATGTGTAAACTGGGTAGATGCTGGGTAGATTACATAGAGTCCAGGAGCGTCAACAAATATCATTTTTAATGGACTTTATATTACAATGTTTAAACTCTATAGCTAACATCAATGTATTTGCGATAGAAACTACGCTCTGTATTACTATTAAAAATTGTAGGAAGAAGAGCTTGCAAAATTCTATTTAATTTTTGCTTACGATTACTTATAAAGTTAATGATATAAAAAATCTTTAAAGTGACCACGTGTTTGAAGTGCTTTAATGTATACAGGTGTATGATATTTGATAACATATTTTTTAATTAAAAGAAATAATTAATAGAATAAAATCGTATCATTAGAATTATTGCCAAATTAACTCAAAATGACTACAAGTGAAACCTCAGAACGTAGTATTAAGACTTTCTGTTCTCATTAAAACACTTTGATTTCTCACTTTCCACCGAATTCTGAAGGTAGTGCGTATTGAGTGGCAGAACTCAGCGCCTCGTCAATGGAGAAATAAGGCAAATATCTTATTTAAGCAGTAGGTACTGTTTAATAGTAACTAGATTAGATGACAAACATCTTATCTATTTTTATGCTAATATTATTCAACTGCTTCGTTCGTACTGGTAACAGTGATATTTACTCGAAACCACCAATTTCCACAAGTAAAGTAAGTTCTCTATACTAAATTAATAAAATATTTTATATCGTTTTTTGGTCTATCGCTTCGCTTTGTAAATAAAGGTGGCGATTTAGCTCACTTCGCGGTCTGCCCTAGGCACAATGGGTTTCGGAAAGCGATATGCATAGATATGCACAAACGGCGGTGCATGCAAGTATGCAGATTCCTCGCTCGCGCACACTAATCTCATTCTGTTTTCCAGTTTACTGAAGGATACGTACTTTATTACTGGTAATTTATTTGACGCGTATCGTATTAGACGCGTGTAAATATGTATATTCCTTATACAGCTTTTAAGAAAAAATATATATAAGTTTAATTACATACACATACATGACAATAAAAAAAATATAAACAATTATATAGCTTTTGCCCACTAAGGTTAAATAAATCTACTTCTTATATGCTTTGTAGTCAACGACCGTAAAAATTTGCATAAACCTACACCTACTGTAGGTAAATGTTCATTATTTTCAAACATTTAATTTAGATTTTTTGTAATTGCAAGAACCATATAATTTCTTGCATATTTACGAAGCATCTTGGGTAATTTGTTTTTTAATTAGTAGCTTCTCATAGGCTGGCTTCAATCAAGATATAATGGGTTCGTGTGAATGGCCTGCGCCGTTACCTCACGCATGGGGACTGGCTCTCCGATTATATGCAAATGAGATGTCATAACAAGTGAATAATTACAGCCAGCCACGAGTCGCCCTTTCGAATGAGGTGTACGTGAAAAGTGAGTTTTGTCGGTGCGACACGAATTTAAGGTTCCCTCCCTTCGGGTGGGTACCCCACTGTCGTGATAGGGAAATGTATGAATTAGTAAACTTAATAGTAACAGTAAAAACGATATTCCAAATAATATGGTGGAATGTATAAATGTGTACTTGCATACTACTTATATCGTTCTTAATGCCTACTTTACAATTGACGAATTAAAGAGAAATATCTATAGTATATTAATTTTAGTACTCGACGAAATGAAATGTTTATAATTATCATTTCCTGGATGATATCGAAGCAAAGCGTTGAATTCCACCACTCAACGCAATACCCCCAAAATTCGGCAGAAAGTGGGGAACGGAAGTGTCTTAATTTGAATGGATTGTCTTAACACTACATTCCCAGGTTCCCTCCGCCTACCCTGCTATGTACGGGATACAGCGTGAAGCTAAAAAAGTAAAACAATAAAAGAATTATGAATGATTATTCCTTCAAAAATACAAAAATACACCTTTATATATCACTTTCCTAATCTTCAGATAAATAAATTTAATATGTCTCGTGTTTATTTCCCCGCCACTTTCCTTACAGTGTTGTGGAAATTGCGACCAACGTCAGGGGGCAGCGTGACCAGGCATGTTGCGTTAAGTTGCGCCTGGCTCGTTATGCTAATAAACATCTTACTGCAGATTTTTATATATACGAACGTATTACGATATTGCATTTTGAATTCTATCATTATTAATATAAAATATATTTTGTAATGATTATTATTTTATACTTATAGCGTTTGGATTTTAAAAGATATTCTAAGTTTCGTGTTCGCCGCCTGTAGTTGCGATAGCGGGAAAATGGACGGTTGACTACATTTATATCTGAGAGCTGGCGTCTCTTTGGTTGGGTCGGTTCGGGTTTATGGTGGCTACGTACTCTAGCAAACGGTGTACAAGTATGCGATAAAGACTTTATAAACTTTATTTTGCGCGTACCTACATGCCAACAAATCGTTGTAGGTAAGTTCTGTGTAATCCTTAGATCTTTATTGTCCACTGAGACTAGAAATAAAAAAAAGTAATGTAATATATCTGTTTATTTCAATTATTTACTGTAATATTTAAATACATACTCCGTTTCCATTAAGACACTTCCGTTCCGCACATAGCGAGGAAATGAACAAAATAATTTTCTTAAGTGGGAATCGAACTCACAATCTGTCGCGCTTATAGTCACACATTTGTGCCCATGCGCCATGACCTCTGGTCTCACGACATACGAACGGAGTGTCTTGACACTGGTTAACTAGTATGCCTTAGCCTACCCTACTATGAGCGAGCTACAGCCTGAAGCCAAATAATTACATTTAAAGATTGTATTATTATTATAATTTATTAATCTACGTCAATCTAAAATTTGAAAAATATCCGTAAATCGTAAAAATAATTTGACATTTTCGTAGACCAGATACCTTTAGACCTCATGTTTTGAATACATGTCATACTGCTTATATACTACTTATTTAAGGCAAATCAAAAATATAATGAATGTCTTACGCGTGACATGCTGTTGTTTTTGTTCTTTGTACCTATATTGCGAGCTATACCTCCGAGCGTGCCAGTTCAGCACTAATCACCGCACCAATGTCGCCTTGAAAGGAGAACATACAAAGGAGTAATTAATATACGAACGAGTAATTAATAAATGAAATCATAGCCTTGTATATTTTAATTCATTTTACTAAAGCAATCGGTATATTCTTATTAAGAACATTTCATATTTTAATACGATACAGAAATCATATAATGTAAGTAAACTTATTGCATAGAATTTTCTTTTTGTAAATAAGGCAGAAATATCTGAAAGTCAAGACAATCGATTCTATAATGCAATTTGCAATTGGGTCTCAGAGAAACAGCGAGATAAAAGGTTTTCATATAAAAATTCACTATATTTTTTGTTAAACATAAATTTTCAATAATGATTCATCAAGGTCAAACCAATCTTTCTAAAAGATGATCATCTCAGCCTTCAACTTCGTCTTTAAGCCCTCAAAAGGAAAAGGTTTTTTTTAATATAAGTATAATTGTATAGTACAGAAATCCGTATGTTATTAAGTTCAATGTACATATATCTTATTAATAAGCGAGTACGCTAATAAAGTATCTTTTGTCAATAGGAAAAAGAACATGTTCTCGGAAAGATTATTTTAAATAGAAAGAATTGTATTAAAGAACAACAAACAATACGCGGCATTGCCAACAAAAGGCAATATTGATGAGTATTTATGTTTTCTCTCTTGAAAAGTATAAATAACAATAAAATCACAACAAATATACGGAAGTCGATGCGGTTTTGAGGTTTTACGCTTTAAAAAAGAAAAGTATGTTTATAAACGACATTAATTTCACTACGATTATACCTAAAGACAAATAATTTTACAAAAATAATTTCTTAATATTATAATAGAGTAATATTATGTTATATTAATTTAAATACGAAAAAAAAGTCATTAGATTTTTTTTCAAATTTCCTTTTTCACATTCAATTATTACAATATATTATTATACACAATTAGATACATAACTACTTATTAATATTGGTTAAGAAAGAAAAAAAATCTCTATTAATAAATCACAAGCCGACGCCACGAAGAATAATTACTCTTCTATGAACTGCCATATCTTTTTATGGCACAGCGTTAAAAGGACCCAGAAGTAATTTACAAAACCACTAAACTACCACTCTCACAGTGAACGACACAAAAGTCGAAAAGTATTGCGAGACGCTTTGTGGTTGAGACGTTTGATCTATAATTAGGGTATTTAATAGCATAATGGCTGTAACGGTCCCAATCTGATAGCATTTATATTTAAACACTTAAGAGCTTTTGTGAAAGCGTGAAAGAAAATTAAATGTATGCGAGTCCTTCAAATTGGTTGAATTAAACGATATTTTCTCATGATGATGATGAATGATGAATCAAACTTAAAAACGTACCGAAAGCGACTCCTGTCGCAATCCAACGACAGTCATGGCACATTAGCTCACGTGTGACTTTTATGGAATCAATTCCCATTTGAAGAAATCCATCCGAGGTCGAGGCAAAACGTGGCGTTGAGTTCCGCCACTCAACATGCAAGACCTTAAGGCGGAATGTCCTGGCACTAGAATACAGATTGGAACTAATACAGGTAAATAAATTTTAACCGTATACCAAATCAATATAATATATTAGATTTACAAAAACCATACAACTGCAAGTAAAAGTGGACTATCCACACCATAAATAAACGCCTCAACAAAACGAAGTTTTCGTAACTGCATGTCTCCCCTGAAATGCCGGACATGCTCGTAGGCAGGTGTGGTCGCGGCTCCGACGCTAATGAACACAATGAAGACGTATCCCGGGACGTATCCGGCGTTGATCGATTGATATACTCGGTGCCACCGCGCCCGAGCTTTTTGTATTCGAATGTCGCCTGCCATTTGCATGTCGGTGGCGAGTTGAGGGCGAATTTTAATATAAGAGTAAGCGCGGACTAAACGAAAATGAAATTAAATGTTTATTATTTTAATCTCATCGATCTGGTTGCAAAACGCGGCGTTGACTCCAAAATTCCGCGGAAAATGGTATATAGAGTGTCTTAACACTAAGTTCCCTCTGCCTACTCTGAGGTGTGCGGTATACGTGATGAAGTTGCTTATTTTTTTTTATTTTTTTTTACTTACTAGACAAAAATATATCTCATTAAATTATATGATAGTAGATATTTGTCAGATGTTTAGACATTTTTTAAGAATCACCATTTCTAACAATATTCTTTTTTTTTAAAAGGTGAACTGATGCTTTCATATAATATGGATTTATTTGCATGGATTAAGTGAAAAAATAACACCAACCACAAAAAATACGGTTATTAAAATTTGTAAAAACAGTTTGTGATTACCCTAAGATAAAGCCTAGAAATGTGCTTGAGGGTTATGCTATCTACATTACGTTGATAATAACTTTCTAGGGGAAACTCTTAGTCATATATTTATGAACATTTTATGTCATACGCCTTTCCATGTTTTCTTGTCTTTTTGACGTATCTTATAGCAATATCTAAACAATTAAAAGTAAGATACTCCTATATGTAGGTATACTCAAATAGAGGAAAATAAAAACACTTAACTAATTTCATTATCTTAACTTCTCCAAATATTAAATTTTTATGCCCACATAAAGTTTAAATGTCCATCACAGAACTAAGCAATAAATAACAGTAATTGGAATCAATTTTGCTTATTCAAAATGAAAAACATAGCTAATATCACTATATCATATATCTAATTACATTTAACCTCTAGATAACAGCTCTAAGACTACCCTGACATTACGTGTAGAAGTCATGTCAGGCACTCCACGTGTAAGTAATTTAGTACTAGATAAGCGATAATCATACTATCTATTGTATGTCAAACGTGTCGTGTCAACATATAATTACTGCTTGTGATGACATTGTGACAATAACTCACAATGTGCACTTCGAACAATTGCTTCGCTATCAGGTGGCATCACCTGGCATCACGAACCAGTACGTCAATCTACTGTTTTATTTTAGCTTCGCACTGTATTTGTATCCCGCACATTGCATGGTATGTGGTAACGTAGTGTTTAGATACTCCGTTCCCATTAAGACACTTCCGTTAACGATTTACCGCTTTAAATATAATTAATATTTATAAAGTATTTGACATTTTATTTATTACTTTCACACGTAATGATAGTTTCATTTCAAACCACTACAATTGTTTAATTTGGACCGGCTCATGGAATCCGTCCAAGCGCTCTATCCAATTAAATTATACGTTCTTATCGCACTACGTCAAAATTCTTGTATGGTTGTCGCCGCTATATTTCCTATGACTGTCATACTAACTGTTTACATTATATAGAAAAATAAGTTAACACTGTAATCTCGCATATAGCAGGGTAGACCGCGCGCTCCCCCACTTTCCGCCGCATTCTGGAGGCATACTGTGTTGAATGGCGGAACTAAGCGCCGCACTTTGCCTCAGTGCCAAGCCGCAGAAGTGAAAATATTAACAAGTAGATACTATTTTAGGACAATTAAAAATAATATAGGTAAGTAAATTAACAAATCAGGAAAAAATACGGCTAGGCACTTAATCTTAATCTTGATAGAGACTATATATAATATAACAATTGAATAACAATATATATTTAGTACATATATTTGCTAAGTGAATCACACAAATATCTCGAAACAGAATCGAATCTTCGACTTTTAACATGGCAGTCAAAATCATTAACCACTAAACCAATAGATCTTATAGCATTAGACCGTAAGGCCATAACTTTCGTTTCCTAATAAGCTTCATGTTCTGTGACGTTTATGGGATTAAAGTAAGAGCAATCTCCTAAACGATCTTGTAAAGATAAGAGTAGATAGATGTTCATTCTATAACACTTGGTTATCTTTGAATTGCCTCTTCGTTTGTCAGCGTCAATAAAAGTCTATATTCTTATTAGGTAATACGATATCATATTAAAAAACTAAATTGGTGTATTTGTATTAAGTAATATTGTAAAAACACTTATAGAAAATTTATTTTGAAAAATAAAATAAAAAGACAAGAGCCGACAAGTTGCTATTGCTCTATTTCCATATATATTATGACAACAGCTTAATTCGACATGAAAAATTTTCAACGCCAATTTTAACTTAACAGAATATCCAAATTACAATAGCAGAAACAAGATAAGGATACCAATGATTATGGAATACAAGCCGATATGTTAATTCTCCGTCTGGACGATTTGGCACCCCTCCATATTGGAAGACATTTGTAAGTGGTTTAGCGGAGGGTCGCGTATCTCTGCATCTACATATTATTGATACCACTTAGATATTCTTTTCATCACTAAAACATTTAATGACTTGAATATATGATGAATAAATAAACGTTTAAAGTATTAATTAGGTAGATCAAAAGATATAAGGAACTAATAAGGTCTGTTATAAAAGTAAATAATCTGCATATTTTAATTTTTTAAGTAACATATGTAGAATTTTTTAAATAATTGGCGCAAAGTAATTCTTCAAACAAAACTGTTTAAAATTTTGTTTTATGTTATCTTTCTTTCCTTTCCTTATCTTTTAAGCCAAAGGCTATTGCTTTTATGATTTTTTTGAAGTAGCACAAAAACAAATTCTAAATAATAAAAGGACTGTAGATTTATCTAATGAGCGGTTGCATTTTTTGATTAGTAATTTATGTGTGAGCTGAATCTATGAAGACCGATAATCGTCGTCGGCAAATTATAACTTAAATAATTAAGAAAGATATAGTTATCATACTCGTATGTTCATACAACTTAATTTACAGTATAACAAGATTAGCTAGAATTCAGTGGAATTTTTATACGATAAAATTAACTTACCTTTAACAAGGTTTTAAAAAAAAATTACAATTTTTCGTGTACACACGTAAACATATCATTATGATATGCAAAATCTTAGTTTACTAGTTTACGAAAACGCCAGGAAACGTAAATAAAACAGTACATTATGCACTTTTAAACATATTTGTAAATTATTCATCAAATGCACATAAAAATATTTAAAAAATCCAAATAAAATAAAAAAACAATATTTAACAACAGCACAATTCTACCAACCGTATTCTTAAGCAAAGAACAAAAACGGCCATATTAATTATTTATGAAAATATCAGTTCAACCCTTTGATTATTTTTGAATGCATTGTACCCCTAACTCACTTTTGACAAGCTGCTAATCATATTCAAACGCACACCTTGCGATATCACGATGCCTGGCACTTAGAATTTTAAAATAGAAGGATTCGAGCGAAGGATCGTTTATGAGAATGGACAAAAAGACCACGGCGTTAGTAAAGCTGTGACAGGTGTGTGCACGTGCATACTGCATTATTTGATTTACTTATTACTGTAATTATCATCTTTGTATAAAAACGTGGTAAACGTTTCACTTGGCGAAATATTGCCTTCCTTTTAGTTTTAATAAGCAAACACAATTAAACATTGTTTGAAAATAAGGTTAGAATTTTCATATGCTAGGCATGTAGGAATAGAGGAGGCCATTTGGGCCGTACCCACCCCAAATTAGTATTTTACCCATCTCGTGAAGTTAACTAATTAACTAACAACAAAATATCACCCTGAGAATAAAAAGACTTTTCACGAACAGTTAGTTAAAAATTAATGCCAGGCCAGACGGCTAAGAAAATATCTCTAGGTCCGCCCATGGTTTTTCTATCTTGTAAATGGAACGTATTGTAACTCTATCTCTGTTGAAATCCTATTTCAGATATAATTGTTATAACTTCTATTACTTGTTTTAAATTTTGCAGGGGGCTTCTAAGCTTTTTTTTTTATGGAAAAAGGACAAGGCAAACGAGCGTACGGGTCACCTGGCGGTGATCACCGCCGCCCACGACCCCGTGCAGCACCGGAGGTGCTACAGGTGCGTTGCCGGCCTTTGATGTGGAGATAGACGCGCTTCTTGAAGGCACCCATATCGTACCGACCTGGAAACACTGACGCGGGTAGGCCATTCCAAAGTTCGGTGGCGAACAGAAGGAAATTTCTACGAAACCGCACAGTAGTGGAGTGCCACATATCCAGATGGTGTGGATGATATTTAAGTTTGTGACTTTAAGGCTTCTAAGCTGACAATAAATATTTATTATAGTACTAAAATAACAACTGAACTCAATTATGACTTATAATATTCATAGAAAACCATACTCCGTACCGGTGGACACAAAAATAGTATTTACTTTAAAAATAATATAAAAGTATTCGTTATTCTACCTCAAAATACCCAACCATTCAGCGTGACGAAGTAAAATAATATATTCATACTTAGAATTATCAGCAGTAATAACATCTAAACGAAATTCACTGAAACGTAAGGGCGGACTGTTTACGTCGCGGCAATTAAAACCCCATCAACCGCGTCTCCTCGAACGAGCGTGCCGTGACCATCTCTACATCTCTACATATATAATATTTATTAATAACTATACAAAAAAAAATATACATGTGTAGTAAATTAGTCTCTTTTATATTTGAGATATAAAGATGATATGGATTGATTATTATTTTATTATCAAGTATGTTTTTCTCGCTTTACGATAGACTTAAATTTGTATAGACGATAGTTAAAAATTTGTTAACTTTATCAGTTTGTTACTGATAACGAATACTTTTTTTACCTAGTGTTAAGACACTACGTTCCTAATTAAGACATTTCCGTTCTCAGTACCAAAACGATGAAATGAAAATATTAAATATATTATTCCATCATTCATCATTCAGACAAACTGTAGGTATGTTAAATATTAAATCTATATATACCTCTATGTTAAATGTTATATTTTCTATACAGATTTCATTTCATCATCATTATTTATTGACAATTTAATACAATAAGCTCTAATTGAGCTTTAAATAATATTCAAAATTAAATAAAAAAAATATTTTTATAACTTTTTAAGAATTTATTACATAAAATCCACATTAGTCATCTTCACACCTAAATATATTATTCCTAAATATTTAACAGCTTTGAATAAGTACCTGCATATGTATGTACCGGGTACCTATAGCCGCTTAATAGCAATCAAGATAAATTTACAAAGCAACTATCTCCCCATTGTCTTATAAAATGATGTGAAAATTATTCCATTTCCAACTCGATTATAACGTAACGGTACGGATATTTAGTTTAATTAGTTTTATGTTTGTACATACATGTATGAAATTAGCTGATAATTATGTATTTAATTCTAAAGTAGGTTGGTTATAAGTATCTATAATATTGATCTTAAGTTTTTTCTATATTACTTTTATTTGTATTTTCATTCTAATAATTACATGATTTATTTTCAGCATACAACAGGGTAAGCAGAAGAAACTTAGTTTTAAAACACTCCGTTCTACACTTTCGCTGAATTTTTGAAGGATTGTGTGTAGAGTTGTGGACTCAACGCCCCGCTTTTACTTTGTTGTCATTTATTTCCCCACTTGGAATCGAGCCCACCACCATCACGTTTACGATCTTACACTTGTGGCACTCCGCCTCGACGGCTTTTAAACTATATTATTTTATATATACTTCATCACAGAAAAAACATGAACAAGTAGTAGTAGTAGTAATAATTCATTATACCTACTTACTTTAGTTTTCAGAACATTTTATATAAGATAAAACTTATATAAACAACTGTTATTATATATTTGTTATTATTTAACGAGTGTAGCTCCAATAGGAGCGGCAATAAAAAGCTAATTGTAGGGGAATGCTCGCCAATGAGTGAGCATTAGGGGCCGTGTATATAACGGAAGTGCGAGAGGACTGGCGAGTAATACATATAATTAGGTATGTAGAACTTATATAAAGATTATTAATTTAATTGCTTACATGTACAGTATTTGTATTTGACATAAAACTTACAATAATCTAATAAAGTTAGAATAAATAATATAAACATATACCGCAGATATAAATATTACTGTGATACACCAAAATATACGAGTATGTCCGTATACAGTTAATATATCCATATATAGTTTTTTACACATACGCCTTTTCGTCATCGTTCTACTGATGTTTACATTTCTGAAGATTTGCGTTGCTGAAAATTTGCTTTGCTGATAAAGCTTTAATATTGGACCAGGCGGCTACAGGTCTTCTTCACCACCTCCATATAACCATATTACCAACATCTACTAATTCTGAGGTTATTGTTTGTTTATTTTTATAAAAATATTGGTGGACAAAGAAGATAAAATATTCATTACCTGCGCATATAATTGGCCAGTAGTTTGTATGAAGCCATTCGTGGTGCAAGGGCACAAGCGTGTCATCAGCTTAGCGTGCATCCATGATTCGGTGGAACGTTAGGGACAGAGTGCCTTAACACTAAGTGGGCAGGATCCCTCTGCCTACCCTTCTATGTGCAAAACACATCGTGAAGCTAAAGCCAATACATGTAATATAAAATATCTGTCCTCCTTCCTTCCTCACTTTAGTAACAAGCTAATCGCGGCGTTGAGTTACACTGAACACGTAATACCTCAGGGCAGGCACAGGGAACCTAGTGTTCCCTGCTATATGAAAGATACAACGTGAAGATATTTGAAGAACGATATCAAGCATATCCGGGTTAATATACAATACCACAAAACTGAATAGTCAAAAGTGTCTAAACGTTCCCAGTGTCGGTAACTTAAGAAGCGGTGATTTTAAATTTATGGTAATTGTTTACCGTAGCATATTTATGTGCACCTCGACACAAATTATGATACTAAAAGACCTACTAGCCTGTAGACTTTTTTAAATATAATTGTTATATTTGGAAATACTCAACGCGGAATGCCTCCAGAATTCGATGGAAGCGTAGTGTCTTAATACTCCTCCCTCTGCATACCCTGCTACATAAGGGTTATAGCGTGAAACTAAGAGGGATGTAAAGGTACACCAGGTTCCTTCTAGCTACCCTACTACATGCTGTATACAGTCTGAAGCTAAAAAAATAAATAAAGCTTGCATTACGCTAAACTATTATGTCTAATACAGTAAATTACCAGAAGGTTTCATTTTCTCATATATTGTGCGTTGCGCATGTTATAAAAATATACCTACTTTTTTATTTACCTATGTAATTACATACATATATCTAAAAAGTATAAAGTAACAAATCTTATAGCAAAGAAAATTAAATATTTATTTAAAAAAATAATCAATTTAATAACCAAAAAAAAAATTCAAAAAATATAATAATACAATATTGTCTGGTCTAATTATTTTTAATTCTGAACGAGATCGTACACGGAAGCCCGCTACTGTGACTCCATTGTGGCTGCAGCACTCCTCAATGGGTTACCACACTTGTTCGTCGCGGTCCTCGAACCAAAAGACGCCGCGTGCTTTTGTCACTTGCTTACACAGTACATACTAGTTCAGACACACAACACTTTCCAAAATATAAATACAATTTAATTTTTTTACCGTCACGCTATATCCCGCACACAGCAGGATAGACAGAGAGAACTTAGTGTTAAGATACTCCGTTCCACTTTTTCAGCCGATTTCTGGAAGCATTGCTTGTTAAGTGGCGGAACTCAACGCCACGCTTTTCAGTTGACACCAGAGTGAAGATTATCCTCTTGATGAAATTCTAAATAAAAGAAGTTAAATAAGTATAACTTCTTAGGATATTAAATAATCTTAGCAAAAAAAACCAATCTCAACTAAGCTAGCCAGTTGATACCCACAGTCCATATTTTATACAAAAACAAATTTCAACAAAGGAATTCACATAAATCATAACATCAAGATTATCCCTATCATAGTGTCATCATGGAGAGTGAAAAAAATAATTTACGGCTCCCAAAGAAGTAAACAATAAAAGGCAATGTGTCAAAATACCCTCATATTGTTAACAGTGAGCTTTGAAAAAATGCGGTTACCAAAGGGTCAAAAACGCTACAATGGCGGACCCACTCGTACAAAATGGCCCACAAAAGATGTCACACTGTTGATTGAACATAAAAAATACTATGAACTTCTGAAGCAGTTAATGGGGCTAACAATAAGCATTGCCGTTGGTGGTATGTTTGAATGACGTGCCAGTAATACATTTTAGATTCGTGTCAGCGAAGAATGCTGATTAAAAATTCTTTTATTCTTCATGATTTATGGTGACTGACTAAGTTTTAAGAAAATTTATATATTTTTTTGTAATTCAATTTGAATATTCACTTCTATCAAAAAAAATATTTATTACCTATGGAAATTTGTTTTTTTATTGGCTGAATAATATCTATATTTTTAAGACTTTAATCTAGTTAGTCTATTGTTATCGCTGTCAGTACTGCCAACATGCAATTAGTTAGCAGTCAAAGTCTTGCAAGGAATGTTAGACGTAGAAAAAGTGTAATCGTATTTACGAGTATATTTACTTACAGAACATTTATCTCCATACTTGTGTATTTAATTCATCAATGGACAATAAACTGATGAAGAAATGATACTAGTATGAATAAATGTTCGGCGATATTTTAATGTCTGGTGAGGCTAAGTTGTTGTGGAATTAGAATTTTTATAGTCTATTGAGAGGTAATTTTATGTTTAAATGTTTAACTGAGCCCCTAGTCTCACGAGAGCATGAAAATAGTTTTTAATATAATTTTTAACACATCCATACCTATATTATAAATTCGAAAGTAACCCTGTCTGTCTGTCTGTCTTTTACGCAATCAGGGTCAAATAGCTAATTTAATTGTGATAAAATACTCATATAGAGATACTTGAGCGTCTCGGGATGAACATAGGATACTTTTTTTTCTCATATTTGTAATATTTTCGACATAGGGTAAAACCGGGATAGATGCCGCAGTGGGATAGATGCCCCATATTCAAAATACCTAACTTCCCGAACTCGCGACAAAAAAATAATTGTACAAGCAGGAGCCGCCGTCCTCCCGCACCTNATGTCAGTGATTCGGAATGACCTAGCCTACGAGTGGTAGGTATAGTATGACTTTGATGGTTTTGTAAATTTTTATATATTTTAGAATTACTGTTAATTTTTATTAAATTATTTGCTGCTTATTACTACTCCTACTTATTAATTTATCTCAGTTCGGTTATCTATACCGATCTAATACACTTAAAATATCGTAATTTTAATCATTTTAAATTTTATTTAATATTGTTCGCAAAAATTAATTTAATATAGAAAAATGTTTAGTGCGCGCACGGCAAACTTTAGGTACTTTTTCTAATATTAAGGATTTCCTTTAGTTACTTTTACTTCTTTTGTTTGTTCCTTTCGGTTACTCAGATATTTTATCTAATAATAAATCTCCACTTATTATTCTTTTATAACTTATTTTAATTATTAAGGGTTATATTTTCTTACAAAGCGTTTTCTTTCTTACAAGCGGGCGTAGGCGCGTCCGGGGCCACTAGTATGTTCATAAAAAAATAATTATATATTACCATCTGATTATTTAATAATTTATATACGCTGTAAAATTTTATTTTCACACAAATTAACTTATATAACAACGTTAGTACTCAATAATAAAACGAAATGCCTCCAGAATTCGGGGGAAAATAGAGAACAGAGTGTCTTAGCACTAAGTTCCCTCTGTCTACCTTCCTAAATGCGGCATACAACGTAAAGTTGAAAAAAAAACAAAATATTATTACCATTAAGAAAAATAGATAAACAAAAAATCTTATTCCATACATATTTCCTCTTAATCTGTTCAAATGCGAGCGTGCGCACAACAAGTGAAGCTAACTAGCAGTCAAGAGGTCGCTCCTTCGCTTCGCCTAAATTATGACCACTAAGTAATCACTCACCATCGCGCCGCTTTTTACGCTCATCGATATCATATACCTATTCATATGTGGAGTTTATAAAAAATAAACACTTGAGTTTGACTGCCCTTTTAATCATGAAATTAATACAATAGGATAAATCTCAAATAATATAGGTATAGTAGATATACGTAGATTGAATAGGTAGATAAACAGAGGCCAGTCATGGCGCAGAAGTAGACGCGTGTGACTGTAATAGCGATAGGTAGTGGGTTCGATCCCCACTTGGTATTTTATATTTCGAGGCCGTTGTGTCTTCATTAACACTAGGTTCCCTCTGCGAAGCTGCGTTCCCTGTGTGAAGCTTGAATACGTTCTCCCAACACTACGTTGTACCTGTAATGAATCTTTTTTTTTTATATGGCAGGGGAAATCTTCAAAAAGATACCCAGTTCTTCGGGTAAAAACTAAGTTATGTAGGATTCGTACCCACTAAAAACCCTCCGTTTGTCGATCCTCAACACGACAGAAAGGCAACGGGGAATCGGATGAACCGCTACCGCTGACCTCCCCATGTATTTTCATAATATTCTGACACTTCTTAGTTTACTAACCAGCTGAAATTACTCAGTCCCAAGACTAAGTCAGTTACCCATTCAGCGTTCGCCCAATGTTATATTAAGCCCCTGTGCTTGTAGATGTTAAGATGTAACGACAAGACAACCTTAATAGCCTTAGCAGGCTAAGACTTGGCTTATCCTCTTTCACAGCTGAACGTGCCGTCTACAGCTGAATTCGTGTTAAATCTTAGGAAATTTATCAAATACCCGCAACAGCAAGAGTGGTATAGCGAAATTGAACTGGCATGAACTTTCGAACGACACGAGTTAGGAATTAAGTTTGACAGTAAATAGAGGTGGAGCTCAACGATGTTCGTGCGCACGAAGGTAGTATCGACAATATAATGAGGCAAGAGCTGATTGCAGCTCGATTCGCGGGAACTCACTGTCTATCACCGTTTGCTTAGAAGGGTTATTAATTGTGTCATTATCATGTATTACACGACCCTCGTACTTGATATGACCCGGCACCCAGTACTTGAAAGCCTGGACATGCTAAGTGATCACAGTTTTTGTCTTTAGTGATAAGAATATCACAGCTGTGCATCTTGTGATAAAATAAAAATCCACAAGAATTATATTTTTTTAATATAATTCTTCTAATAACATATTTGTAAATCTAAATTTTGCTATTTGTAAGTTAAAATTGATAGTCCATTTTTTGAATTTACTAAATAGAAAATAATAAATATGTGCTTTATATAAGTTTTATTTTTATTTTTATTTGCTCGTTGTATATTACTATTACAGTAATGCCTATATTTTAAACGTCATAGCAAAGTGCGGAAAATAGTGTCGAGGTCACGTAGAGCAACGCGATGAAGGCTCACTCATCGGGTTCAAAAGCCAACAGCGCAATTTGCTCTACAGCGGTCTCAACATCAAATACAATACCATCAAAATATTGCCATATAATTTAGCAAATTTATGTATGTTTTCAAATTTTTCATAACAAAATTAAATAAATAATAATGTCTTAAATAATTTTGGTATCTTTAGATACCAAAAAATACAAACTTTTACAAATAAATTATAAAAAAAACTATAATATTTCTTAATTAATTAATACATACTCTATATTATATTTTAACAAGTATTTGGTAACTGTGTAAAATCTACTTAATGCTTAACAGAATGAAACTTTCGTGGATAGAAACATTTAAATAATATTTCAGTCGCCTCTGTAACGCTTAGCTCTGTGGCCATAGATTCCTTAATCTCCTCTAATCGCATGCTTGCGGGCAAAGCTGCAGCTCTTTGTATAACTTACGTTCACCTGACACACATTTAAAGAACCCAAATTCCAAATTATACTTTGTTTTACTCAAGTTAAAGGTGAATTCTGAAATACTTCGGTTTTCTTTTGACATAGGGTGCATATTTGAAAACCTCAAATACCCCTGTTGCATATTAAGGAGGAATCAATCAAAATAGCTTGCCAAAATGTGTTTGTGCCCACTGGCGCTTATAAATCACCTCCTTAGTGTATTGTCTTGGCCTTAATAGCCTGCTTTATGTGAATTACATTAAAGTTGAGAAATATTTATATTTATATAGATAATTTAAACAAAAAGATCCAAATAGCAAAATAGTCTCCTTCATTTCTAATTAATTGTAAACCATATGTATTTTATATTAAAATTCATTGGCTTTCGAGATATCGTGTGTTGAGTATCGGTAGTTAACGCCGCGCATTGTGTTGTTAGAATATGAGCGAGCAATTGAATGAGCGAGAGTCGAACCTATGACCATCACCATTACAGTCAAACGACACGTAAACTATTACTTTTATTATTGCAAAAAAAAATTCAATTTTAACGAAATGCAAATTTCAATAATAAATTATAACTTAACAGATATCATATTTTATCTTAGGAAGGAAGTAAGCGACACTTTACAAAAAGGCCCATTGTACGCCAATTTAGGGTTAAGTGATATTAAGTGAATACCGCCGATGGAGCACCGTCCCAGCGCTGATAGTCATGTATCACGGGTACCCACCTACTTAAAAACAGTTTAGCATTTAATAAGGAATCGTTAGGGTTGTACATAGAGTAACGTAATACGCAGATGTCTCATAAATATTTGTAACTTATAGACTCTTTAGTTTGTCTATAGCATGTGCTTAAAGAATTAAAATTTAAAGGCTTAGTTAATTATTAAAATCGCACATATTATGAAAAATACTAACTTTCGCTTTAGTTTTGACACGCTATAACAAGCGAACGAAATATTTCGTTTTAGTAATAAGAAAACAATACAGCTATCCTATTTTTAATTGTTTTGTTATTATTTTAATTTATTCGAATAGTAACTATTTTAATAATTGACAATATAATATAAAATATGAAATTAATCTATGGAAAGAAACCTCCAGCGATGTTGCTACAACATAATGATCGATGGGTCCCAAAAGCGGGCCCGACGGCGAACTTGGGATTTATCACCGGGACCAAAAGCCGATCTAACAAAATACTTACTACTCACTACAAAACACTAACTACTTTAATACACAGGCATAAAGGCTAAAGTCCTTTATTCGTCGTCTTTTACATCTTATAGTAAACTCTACATCCGTTTCGCGCGATCATGTGAATCCAAACTCGTTAGTTGCATATTGAAAATTAATTACTTACTATTTAAAAATTCTATATATGTATATACAAATCAATGTAAAAATAATTAAGCTATGACAGAGTTAGGCTTACTTTTTTATATATATTTAAAATACTCATATTGAATATAATACAAACCGTGAGTGAAGGAAGGTTCCCTCTGCCTACACTTAGCATAGTAGGCATATTGAACGTGGCAACCTAGTGTTAAGACACTCCATTCGTATTAAGACATTTCCGTTCTCCACTTTGCGCGGAATTCTCGACTGGATTGCGTGTGGAGTGGCAGAACTCAACGCCGCGTTTGGTCTCGTACCAGAGCGAAGGAAATGAATAATAAATATTCAATTACCTCGAACCCAGAACCAGTTGCATTTGAGTTTAAATTAACCTAGTGCCCCAGCACCACCGCAGACTGGTCTGATATTTGGCCAAAATCTACATCTAAACATTTTTTATGATAAGTAAAACACCTTATCAATATAGACCCGAAGAAAATCAACTTAATAAATCACATGTAAACACACGTTACAGGTACAATATCTTTTACAGCAAGTGCAGTTATTATCGATGAAGATTTATAACATCGTCGGCTATTATCTTCAGAAAGCTGTGATATTTGAACCCTTTTGCTTGTATCCGCCATGCGCCGCCAGCGTACAGGACAGACAGGTGGAACCCTCACCGGAGGGATGGTGCTAACTACGACTGTTCCTTTCTTCACGCTTTTTCTTACAATTTTTTGTCCAAACACCATCTAAATTTGTCCAGATAAAGGTCGAACCAACACCAGCAGTAATTAATGGCGATTAATAATCGGTTATCTTGATCGTAGGCCTGCTAGCGTTATAATTGCTATACGTGTTTGGTTACAAATAATATTTAAAATATTAAAATTATTATAATTTCACCGAATTCATGTGTACCGGTATCTTGGAGAGCGATCGGCGTTTTGATAAGAAAATAACAGTATTTACACATTAAAGTTTTAAACTTAAAATTAATCAAGAAAATATAATAAAGTATAATCAAATAATGACTATTGGTTTGTTCAGATATAGTATTTTATATTTGAATCTAAATCATAAGCGTTATCTCCGATCACGGTGTCGGCGGCGTTTCGCATGCGCCACGGAGCACGGACCAGGCAAGATAGTGACGGGAGGCAGGCTTCCTCGAAGTGCGCCTTGTATCCTTCCTACGTCAATCAGGACGAGGGAAGGCCGCGCGTTTACATTGTCGATAACCATTCAACGTGAAAGTAAACGTAATAACGGAGGTATTTAACAAAGAAGGAAGGAAGGAAGGAATATCTTGCTTTTACTCGTCATCTACAATATTTTTCTTATATTTTACATGACTCGAGGTTACTGGTGAATTAAAAGAGCTTGTCCAAAAGAGATCTTATGTTACGATGCTATATTAACATTCCTTGTCGACAATTCACGCAATATCAACAATTTTAACATTAACAAAACCACTCCTTACCTCCACCACCAGCTCACCGTCCGAATTAATAAAAAAAATAAACTTCAATCAATCATATCAGAATTATGAAGAATTAGCATAAAGCAGCACAGCATCGATACATCTCGGAGGGTACCCTCGACGGCCGGCGGCCCCCGCGGTGCTCAATTGATGCATCGTCCGATCATCGGGGACCGACGCTCTGCTCGCCTATTCACTTATTACTTATGACATAAGAGGATAATTATCAGCGATCAAACTTCTTGTTTGTTTTATAATAAAAATAGATAATGTGCATATCATCAAATTATTTATTGTTAGCGATCGAAACGCGGCTTCGCCCGCTTAAAGTTTATTACGGCCAAATTATACAAAATCTTTATATTAATTGTAGCCGTTGTTACTGTAGTAAGTTTCATATAACTCTTGTTAGAAATTTTTGCTTGAAATTAGAACAAATATCCACCTTTACAAATTTTCACATATATAAAAAATCTAAAATATTGATGGCTCATTTTTCTTTTTGTACTTAGAAGATCAAAATATTTTCAATATGCGTTCCTAGGATATCATGCACTTACTACATACTTTCAGTCGAAGCTATGCTATAATTGTATTATATTATTAAAAAGTTCAGTATAAATTATATTATAACTGGCTGTATTAGAATCAATAAATCTGTTGACAACATATGTCACATGTCGACGAAAATACTAATTATTATTATAATCAAATTAAAATAAAATACTGTTCTTAATTACATACATTGATGACAGTAAGACAAGTGCACCAATTATAAAACATACAACCCACAAAAAAATAAAGATCATAATATTATTATAATTACTTGTCATACTTATACAATGCAGTCCAGTATTTTTTTTTTACCCCGCACACAGCAGGGGTCTACTCTAGATGAGGAAGGGAGTGTTAGTGTTAAGATATTCCGTTCCCCATTTTCCATCGAATTCTGGAGGTACCTATTGCGTGTTGAGTGGTGGAATTCAGTGCCGCGCTTTGCCTCGACACCAGAACGAACAAATGAAAATATTCAATATTTTTGATTTCCTCTCATAGGGATCGAACCCACACACAGCTGGCCTCTGCGCCACAAGTGGCCTCTCTGGTCATCTTGTTAATAAATAATAAATTAAGTTAATTAATTACCAATACAATTAATTACAATGTTTGTATGAAACGTTATATAAATAATATATTGGCAAAATCGAACATTTATCGCTGACGTATTTATGGAGCTCTCGCTTACCGTATCCCATCGATCAAAACGTTTACTGCGGCCAGTAGTGGTGGTGGATAACAATCGGATGCAGGTGTGTGAACGCCGTTTTGAGTCAAATTCCCTATAAAATACCATATATACAAGAAAGTAAACTGAGCGAATTGTTTTAGCTTTGTTCAGAAATGGAACATATAATTAATATAAAAAATTTAATCTATAAATAATGACGAAGTTTAAAATGTTATTTTATATATTTACTATAGATAAAAGTTCACATCTAAACGAAGGCTCATAGCGAGTTTATTTAGATACGTAGGTAAAGAAGACATAAGACAAATAAATAAATTACATACATATTTTTGCTTTCGGCAGTGACCATGTCAGCATTCTGGTAATTTATTTGTAAACTGAGACTTAGATCATATATGAAAAACAATATAGGTAAACATCATTCCCCTGAATATGGCTAGAACCCACAATCATTGCCAATTACCATTTTAAATACAAACATAACTTAATATTTTTCTTGAATATACATTATATTACAAAGAAACGAACTTCATATCTAATTGTTAGAATAATTGTTAGAATAATTCAATCTTCCCAATCCTTGAACGATTTCTAATTCACTCCTCCACATTGTAGATAAGAAGTGACTATTTTACGGTCGATATAAATTTAACAGGTAATTTAAGATTACTTTGTCATTTGACTGAGAGCCCTAGTGTAAATGAAACTTTTATAGACCCCATTAATGTGTATTTCCCTAATTATTTGAACATTTTTAAGATTCTAAATCATTTTGTTACTGTCAGTTGGTTTAGAATAACAGGTTTTATGTTTTTGTGTCGGCACATGCCACGTGACATCTCTTAAAACATGTGGTTTCGCTTTGTGGTTTCCAAAACTGCGAAAAATACCATATTTTTTTTAGTCGTCCGTTTTTCAACAATTTAGTGTCAACTCGATATGCGAAGGCTTTGTTTTTGAATCACCTGCCGCTTAAAAATCAAAAGACTTTCGATTAAAGGTTCATATGAAACGAAGACAATTTAAAGTAGTGCAGGTTTTTTCTCCAATGCAATTTTAATGTTATTATAAATACAATTTCCTCGATGGCACTAAAATATGAATTTTGATTTAAATAAGACGTGGTAGAGGTATGTACGGCGTTATATACTGTATATGTTTGGCTTATTTAATTGAATTTTAGACATTTTCCGTCGATAAAATTCCGTAATATTCTAAAACAAATGTTTCTGTATGAAATAAAAGGAAAAATATAAGACTATTATCCGTGATGGGGGGCCAGACCTGTTGAATAAAAATTATTATACCAATTCTTTCAATATTAAACATTTTCCTCGTAAAAATATCGTGAAACAATTTAAATCGATGCCACATATTTTTAAACAATATACACTAAAATAAATTGAATATAACCATAGCAAAATATCTTTTAATGATAACATATACCTACATTTAATAGTTTATTTAGTTTAGAAATATGATTATAGGGTGAATGCGCGACTGTTCGCGAATTTACACGCGATGCTTCTTCAAAGAATCTCAGGTAGCACGCCGTCAACGTGAAATTATATTAAACATTAATTCCTGTCATATATGAAATTATTTCAAAATCCACTCTCAACTATTATAATTAAAGTAGGTATTTTTTGTATTTACTAGGAAGGATGATTTTGCTCTTTTGCTCTATATTTACATTGATTCTTGAAATAGTTTCATATTTATATTTTATAAACGTTTAAAGGGTAAAATGTCACATATAAATGTTTTAAGCTTTAAACTATTTTCATTCTGCAGTTTCGTTTTTTTTCTTGAACTAGTAAGTAAATACTAAGCTAAGATAGCCTTCTTTAATTTGACCCGTTTTGTTCGTAATAAAGAAACTGAGTAATTATATTTTTCACTTAAAAAAACAATTTCTACTTCAATGCGCTTTTTCTGATCAACATCTAAGACTACCCGACTGGATACTGAGTGTACGAACTCAAATTTTGGAAAATATATGGGAATATGAGGCCACTCGAGGCGCAGGGGCACAAACGTATGACTGTATTTCTTTCTTCTTAGTTACACCATTCAACCCACAATGCCTCCAAAATTCGGCGGAGAGTCGGGAACGGAGTGTCTGAACACTAATTTACCTCTGCCTACCCTGTTACATGCGGGATCGAACCTAAAACTGAAAAACAAGGAAATATTGGTCTAGTTCTTTAGAAAGCATATAAACCTTTTTTTAAATTATTTATTTATATATTTTTTTTCAAACGTCACACGATATGTTTTTAACACTTCAGCTACCGATCCCACCACAACAATAGACGGAAATACTATATTTCTGTGCCCAAATAAAATAAATTGTTACATGCGATTACCCTCACGTATTTGACTCGAAGGAATTCGGGTGTAGACTGTAAAGGCTCAGCTATAACTTTTTTACAGCGAGCGCGGTAGGTAGCTAGCCAGCTATCGGTAGCTGACTCCGGTATACTCGCGTTAGTTCAAACAAATCATATGACGTCTCCTTTAATTATGTCAATTGTTGAGATTGACTCGTGGATTTGAAGCTACGAGCCGCCTTGTGGCTAAGATGAACAGTTTTTGAACATTTATTTTAATTCACAATGTTGATATATTCGTTCTGACACCTTAGGTAAATTGTTACAAGATGGTTAGGATGCGATGGTCGTACATTTATAATTTATTGAAAATCTAATGTTAATTTTCTTAATATCATTTAAGAATTATTTTTAACATTTTAAAAGTGTTATTCCACGCTTAGGAAATGAAAACACTTATTTAGGAGACGTATTAAAATTAGAACGTAGCGGGACTCGAACTCGCGTCTTTAGAAAACCGTTCAGGTGCTCTGACCACTAAGCCATACGTTCAGTTCCTTTACATTTTCCAGCTATGTATATACCTTCATATGTCTTTTCTAAACAAGTATTAAAAAAAACATTTCTTAATTAATATAAGTTTCTGCATAGTTCTCCAATACTAGCAGTAAAAAATATTGGAATACCAATACGATGGTCAAATATAAGCATATCCACGTAAATAACGAACCTGGCTTATCTTATCCAAGTCAATATATATATATTACCTAATCGTCATTTTATAATTACAAAATAATCCCAAGTACCGTGTGGCTTCCGACGATTAAAACAATTTCGGTCGGGTTTTGCTTTACCACTTTTTGTGAGAGGCCAACATGATATCATGTTTCCATAAAATCATCGAAGCGACTATTATTACGAAGCCACCTTTTGTTTTAACTGATATTTAGAATACATTGGACTTTCAACCTTTAAAATAACGTATATTAGTCCTCTATTTGCATTTAGGTGCAAAAGATATACGTCAGTTCGACGTATGGTTTCAGCATGCCCAGTAGCCTAGGTAATTTGATAAGTTGGATCGTTCTGCCTCCGCTTGAGTATTCGGTGCGATTAAAATAAAATTTCTTTTGTTTTAATATTTTGTACGTAATTCTCAGAGGTTATTATATTTATATGATGAAATCAGAAGATATCTTCACTTTCAATCGTTTAGTTAATAGGTCTTTGACCTATTTGGATGCTGTACGTAGTTTGTTACTTATGAATATTACATTTTTTTTTAATATGTAGTTAGCCATGCCATAGCTTATAATGTCCAAGGATTAAGAACAAAAAAAATAAATTAATCTGATTGCAAAATTTTATATTTATGACACAAATGTGTCATTATTTTTCACATTTTAGAATTAAATAAGAAATGCATTAGAGCAAACAAAACCCATCTGGCATAACGGTCTCCCGTAAAAAGTGGAAACACTTTTTTTTTAGTGAATTCAGTAGCGTTACGCATCAACGAATTTGTTGTTTAATTTTTTACCCGTTAATTTAGTTTGTCATATTAATAAAATGGATCCACAAAGAATCGACTTTTTAATAGAGTAATAGAAGAATTTTGTTAAGTATCGTTTATTTTTTAATTCAAATCGTGATTTATGCATGCAAACGTATAATTAATGACGACAAAAAAAATCACGCTAGTCTCAAATACAGGCAATCAGAGATCTTTACTGGAATTAGTAAAAAAAAGTGGAGCAGATCAAAAACCTTCGGTTACCCACCTACTGAGTTCCCATTGCACGTCACACGCTCACGAAACAAAATACCGAGATGATAATATTGTAGGACGCCTTATCGAAGCGTTTATTTTAATTCAATCTGTCAGAAGAGACAAAACACGAACTGGGCATAGCTACTGGGCGCATCGGTACAGGGCGCCTCGTGACGTGGCCACGTGAGCATGCAGAGGCCTGTCACTCAGTGACCATTATTTTAGTGCCAGCAGAAGTAAAAGTGTATGTATTTTTAAAATTAATCCACAAATTCAGCAAGCCAACTATAAAAACAGTTATAAAAAAACTCAAAGGAATTACTTTTTAAATTAACAAGCAATACGGAATACCAATATCACCGTCATTTTTTAGATAAGTATAACATTTTAAATAAACTCGTATGTAATGATGATCCTATGATATTTGTTAAGATAATCTATTTTCAGAAATAAACATTAATGTTCTGTATCTGCTTAGGTATCTACATACAGATATATCTAGATTTTTTATTCACATATTTTACATAAATGGTTAGATCTTTAATGTATTTTTCCATTATTATATATAATTAACTAAACAGTATTGTATTGAAAAATTTAATTGATAAATAACGAATTTATTGATCTTATGCACTATGCATTTGTTATATTTCTAAGCTAGTAGTCCAATTTATACAAATTATTAAAAAAAAAAAGATTATTTTACCTTAAATTACAATCGGCTGATTATAAAAAGATGGAATATTTTAGATGCTTGCGCATTTATTATACGCAACATGTAAGAGTGAGTTATAATTTGAGCACGGCTCCGACGGCCCGGAGTCAGGTTTCGCGGTGGAGACGCGGTGCGCGCAACCGCGTAATTTCTCAGCCGACGACATACAGGCACAAGCGGCCTTTTCGTAAAACACTATAAACATGAAAAGTTTACAAGCGAAATCTTAATGGAATATGAAATGTTTCACAAGTATAATAATACAGTTTCCGTATAAACGTGAATAAGGGAAATATCATCAAATCTTATTTAAGAAATATATGTACATTCTTTTGAACAAAAAAAAACATATATAAAACTAAATATTTGTATCCTTCTATTAGTTCATTCCAAAGCATATTGACGACGATACGGATAATAATAACGAAACCTCATCTACCTGCCGATTATTAAATGATAGACCGTATAATTTATGAAATTATCAAAAATTATTCCAGTAGTCAATGGCCAGTTGTGGTATTTTTTTTTAATATACCATCAAAAACATGTACCAAAAAAAGACATCAGAAGCACGCGACACGCGATCCACAGCTCCTTCGACAAAAAATGATGCATTAATAATAAAATCTCTGTGGGTTCGATCGTTATTAAACAGCTATAAATTATCCTAATAGTTGTAAACAACTTTAGAAGCTTAGAGCGAGTAGGTGTTTATAAACTAGTCTCGGTCCATCATTTTTTGCTACCTTTAAGTGGCTCACATGAAGCATAATTGGAAGAATGACCGCTAATAGGGAAATAAATCGATATATGTGCCTAATTATAAACCGATGCATACAAATACAGAAAAAAAATATTCAGTTATACTTAATCATCATTTGGCACAGCTTTTTTTAATCTACAAAACCTTTACATATGCCTACGTAATTAATGTTCGATTAAAAAATTTAATACGTTTCATAATATTCAATATTTACATTTAATTAACAAACACATATTCTTATTTCTAAAATTATTTTAGGTAATTAATACCTCACTGCCAGTTTATAAATGCTACACACTTTTAAAATATTCCCACTATTGCCATCTATTGGTGATTTTTATCATCACGATTAACAATGACCAGCGCCATCTATGCTGTAAGTGTATATTTTACCAGTATCGGGCACATGAGAAACACTGACACCTGTGATGAGCTATATTTTATACGGGCCGTAGTCGTTATCAAAATTGCGTTGCTGGTTTTGTAAGAATACTAAATATATTCAATAGATGGAGTATTTAATTTTTATATCTGCCTGTTCATAATAATGACAAATTATTATTTTTTCAATTGATCGTTTCGGAAACTCTACAAATATTCTGGTCAAGTCAAATAAAAATAAAAACTAGTGATAAAATAACAAAACTCATACAAAGCTGAAATTTGGTGCCTCGAGTACACCATTGTAAATATATATCAAAAGTCCCCATCGATCAGATATGTGATTAAAAGCTACTGGAGGTATCATATCAAAAAATAAATGACAAAATTATAGTTTATACAATGATGTACAAAAATGTATCATTTTATTTATACATATGTAAAATTATTAAAATGGTAGTTTTTTTTTCAAAAATTACAACTGTTGATATCTCATAATTCTAAAATTGATAAAAGCTAGTATGTATGAATTCATCACATTATTTACTAGTTTTTCTTCTTCCTTCATCTGCCGGTCCACGAGTTTCACATAATCTGTTCAAGTCTCAACTCGGGCGCGTATCAGTAAGACGATATAAACATATTATCATTAAATAATTACTCTACTGCACTTACTAAAAATATTTTTTAATTTTCCTTTTGATAAAGCTTATTTCCTTCTTTCGCCAAATTTATCTTCACACAAAGGCTTTTACATTTGAAGAACCCAATAATGAGAACCTCGCTCCATATTATCTACGCTTTTTGGTATTGAGCGTGAAACATTTTAATATTGTATGTAATATTGTGAGAACAGAAAAGCAATTTCGAGGTTTTTTGTTGACATTATGCGTAGCGGCTTTATATTGCAAATTACAACTTAAAAGTACGGAAGTGTTTACATGAAGCGCTTAAAATAATGTTTTGGACCCAAGCCCAAACTTTAGGTTCAAAATGTATTTCAACTCAAGCCCAGAGAAAAATTATAATGTATCGAAGAAACAAAGAGAAGAAACCCTTTAGTAGAAATGCTTTAGCTTATCTGGAGAATATCAAGAGACTTTGTGTAGGTCATATATAGTAGAAGATAGTTTCATCAATCAAATTGTTTTAATTTTTTTAATTCGTGTTGATTTTGATTCAATTAATTTTGATATATTTTTTAATTCTTCAAAATAATATGAACATTGAAAATAAAAAAATATTTCAAGCAATTCAAAAATATCACAAAGTTTATTTGTTACCCTTATCAAAGCAACTTTTTATTTTTGCAACTTTTATACGCTGAAATGGGCTGAATTGAGTTCTGGTCTGGTCATAGATATGGGGTGGAAAACAATGAAAAAAAATACGAATATTTTCTATATTTACTTTCGAAATTTTAATTAACATTGTATAGTAGTATCATTGTTTATATCTATTCACTTTATATTGTTAAATTTATTGACGTGGATATAAGTTTCAAAGAACCCTTATCTATGATGTAAAGTAGCTCGCACCGTTACTCATACCACAACACTGTTTTGTGGGCAATGGTCGGATCTTCCTTAGTTCGCTGACTAACTTATGGCTTCCCGTAGTTAATCCTGAAACTTTATGAACTTTACTTCGAAGCATTATTCAGCTTATGAATATGCATGAAGTGCGTGTAGATACGATTAATTTGGGAAATAAAAGAAATAAAAGTTGCAATTTCAGTATCACAATTTATTGGACAAAACTTATAGCACAAAAATTGTTAATTTAATTGAGTAAATTTCACTTACTCTAATATTATAATTTGAAATAGAAGAAGTAAATTTTTATTATATAATTCATATTATATTTGAAAACTACATTATGCTAATTAAACGAGTATTTACCATTCAGACGACTAGTTGAGGTGAACGCGTAAATCAACATGTTGATATACAGATATTAAATAAAATATACTTTTTGTTCCTTTTCCAATTATTTTTACTGTGACACAGATAAAATATCTTTATATAGCCTAGAGCTAGCCAATAAATAATTCAAGACAACCTCAACAAGCCACCCGTATAGAGAAAATGTCAGAAGAGTTAACAATCGATAAAGACACATTGGAATGATTAATACACTTGCCAAGTAGATAGATATGTTTGAAGAGCGTACGCGACTATGAAAATTTCAAAAGTCTATTTAGAAAAATATCTTACCTATGTATATCATTATATCTACATAGGACTCAGAAAATTGAATAAATATTTATAATTAATTAATTATAAGCTACGAAACAAGGAACTTTACTTCCTTATCATTATGCTTGTAACTTGGTACTTTTAAGCACCTACAAATCTAAATAAGTTATATCATTTATAGTCATATATAAAAATACATTAATAAGAATTTCTGAAATTTTAGCAATTTTGCTCCCATTCGTTTATTTGAGGATAATCGTATTAATCTGATGAGTAAACATTATACAGAAAAACACACAGTACCTTATTTCTGTTGTCATTAATTTCGAATACTTGGCACTGCTTATTTTTTGTTATATCTTTCGAAACATTAAACAAATAAAAGTTTAAAAAAGATACTCATAGCAAGATCTAAAAAACTATATATTATTTTGTAAATGTAATTTATACATCTAAAATAAAATAAAATGCTTTAGAAAATACATAATATACGCTAAATGTATTCAAGAAGTAAATAAAATCTATGCACACATAGACGACGATCTAGATTATTATAATTATTATATATTTATAATTTTATAATAATGATTATTATGATGAGAGGACTTCGTGGCACAAACAGTTGATCCGTGCCCACCTAAGACTTGTGCCTGAAATGAACATATAAGTCTAGCCTCCATCAATATATATTGATACCTTACTATGGATCATGATATTATCTTGGCAACATAAAGTTCGAGATCAGACGGTCGAAAGCTGTCATTTATTTCATTTCACGCGAGGAATAAAAGGAAATTTAGGTTCTGGTCAACCTCGACATTTCCTGGTAGACAGCATGTCAGGCATACACTTTATTGCACTGCAAGCATTGCAATTTTTCTGATATTTTTTTTTATTAATCTCTCCACCTAGCCATACGCATTAATCAGTTATAGTGTTATTAACATACATACAGTAAATAAATGAAAGTTAAACACAATCAAAGAATTGTATATAAAAAATTCATAATCTTACCAATAAAAAAAAATCATGATATTTTTATATATTCGAAAGATTACGGAACTACGAATTTCAAACTTTTAAAATTATATTTTTAGTTAGGTACATCTGAATAGAAAAAGACGCAAAAATCATAATAATTTAAAATATATAAACATACATATGCAATATAATTTATAACTTATATTTCGCAACAATTATTGATTTTAAATGTCGCTTTCCAAGAGACCGGCTCGTTTTGGCCTCGGGTAGTCTGTTAATTCTATTTCCTCTATATCTCGTGAGGATCCGGCACGTCCATTTACTGCTCGGCCGTTTCTCGTGTGTTTTGGTGTTGATTCGTCTATTTTCAACATTTCAATGTCGACACCCGTTTCGTCTTTATCGACCGCTGTCCTGCTCGGACAACGGTCTAGCTCCTGTCAGGTAGCCTGTAGTTCAGCCAGCGCGTGGTCTTCCTCGTGCAAACTCTTTTCTGCCAACCTAAAGCTCTCTAAGAACTCGTTCAGGTCGACTAGGCCATCTTTGTTTATGTCCATTAGTCGGCAAATATCCACCAACTGATCTTGAGTCATTGGATTCGGCATATACTTCCCCAGTAATTGACACGCTTCCGAAAATTCTTCTAATGTTATATAACCTTGAAGCAATAAAAATACAATAATATCTGAATCCACCTTCAGAGGTATCATTAAAAAGTAACGATATAAACTTTTTAACTAACAGTATAACCATAAAGAAGATAATAAAAAGAATCATAAAATGAATGAAATATGAGATTTGTTTGTATGGACAAAGTGTCAAATTCAAATGCAGTCCGTATGAAATGAAAAAACTTTAAGTTCATTTATGCAACAACTTTTACCTGAATTATCCTTGTCGAGTATTTTAAATATGGCCTCCAAACTTCTTTTGTTTTTATAAAGCGTTTCAACAACGGTTTGAGTGTCGGACTTTCGACCAACTTTCTGTAACGAAAATGGACAATACAATTTTATATCTCAAAGTTTTTTTTAAATTATAGCAGCAAACTAGATTTGCAGACAGATTGACATATTTTATTTCGTTATATAAAAGAATTTTATTTAATTTTTATAACATGTAAAACTTTTTTTTGTTTATTTGTACGTTTCTTTTATAAAACAAATTTATACATTTTTAAATATTCAATTTTGTAAAATTTCAATATGACAAATCGGCTAATTAAACATTAGCCTCAAAAGGCAAAGGTCCATGCATTGAAGCGGCAAAATTTTCTGACAAGCTTCAGTAATTTATCAAATTCAATTGAAAGAACAGATTTAAAGTTCACGATTGGTTGAATTGAACTTTTGGTAATTAATATAGGTGATATTACATTTTTTAATTACAGGATTATGATTATTAAAAATTACATGGTTAGATTTTTTTATAGATACATAAATATACATTTAAACTAGCGGCCCGCCCGCGGCTTTGCCCGCTTCAACTACGTTATTATTAATTTCTGTCTCCATGAGTACCTACGTCCTATAAGTGACGTCCACGCAAAATTTGAGACTCCTAGCATTTATAGTAACGAAGTTTCATAAAAACTTTCAACCCCAAAAACAACCCCTTAGAAGTCGAATGTTGCAAATTCCAGTCTTAGCGAGCACCTATTCCTATTTGATTTGATTTGATTCCTAGCACATGTAGTTTCTGAGATTCCGTGATGAGTGAGTGACCTTTCGATTTTATATATATAGATTAAGCTACGTCATTGAGGCCAGTCGAGACGCAAGCGTGCGACTGTACAACTGCGATAATATGTGGGTTCAATTCCCGCTCGAGGAAATATTTTTATAATATTTAATATTTTTATTTTTGCTCTAGTGATCAGACAAAGGGCGGCGTTGAATTCCGCCACTTATCGGCCTCGTCTCGAAAAAATCGGTAGAAAGTGAGGAACGGAGTGTCTTAACACTAGGCCCCTTCAGCCTACCCTACTACATGAGGCATACAGTGTGAAGCTGAAAATAAAAATAGTTGTAAGACTTACGTTTGCAGTTAAATCAAATGTGTCCATATAACGGACGTGGCGAGTCTCAGTGTCGGTCCGCACGAGCTTGTCCTTCAACATACGCCATGGTAGACCAAGGTGAGTAGTTTCTTCCATGGCGTAACACCAGTCGCTTATTGTAATAAAGCCTGCAACAATGAGTACTGGTAGGGTAATTGCACCAATACAGATACAGATAAAAAATATATTAAGTTTAAAACTATAATTAAAAGCACATCATTAAATAAATTTTAATTTACAAAATTTATATTTGGTAACGTAAACATATGTTCAAATTGCTTTAAATTTGTATTAGTACAAAATAGATCTCCAATTATCGACATTGAGCCCCTAGTTATCTACACAAAGTAAACGACACGTAATTATTGATTGAGACAGAATATATGGGCGCTGAATACAAATGATCTTATGCTAAATTAAAAACGAAAATAATTTAAGTATTTTACTGCTGATTTCAAATTTAAAAAAATATTTGCTTTTAATCAGTGATATATTAGAAGTTCTTATATTGTTTTAATAAATTTGAATCATAAAGCTAACGGCAAACAGCAAACTCGGGAGTTACTCGAGCGTCATTGAGACCTATTGGGTGGCGAAGCTTAGATGATAACAAGAAAAAAATGAAACCGATGGGTTGAGGGGCTATAGATTTTCAAAAATGTAAAAAAAACTGTACCATGGACATACTCGAGCGCGTCAGATTTTCTAAGGGGGTGTTAAGTGAACATAAAAAAAATCTCTTACGTAATAATCTGACGATTTGGATGTGACGCAAGCTCGTAATCGTTGTTTGAAAATGCAAAAAAAAACATCATTTTGAAATACTCGAGCGCGTCAGATTAAGATATATATGGTTCATCTTCATGCCCTAGACGTGATATCTTAAAATCAAACTATTATTTGAAGGGACTTGCTTAATCTGACAATTATTAATATTTTTTTAAACCAATACAATAAACAAGTCAGCTTTACGTTGTATCCCGCACACAGCAGGGTAGGCAGAGGGAACCTAAGGTTAAGACACTCTGATCCCCACTTTCTGCCAAATTTTGAAGGCATTGAGTGTTGAGTAGCAGCACTTAACGTCGTTGTTTTGCCTCGACACCAGAGCGAGGAAATTGAAATATAAATTTGAATAAATATCCTGAAATGGAGATTGAACCCACAACCAGTCGGATTAACAGTCGCACTCTGTGCCACTGCGCCACGACTGGCCAATCAATTTTTTTATTCATTGGACGTAATCAATTGAAGAGCTCAAGAAATAGAATGTTACGAAAAGAATGTATGTTTGAAATAGAATACTTCTATTTATAAAAAAAAACTACGAATAATTTATTTTTTTCATGTTTTTTTTAAATTATCATCTTCATTGATGAGTTAGGAACCAATAAATAACGAAAGAGTGAGAGAGCAATAGAAATACGGTGAGAGGAATATATGCAATTTTTAGGTATATTAAACTTTATCGATCAATTTCTATTACTTCGGCTTGTGGAATTTGTCAGATTATATATTTTTCGTAATCCTTGAATTATTCCCTCCAAAATAAAAAAAAAATTGCCGCGCTCGAGAATGTCCAGATAACGTTTTTTTTTACAACTTTGGAGCTCTCTCCTCCTTTGTGTCACTCTCAAATTCTCAGATGAGTGGAATATACACTATTTAGCATGTAACTAACCCTACCTTAATCTGATGCGCTCGAGAATGTCCGATGGTCAATTTTTTTTTACTAATTGGATCCTTTATCCTAGACGCGCGGATATACATATGAAGCTCATATTTGGTGGAAGTACGTAACCGAGTGCAAGGAATCCCCAGTATCTAAATCTAATGCGCTCGAATGACTCCACAAAGCCCCCTCTTCGCCGCCCCTTCTTAGAGGATAGTTTTTTTCTTCAAAATGTAAAAGCAGCACAAACTAACTAACTAAGTTTGTTATGAACTATTTTAATTGTTGGACTGCACTGAAATTTATATAGAATGATACCACAAGAAACAAACCGTAAATAACATAATAAATATTAAAATGTTAAAATAAATAAGCTTTTATCACTAAATCTTATTTTAATTTGAGTGCCCTATCTTACTTAAAATCGTAGAAATACAAAGAAAGATGCTGATTAATGATCCGTCTAATGTCACGTTGAATTCTAAAGATAATAGTGACAAATGATTCCCAATTTTAACCAAAACTTTGAGGCAGCAAAAAGAAAATTCAGTTTAGAATAAAATAAAGGAAAGCTTTCAAGCTCGGCTACTCAAGTATAAATATACTTTGTTTTTACTTATGTACTTTTATTAATTTATTTTTTTATGGAAAAAAGGCAAACGAGCGTTCGGGTCACCAGATGGTGATCAACGCCGCCCACAACTCCGCGCAGCACCAGAGGAGCTACAGGTGCGTTGCCAGCCTTTGAGGTGGAGATAAACGCGGTTTTTGAAGGTACCCATATCATACCGACCTGGAAACACTGCCGCGGGTAGGCCATTCCACAGTTCGGTGGCACGTGGAAGGAAATTTAACTCATTTAATTTAATTTAAAAGTTTAAGTTAGTAAAATACTTTACTAAGATTAATTTAGAGTTAAAATTTAAAAATAGGTCACAATTTCACTGTTGATAGTGTATAGGTAGTCAAATTTTGGAGCGTACAATGAAGGGATGTAACGTAAAATTTTCTCTTAATAAAGTAAAATTTTCTCTTATTTTAGAATATTATTTGAATTATTGCAGTATTCCGTTTCCAAGTACATAATATTTCAGTCAATTTCTACCTTTTAAATCGCACAGCAGTAAACAAACAAAACTGTAACTGAAGAAGAAATACACAAGAAAACTTACAAAGTTGTATGGCAGAGTCATAAACTTCCCTGTAAAGTTCTTTTAGTATTTTATTGAATGTAAAATTTTTGAATTTCAAAGAAGTTAAATAGAATTTATGTGAAAGCTAGTTTTACAAAAACATATATTTACAGTATAGTGCATTTGAAATATACCTAAGTATAAAATATGTAATGAAGGACAGTCCTGGCGCAGCGGTACTAGCATGTGATTATAAGCGCGATAGCTTGGAGATTCGATTTCTACTCGAGGAAATAAAATATTGAATATTTCCATTTATTGCAAATTCGATTCTTCAAAATTCAGCGGAAAGTGGCCAGCAGAGTGCCTTAACACTAGGCACACTCTGCATACCGTCCATTTCTCCATGTAGGATACAGCGTGAAACAGGAAAAAGATGTATTTACAAACCACTTTGGTCCACGTCCATGCTCCTAAATGTGGCTTCCAAAGTTCGTCGTGCCATCACAATATGACTATGTAATTCCCTCATAGCAGATGACTCCACTAGACCAACTCTCTGTCGGAACGTAAGACGGCGAGTACGTGATACAGCTGCCGTGTATTGGACAAATTGCCTGTCTAGAGAATTGCCGCGTAACTTTAGATAAGCGCCTTTGTTGGAACCGAGCTCGTAATAGTTTGATGCAGAGAATATTGTTATCACCTGAGAAAGGAAAACGTTTAGAGCATATTTAAGTTTATAACGTCGATGTTATTATGACCATGGGCGTAGGAAATAGGGGGCCCGGTTGGGCTGTGCCTTTCGCGAAATAGTCTGGTGCCCACCTCAGAAATTTTATTAACGAAAGATTTACATATCTGTTTAATGCTAATGTCCAGCCCCTTCCCCGAAAATATCTCTAGATACGCCCATGATTATGATAAATAAAATTATCTTGAATTTACTATGAAAAGAATAGAAAAACATTACATTTCCATTATGCAAGATCTCGTAACCGCCGGGCTTGCATTCGTGACTTCTCACCAAAAAGCTCAATTTGTTCTTGCTCAGAAAAGTAGCGGTGACATCGGGTCCAAAATACGTGCCTGCACCACGTAATGCATTCGCCACACAGCCGCCCGTACTCTGCGGGTCTGACCAGAGTATGTCAAAAACCTGGGGAAAATAATAAATTGATTTACTTAATAAGTGCAGTTTAGGCATTTATTACAAATATATTACAAACATGACAATTTTTCCTCTAAGATTACGAACAAAAACTATACTATACAAAGCGCGCTTTATTTGACCTTAATTACTATTTATATTAAATCCAGTGTTAATATATAATACAAATATCTCTTTATGATACAAATATATAATACAAATATTCTATATTAAATTATAAATATGAAATATTTTGTTTTCTAAATTCCGAAACAGCCTTATTTAATTTCACACTTAAGAAATATTTCAAATACTTTGGAAAGATAATCTTCTCAAGTTTATTACTTAACAAATTCTTTAGTAAATTTTATTCATACATTCTAAGCTAACACCGCTTCCTAAGAAATACTTGTATATTTATACGTCGAAAAGATTTAATTGATGTACAGAATAGTTCTAAATGGTTTCAAGTTTTCAGTGTGTTTTTTTATATATCACGTGAACTAGTATTTTCATGTATGTCAACTTTTAGTCATGTTTTTATTTAATTTTTCATGTCAAAAGGGCCGGTTAAGTGCGAGTCGGACTCGTCCACCGACGCTTACGTACTAACTTTAGAATTATAGTTTAACGGGAAGCATAACTTATAAAAGTTGACAAATTTAAGTTTGCGGGCATATGCACTCATTTTATATGACATAATTGTAGTTTATTTCATACAAAATGAGTGCATATGCATATAAGTTTCTAATATTTTTGTTCTATAAAATTACCTATACCTAAATATTAAGTTTTCGATTTTTTTTTTAATTTGTATTGTAAGTTCTCAAATCGTACCAAATTTTATAACGGTCGATATACGGATTTTCTTTACAGAGCAAATTTCAAACAAAATGCATCAAGTCAATCAAGTCGTAATTCTTGATTCGGTTAATTTGGAAACTTGATTTTTTTACAGATTCGAGGGACAGTAGACTTGATATAAATTTCAGCTTGGTACCTCAACACGTTCGTGAAAAGAAAGGGCCCTGACAGACGGACGAACAACAAAGTGATCCTATAAGGGTTCCGTTTTTCCCTATCGAGGTACGAAACCTTAAAAAAGAAAAATACATTAGTAATATAACTACCGCAATTATTTTTATCTCATATACTTCCGTACGAGTAAAGTATGCTTTTGGCCCTAGTGGCCTCTATATTGTCACCGGATTTTGCGCGAGGCCGAGACAGAAGAGCCCCGGCCTTCGTTGGTTAAGTAATAACAACCATAATATACTTAAACAAAAGCCGTAGGTCCGTTATCTACTCAGTGACTATATTCGTGTCACAAAAAGTCATTTACGGTTCAGTATTCAGATCTAAGATATCTACTTTCAAAGTAGTTTTGTTTATTTTATCATAATGCTGAAGCTTTGATTATAATGGAACAAAATTAACTTCAACAAAGGCATCAGCTTTGCGCTGGAACCCACATTTAGCAGGGTAGGTTAAGGGAGCCTAGTGTTAAGACCCTCCGCACCCCACTTACCCGCGAATTCTGGAGGCATTGCGTATTGAGGATCGCATTACCAGAATGACTAAATAAAAAATTATTTAATATTTAATTTCCTCGAGTGGGAATCGAACCTACAACCTGTCGCGTTTCCACTCATACGCCTGTGCCCCAGCGCCACGACTGGCCTCGTTATAATCATATAATATTCGTATATTGGCTCTGCAATCGAGTTGATATCTACTACCTTTGTATATAGAGAAAGCAGTGCACCTCTATTGAACGAGACCTCGCGCTGCATTAATTTACCTAGTTATCCAACCTACATCAACCTCACGTTATAGACATACTGCATGTCACCGCCAGCTCTGTGGTTAACTCAGTATGTACATTCATTATCTTAATTGTATTTCTGGTCACGGCTTCAAATTCAGGAGCATTCATTTGTATCTATCGCTTATGGTGGTTTTTCCTTAAAGACTATAAAAAGCACTTAGTTAAGACACTCCGTTCACAACTTTCCGCTTTTTTTTCTTGGGACTCATCAGAACGAAGACATGAAAATATTAATAAATAATTCACTCCCTCGAGTGGGGATTGAACCCACAACCGTCGCGTTACAAACACTTAGATTATATTAATTTGAAACGTGCATTAAATTGCCCTAAGATAATAAGTTTTAATAAACCCGATATTTTAAATAAATATAATATTTTAAACAAAGACTTTTATGATGAACTAGAATCACGAAATGCACTGAATACTGTCGTAATCTGCATTTCGTTAATAACTAAAACAAAAGCGCTCTCAGTGGTTTGTGTAAAACCAGCTTTTTAAAAAACCACACGTGTTTTCATTTGAGGACGACTTTTTTTTCTGTAGCAGAGTGAAATGTATGTAGTAAACAAGCTAGGTTTTTCTTTTTTTATACTGTCTGTGTTTTCTAGTTGATGTTTTAAAGGAACTTTTAACTTTAGTCTCCAGTCGTGGTGCAGGAGCACAAGGTGGTCTGTAAACGCGACTGGTTGTGAGTTCGACCCCTACTTGTAAAATGAAATATCTGTTTAAATTTATACTTTTCTTATTTCTTCGCTTTGGTGTCGACGTTGAGTTCCGCCACTCAACACGCAATATCTCCAGGATTCGACACAAAATGGGAACACTAGGTTTCCTCCGCCTACCCTGAAGTGAAGCTGATTTATTTTGACTTAACTGTGTGAACTCGAGATATTTTCTACTGTTTATTTTAATTAGCAACTTCAATTTTAAGATGAAAAGGGGAACAAATTAAGGTCATTGTATAACAAGCTTAAGAAATCGAAACTTTATTACTACATCGACCCAGATATATTAGTACGCTTAGAGTCATAATATTTTATGATATCATCAGTTTTGGGTGAATCCATTCTCTTGTTAGTGTTAATATAATAAATGATAGTGTCATATTGTGTTATTGTTTCGATTATATCCAATATAGATATTACAAAAAATAGTAAATTTATAATAATTAACAATTCTTATTGTTTTATTTAAAAATATCAACATTGTACAAGCTAGTATATCACTTATTACTTTCTGTAAAGACGGAAACATTTCCTTTTTAAAAACCTAACTACATAGTTAACATAATAAAAAACCAACCCCAAATAAACTTAATAATAACCTAATCCTTAATAAACGTAAGCACATGCTTACAGCGATCGACAAATTGTACAAGACTCCCTCAGAGGACAGAACTTCGTAAGCAGTTCTAGAACAGTTTATCGAGTCACACTCAGGGGTCCAATGATAAAGCTATATTCAAAGGATGATACTTTCAGACTTGGTGCCGAAGGCAAAGAAATATGATGAGAGCGACAATAACTCAATAAACCCGTACATTTGGCAAACGAAATGAAAGCTCCGTGAATCTTTTATTATAACTCGAACCCATTTGTTTCATATATATATCTACATAAAATATACGCATATTTTTATAGATATATACATTATATTTACTATGTGCATTTTTTAATTCGAGATGATCAGAACTTGCTGAGGCCGTCTTGGCGCAGCGGCCGAGAGTCTGGCTGTAACGTGACCGTTGTAGGTTCGATTCCCATTCGAGGAAGTGAAACATTTATTCACGTTTATATTTCCATTTCGTCGCTCTGGTGTCGAGGCAAAGCGCGTGGTTGAGTTCTGCCCCGCAACACGCGATGCCTCCAAAATTCGGCAGAGAGTGGGGAACGGAGTGTCTTAACACTAGGTTCCCTCTGCCTACCCTGCTGTGTGCGATATACAACGTGAAACTGATTGATTGATTGTCAGAACCATTGCCATTTAATACTCATTCGTTTAAACATTGTATGGTATTTTAAAATGTAGGTGATAAACGTACAATAAGCCAACCGTTACGCAATGAAAAAGTAATGAAATATAATAAAATATCGATATATCACGTCAGTATGAGCACCACGTAAAAGGCTTAATTGGGGCCGTCCGTATAAAAGTGGGCGAATCCATATAAAATGTAAAATGATATCGAATCTTTTGAATCATTAATTTTATACAATTAACGATGGAGTTGTTTTTTTTTTTTTCATATAAATAACACATCGTGTGTGTCATATTGAGGTTAACTTTTCTTTTTCTCAGGAAAGTGGAGAAATTAAAAAGAACCGTGTAAAGAAAGTCCGTTCTGAAATTATTATTTTTAATGTCATCAAATATTTCCAGGTTTTGTGGAGAAGATGAAGATTTTTATTTCGGTCACGTATTAAATATGCTGAACGCATATTTTCCAATGGGGTTAGTTTTTAAGAAAGAAGGCACAATGCCTTTGGTAAACAAAGCTATTTTTTCTTAAAACATCTCCCAAGTCTCCCAATCAGTGACGCGATGCCACAAGCATTTCGTATGTATGTATGCCAACTAACCGCATCCCTGCCAGTCGAAAATAATTTTAAATTTATATACAAATACACAGCCGGGAAATATATAATTTTGAAAACTATATAGTGAACTTAGCCACTTTATGCAATGACATAATTTCACTTTTATAACTAACTTCATTTTATCCTAACACCCTACAGCATTAGGGGACGTGACAAGAGAAGCCAAACTAACATTGTAGTTTTCTGGCTTCGACTCCCACGTATTCAGATTCTAGTTTTAAAATGTTTAAAAAAAGATGGAAAATAATGTAACTTAAACATTTTAAAGAGACTATTTACGACTGCTCAGTTGTATAATATAAATCAGCTTCACACTATATCTCGCACACAGCTGAGTATGCAGAGGGAACCTAGTGTTAAGACACTCTTCTCCACTTTCCGCTGAATTCTGGAGGCATTGTGTGTTGAGTGGCGAAGCTCAATTCCATCCACGCTTTGCCTTAACACCAGAGCGAAGAAATGAAAACAAAAATATTAAATAAATATTTCACTTCCTCGAGTGGAGATAGAACCCACAACCCCACTTTGTGCCCCTGGCACATCTGGCCTTGGCAAAACTGGCTGACTCATATTATATAACTTACACGAAATCATGAATTGTGCGAAGACTTAACTTACTAGTAAATAAACTGGTAATGAAGCTTTTCTTTCAGTTCATTATTGAAACGTATTAGTTTCGCTACGTAGTAATCTACTTATCGACAAGATTAAGCCCAAGAAGGTGCCTAATTACTTTCTGATAAAATACAGAACACGTATCTTATATTTTACGCGTACATTTGTAACAATCTTTTTTTTTACTTTGTGAAGTGTATCCCGCACATCGCAGAGTAGAGACAGAGGGAACCTGGGAACCTAGTATTAGAGCACTCCGTTCCCATTCGTGGGAGTCAAACTCACAACCTGTCTCGTTTACTGTCACATACTTGTACCCCTGCGCTCAAAATATGGTTTATCATTTAATACTTTTAATTAAAGTTCTATTAACAACCATTACTAGATGCTTAAGAAAAGAATTGCAAACAACTATTGACTCTATATTAAATTATTATTAGTTGACTCCATTACAACGTAACCTCTTTATTAAAATAGTTTGTACTGCATTGCAGTGTCATCTACCCTGCAGATGACCCTGAAACGATTTAAAACGGTTTTACTTTACGCTAGAAGAACGTTCCCAACATAATACCTACTTACTAGTGAAGTGGGAGGAAAAAAATAACAATATATAATACTGACTGACGTGACTGTTCTAAGAAACAATATGAGATGTAATGACAATGCTTAACTCTCACATATTATATTCAGGCGTAGAGACGTAGATAGATATAATTATTTTTATATAAAAAAATACTCGTAAAGCTTTGAAATGAGCTTCATGCTGTATTCCGCATACAGCAGGGTAGGTAGAAGGAACCTAGTGTTATGAGACTTTCCCATTTTCCCCCAAATTCTGGGGACATATTGACTAAAAACAAGAACTATTTTGTTTTAACAAGAAAACTATTAAACTCGTGAGACGCTTTTACAAGTTGCGCGGAAACTAATTAGACGGTGACCCGATAGTAAACCGAGAGTAACACGATAAGCGCAGAATCCACCGGATGATTACTGCGATCGTTAGAATGTTCACAGTTTTCATTATTAGGAGCTTACCCTGTCATCAATTTCTTATTAATATATAACTCGTTTAAAAATATATTCTTATTAACTTAAATTATCTAATGTTACTGCAGTGCTCTTAAAAAGTACCAAATATCAGCGCTATATTTCTTCATCATCTTGTCTAAATAAATATTTAATTCGAAATATTTCCCTGGTCAAGAAAGCGCGGTGTTAAGTTTCATAATTCAAAACACAATGTTAATTAATGAGCGAAAGTGTGCAAGCAATGTTTCATATATTTCTCTTTGTTCCTTCTTTAAAATATTAAAGTTGCTACTAAATAAAACACCTGCATTTATTTTTCATAAAAATGCCTTATAATTTTAGGTTATTCGATTTACAGGTGTTACCCAAAAACAATAGTTTTGCAATCTTTGATGGAGCAATTTAAGAATAAAACAATTAAAAATTAATACAATTTCGCAATTTATTGTAATAGAATTACAATAAAATAATCCATACCTATATTATAAATTCGAAAGTAACTCTGTCTGCCTGTCTGTCTTTTACGCAATCAGGGCCAAACCGCTAATTTAATTGTGATAAAATACTCATATAGAGATACTTGAGGGTCTCGGGATGAACATAGGATACTTTTTTTTCTCATATTTGTAATATTTTCGATATATACCAATATATTAAAATACTTATTAATTTGACATGCAATTTATTCCACCATGTTAATAACAACCGTCGCTATGCGACCATTGCTAAGCAACGATTTGCAAAGTTTGTTCTTAGAAAACGTCACCCAATATGAGCATGTTTAACGCATCTCTCTATTGAAAACTGAAAATAATTTCATAAATATATTTAATAAATATTCGTATAGTTCAAGCGGGCGTAGCCGCGTTCGGGTCCACTAGTATTAAATTAAAAAAAATAAGAACCGGCGTCAGTCAAAACATAAATCAAAAATGACAGCTATAAGGCACAATAAGATCGATCGATGAGCTATCGAATAAATAATTGATACTCACCTGTTTCCACTCCACCTTATCAATTACTTCTGCGGGGTTCGCGCTCTCGTTCATCGGTGGCCGGAGAAGGGAGACGTACTGCAATGATAACGCTATTTGTAATTGCCACTTCACCTTTGAAACGTTCATGTTTCTTTTTATATTTAAAAGCATATATGTTGTTTTTATTTTTTCATATAAAAGAATTTTCAGAAAAATCTACTATCAATTTTTGTTTTTAATTTCATTTATATGTGAAAAATATACATAGTTTTTATATCACTAAGCTGGAGGAAATAGCTGATATTATATTAATAGACGATACTATATTATTGCAGTTTATATTTATTTTGTGCTCGCCATCTTTTGTGTCGTTAATTACCTTCCTATTGAAAGAAAATATTACAGCTCCAAAGAAAAATGTCCGAGCAATGAATTTTGTTTTTTTAGCCTAAATATCTATATGTGTTATATATAATATACATTTAATACATACATCAAATGAAGTTAGTTTAAATATTACTCATTTTATTATGTTTCAAATAAAAATAACTATTTTCTTAATAATAGTATCGATTTTTAGACTAGATGATAGACCTTTTAGGTAGGAACATTAATATTAATTTAAAATCTCTTATACCTATAACAAATTTTGGCTTTTAGTTATTTTAATGGATCTATGGATTTGTTGAAATAGTGGTACGTGTCTTAAGAGCCAAGGAAAATATTTTCAGGATAATAAATTAGGCTATGACTTTCAAAGCTCGCGAGAGTGGTTTTTAATATATCTACTTCAAAAAATATAGCATCGCAATTGAGAACACCTCTTACAACAAAAATTAGTATGGTTTTAATATCGTAGTATCCTATATGTAAATAATTGCCCAAAAGATCATAAAATATTTTAGGTACTTGCCGTTACCATATTGAAAATTATCATTTCTTGTAAAATCTTATTTTATTTAAATCAAAACTTACCTTATCCCTTTCTAGGCTTCTCACCATATCCAAGTCAGTAGTATCAGATATACCGCCGTGGACGACAAACACGCGATTATTAATGATGGTGCCCAGGGGAAGCCAGCGGTATACATTTTCTATCAGCTTCAACAGCCGTTCAGCGTTGTGCTATATAATAATATTAATTTTATCAGACCAATGTAAATTTTATCAGACCAATGTAGGCGTAGAGGCGTAGTGGGGCTGTGTCTCACTGTATACAATGGTTATGAATTCGATTCCCATTCGGAGTAAACAACTGTTTTATATCCTCTCTCTAGTTGAAATGCGTGATTGGATTACTCGTCACTCTAAATACAAACTCAAATGCGGGCGGAAAGTAGAGAACGCAGTGTCTTAACACTGAATTTAGAAGATCTAATGTCAAAATATGCATTGCGTTAAAAATCTCCTTCGATAAAAGCGTCCCTCAAAGAAAGTTGACAATCATTAAAGCGATTTCCTTTTCGTTGACAGCTAACCTACATAATGATATGAAAAACTCATGTGTAACACGCGTTGGGTTACATTGTGATAATGTCTACTGTCATCCATATCAGTATAAATTTTATGTAAATACAACTTAAGGCCGCGCTTAGCCTTGTTACCAGGACCATGAAATATAAATATTCAAATAATTATTTCCTCGAGTGGGAGTCGAACCCACACCCATCACCGTTTTTATGTATTTCAGCTTCCCACAAGTAGCACAGTAAGCAGATGGAACCTGGGAACCTAGTGTAAAGTGTTGAGTCCCCCATTACAACACTTTCGTTACCCACTTTCCGCCGAATTCTTGATCTCAAGAATTCGATTGCTTATTATATTTGCTGTATTATAACTATTATTGAAGATATTTAAAAATAAACCATAACGATTTAAAAAAATAACGAATAAAAAAATAATTTAATATAAAATAATGTAGAACAGAGTGCCCTTATACCTTTCCATTTGTTTTGTGTCGTTAAAAACTTCTAAAAGCCTCCTGAGAGCTATCCTGTACCTACCTATGTATGTTAGCTATGACCTTCAAATGCTACGTCTCTAAAGGATTTTGTCGCAGGACTTTGAAATTCTTGTTTCTGTTTTTTTTTTTTCAAAAATACGTTTTCTTGATTAAATCCTAAAGTATATAATATACAGGTATTTACTCAAAATTTATATCTTTACGCATGAAATTCACTATTTACACCTCAAATTCATGGTTTTACCTCATGAGACGCCATTTACAAGCTTGAAATTGGTACTTTTAGCTCATTTAAAATTCCCTATTTAATTTTACTAATTTTCTTATTTGAAAATTGGGGGACGAAGTGTCTTAACGCTAGGTTCCCTCTGTCTTTCCTGTTATAAGCGAGATAATGCGCACAGCTGAACAAACACACTCTCTTTTCTTCTCACTCATTTCACTCAAAATAGTATTTCTTTCGTTAGGGTATAAAAATTTCATCAAAATTAGTTTTTGAGTAGATAGATAAAAAAATTAAATATACTTCCTGATAAACAACATACATCATTATGTTTATTTATTTATATATTTTTTATAAAATAAAATAACTAACATATTAAGCCCTTTTAACCTTTTAGGTTATAAAATCACTCACCCTGTATTTTTGGTGTACTTCCCGTATAAAGCCATACCTGCGAAATTAATAGAAACACGTATTATCTAACAGAAGTCATACATTAAAAAATATACATTTACTTCACCATTTTCTTACATGAATGTAACCATTTAGGAATTTACATTTGATTCGGGGCCAATTTTGTACTGAACCGTAAAATAAAAGTCACATCAAAGCCCTTCATTCCATTCCAATTGGAACTAGACTTTTCCTGATGGCAAATGGCAAAATATTAAACGAAAATCAGGGACAATAAATAAGCTTAAATTTTATTTGCATCGTATAAAACATATATACGTACGTATAAAACATATATATAACATAGCAACAATTCTTATAAAAATAAGTAAATAAAGGCTCTCATGGCGCAGTACCACGGCGAGCGACAGTAAACGCGACGGTTGTCGGTACGATTTCCACTTGGGGGAATGAAATATATAATATTCCCTTTGCCCTGCTCTAGTAATAAAATAAAGCATGACGTTAAGTTTCAAAATGCATCGGAAAGTGGGGCATGGGGTTTCTTAACACTAAGTTCCCTCAGCCTACCCTAAAGAGGGATAAAGCATGAATCTAAAAAAAAAGAATACCAAACATGACTTTTAATACCTGGAGTTCATAATGAGATCTTCGTGGTTGCCCCGATTTAAATAAACTCCTCCAGGGAATGCCAGCACGCAGGCAAGCAATAGCAAAAACACTTCCAATCCTTTCTTGCCACGATCAACGAAGTCTCCGTTGAATATGTATGGATTCTCGGGCGACGGTAACCCATTCTGCACGGAACGAAAATTTCAATGTATTAAAATAACCCTCGTGGAAATGAAGATAAACACCAAAGTCCGGTTAAACCTTGTTTAAAACTCTGCAAATGTTATTATAAACTCGACTACAATTAATCTTGATGAAGTCTCCCTTTATTATAAATAACGCTACGCCTGGCTGGATTTAAACAAAAACGATGTACGGACGCGCGTATGAGTGATGATTGACACATACAAATATACAGAGATTAAAAGTCACTTAATGCGATTGTTTTCTATTATATGTATTAGTAATTTAGTATTATTACACATAATATAATATGGTGCGAGTATATGTATCCCTCACACAGCAAGGTAGGCCTAGTGTTAAGACACTCTGTTCCCCACTTTCCGCCGAATTCTAGCGGCATTGCGTGTTGAGTGGTTAAAGTCAATTTTGCCTCGACACTAGAACAAAAAACTGAAAATATTATAAATTTAAATAAATATTTCATTTCCTGGACTAGGAATCAAACCCACAATTCACGTTTACAGTCACACTTTGTGCCTTTGCGCCACCGACCACTTTTTTAAGACGAAGTGAACAATCAACATTAATTCGCGAATCCTCATAGATGCAGGCTGATCGTGGCAGAGGCTACTTATACAATGCGTGCTCGAATCGATACAAGGTTACGCAATCGTTATCCTCCGTCAGATCCGCGTTATCCTGTCGAAGAGGACAAATGTACCCGGATTATCAAATTCGCCTTTTTATATCGTTTCGGCGTTTTGAACGTGGTTCATATTTTTCTATGTCATTCTATGTTTGTATAAGATTTCGATTTTTTAAATGAAAAATGAAGTGCAGTAAGGACGATTAAATAGACGGTACGGTTAAAGTTCAAATATTACTCAAGAAAAAATTAATGCATAAATTTTGAAGCATTTTTTGAATTTTGAAATGATTTCCGAAGTAATAAGTTGTATAATTAAAAATAAATTAAAGAGTTAACACATCATTAGGATCCGAGACAGATTAAAGAAAATACATATAAATAAAAATAAAACCTAATAAAAATATTTAAAAAATTACGTTAAATAATACAAGCAGTCCATCTACTTTAATATAATAAATTAAAAACATAATAATGAATAACATAAAAAAAATCAAAACGACACTGTATCACATACATATTCTAATCGTTGAGAACGAACACAGCTACCAACAATTTTATGATAGAAACAGCTCGTTTGACCCTAGGAGAGAAATTGCTTCAATTAAGTCATTCGAATAAAACGCTGTGCTTAACGTTCATTAATAATGACGGAAAAGGCAATAGAAAAACAATATCAACAAACGAGGTCGTCCGGCGTAACAGGCGGCCTATCAATCAAGGGTAAGTCAGCAGTCGGCAGTCAGCACAAATTGGATGACGCGTGCGCCGCTCCCTAATTGTTAGTACAACACGAGTTATCGCCGTCTTGACGTCAAGCCACAGATTATATACTGGCGACTAGTGCGGGTTCCTTTTTGGCGTTCCCTACTGAAATGAAAAACGGAACCCTTATCACTCATCAGGGTCACTTTGTTGTCTGTCCGTCTGTACCGTTTACTGTTATTAAAACTTCAAATTTATCTATTTTTGGATAAATCTATGTACATTGAACAATTGTCAAAAAAATAAGTATATTTAATAATATTTATGTAATAATTTATAATAGTAATAGCCTGTAATTTGACTTCGAATTCGACTTATAATTCCTTTAACCAAAGAAATTCAACGATGATCCTGCCAATTTGAATTTGAAATTTGCATTATGTGATTGGATAAAGAAGGTTAGCGACTTTTTTCTCGTTTCTAGGTCGAACTGTCGCATCCTTAACTGTTCTCTCACGACGCGACGCTGAGACGCTATTTCCCGTAAAATTCATAACTCATTGTCCCATTGAAACTGCAATCTGGGTCTGTGCCAGACACTAAAACACATATGCATACATCAAGAGGTCTAATATAGCCGCACTTTGCTCTAGAATTTTTTACAAAATGTGAGGTTTTAGACTTAAGTAAAACATTGTAAATTACATACTATTCACGATCGGGGGAATGACATGACAATTAATACTTTCATCTATTCGCTGTGATACCGATCCGCTGTGATTCCGCCACTCGGTATCACAGCGACAGCGGATAGTGGGAAACGGAAGTCTAATTAGGGAATGCCTGTCGTAACACTATGTCCTCAGGTTCCCTCGATCTTCCCATTTTGTGGATTGGATGTATTGGATGTATTGGATTTGTGGACACCATTATGGGACAGCGTTCCATTATAACTGCGATTAACTTGTCTAGTTTTTAAGCTACACGATTTATCCCGCTTAAATCTGAGAAAGCAGAGAGAACCGAGTGTTCCGACACTCCGTTTCCCATTTTCCGCCAAATTTTCTTCGATAATTGTAATTTTCGTTACTTGTTTAACTATTAATAAAAATGACGCTTGTAAAATAATGCGCGACATTGAGTCCCCACTTAACACGCAGTATCTCGAAAATTGTGGAAAATTTGTCTAAATACTGTATTCTCAAATTTCCTTTGCCTTCCTATAGCTGGCTATACATATATGAGGAAAAGGTTGAAAATAAAAAAAACTTTCAATGTATATCTGTAACAGCCAAAAAATATTTATTGCTATTTTTAAGTACAACTCGAAATACAAAACAATAAAGTACCACATTATGAATAGAACCGGCAAATCAATATCTATTCGTAGATGCCTACTACATATTATGTATGCATGTACGTTTGTGTACTGAGGCAATTGAATGAATTCAAACCTCATTTGGCTCAGCAAAGGTAAAAGGGCCTTTGTTTTGCCAGATAGTGAAATTAGGATATAAACTAGCTTGAGTAGGGTTGGAATTTGAAAATAAATCGTTTTACATACAATTAAACTACATCTGATTACATTATATTTGCTCAGTTATAATGTTTCTTATATATTAAAATTTCCATGTCCAAGTGACGGTTGTAAATTCGAATACCGCTAGGAAATGTTTATGTTTTAGATATAGCTACTGCTAGTATAACGGAGAAAACGTAAACCTTACTCATTTAATGTTTTTTTTTAATTTATTTTTTATTTCGATATCAAATATGATATCATAGAGATACAATGAAGTAGTCGCATTGGGCATGCCAATGCCTCTCAACTTGGCGGAAATGGAGTTCGGAGTCTCATAATCCTAAGTTCTTTTTCTACATTTTTAAAGTGTTGTTACCATTTAGGAAAGAAAAATACTTTTTGTAAAAAAAAAGAAAAACTTAGCGGGCTTTGAACCTCTTGAAAACCGTCCACATGCTCTGACCAACTACGCCATACGTTTTCATCGCGCTACGTCAAAATTTTATATGCTTGTTACAACTAATTGCTAGCATCTCTGTAGGAAGATTTTTACAAATTTTCGCCATCCAAAGATAATTTCTTAAAATTATCATTTGGTGAGATGAAATGCTATTTATTAAACATTTTTATAGTGTTGTTTCATACTTAGGAAAGTAAAATAATCCCTAGGTTATATTTGCTTGCCTTGTCAAGTGCACGATTAACCAGAACGAAAAAGAAAAGTAAAACATAAAATGATCCTTTTGATCATTAATCATATTTTTTTATAAAAGAATAGTATTTCTTATTCTTTATATCTAACTAGATAAGTATATACATTTTGTAGAGATGTTAATTTATACCCTTCTAACAAAAAGGACTAAATTATTACGTAACTTTTCCTCTCGGCTAACTTTGTTGCTGAAAACCTTTTCAGTTTTATGTAGCACATAAAAAGATATAGATTTATTATAAAAATTACTAATATGAACTTTTAATAGAGATATATCTATCTTTTAATACTAGTCAAAATTTATTCATTTTTTAATAGAAAAACAAATTATTTCATAAAGAAAAAATATTAACTAAGCATTCATGTCGCAGCGGCACAAGTGTAAACATGACTGGTTGTGAGTTCGATCTCCATTTAACACGTAATGCCTTCAGAATTCGGCGGACAATGGAGAACGGAGTGTCTTTACACTAGGCATCCTCGGCCTATCCTGCTTTATTCGGGATACAGCATCGAATGACTTTTTAATTGATAAATAATTATCGAAAAATCTGTCTCAACTAAAACATTTACCATCTCTAAAACAAAACAAAATACAATAAATTAGTCTAACCTTATGGAAAATTACAAGTAAGTCATCCAATTTCCCGTGTAGATCTCCACAAATAGTAATTTGGCTGGAAATGGACGTAGTGGCCACGTTGATGTTAGGGAGCCTCTTCAACACTTGAGAAGCCTCCTTCAAAATCTGCGCTACTTGTTTCGGGTGTAAGCGGTGCTGAAATAAATAAGAGTTTATTTTCTATTCGAATTTTTTTAAAGTAAAATTAATATCATATGTAAAATTTATTTGCTTGCTTAATTTATATGTTTTAAAAAAAAAACAATATACATTGCACGCCGTCACGCAGGGGCAAAAATGTGCGACTGTAAACGCAACGGTTTTGGGTTCTAATCTCACTTAGGGAGTGAAATGTTTAATATTTTCATTTCCTTGCTGTAGTAAGGACGCAAAACGCGGCGTTAAGTTCCGCCAAAGTGACGAACGTACTATTCTAATGGGCAACGGAGTGTCTTAGCAATAGGCTCCCAGATTCTCTCTGCCTATAAAAAACTTTTTAATGCAAAAAAAACTATTAGTACTTAATTAGTAGTTTTATATAATTGGCGAGAGTTTAAAGGTTTAAAAACACAAATAAATTAAAAACACTATACTTCGCCTACGTTAAGAATGAAATTATAAATATATAATTATATCATTCTCATTTAAAAGACTCGTGATGTTGGTACTAAAAATACTCGTACATTAGATATTCGTAGACGTAAGTAACATCACGATGTGACTGACAGAAATCAAATTTCATGTACAGTGGCATGTTTAGTCTACCGTACGATACCACCAATTATTTGGACCAATATATGAGCAGAAAATAAAATATTAATTATAAATATTATTTTTTCCCAGCTGCACGCTGTAGCCCAAAATTGTACGGTAAGCAGAGGAAACGTAGTGTTAAAACACTCTGTTCCCCACTTTCCGCCGATTTTTCAAGGCATTGCGTGGCCCTAACGTCTTTATTACAGCGAAGAAATGAAAATATTAATAAGTAATATTTATTTCCCCAAAGTAGGAATCGAACCAACTGCCGTCGCGATTACACGTACAGTTTAATTTTAAATAATAACGAACAAAAGGTTTTTTTACATAATGTGACATTTTAAAGTAAGCACCTAAATGAATAACCTATTCTTAGACTAATTAAATGATTAACTTTGTATAATGCTTTAAAATTATATGGCGGCAGTCTCCTCATAAACATTTTTTTTAATTATGTACATAAAGTATGTGATATTATGTTTTGTAACGCAATAAACTTTTAAAGTACTGAAAATGAGTAATTAAATGCATCCACTTGTATCGTTATATTTATGCGTAAGTACATATTCAACTTACTTTTTTCTTTCTAAATGCCTCTATAAGTAGATCTATGTCCTTTCTTTGCAAAGGAAATTCGAGATCAGGTCCACGGGCATGTTTCGGTGGTGCTGTCTCGTCCACGCCGCCACCCTCGTCAGATTCTTCAGAGAAGACTTGTTCGGCTAAAAATATGTTTGGCATTTTAATGTCATATGATTCACACGTTAGTTATAGTTTTACGGAGAAAACAAAGAAGTTTAAGTGGGACTTTTTTATACTGATTTTGGACCACAAGCGTGTAACTGAAACGCGACAGGTTGTAGGTCTCCTCGCTCTGCTCATGAGGCAAAGTGCAGCGTTGGGATACGCCACTCAACACAATGCCTCCATAATACGGTGGAAAATAGGGAACAGAAGTAATTTGATGGGAACGGAGTGTCTGAACACTAGCCTCCCAGGTTCCCTATGCCTACACTGCGATTTGAAGGTGAAGCTTAAAAAAACTGATAAATAATGATCTGTTAAAACGAGAAATCATTTCGAGATTAGAAGTACTTTAATCGTCAAGATATTAAAATATCTCATGATTAAAAGTTAAAGCCCTTCTAATGTCATTATATCAACTTCGGCGATAAGGAGGTGATTGTGAGACGTGCTATTGTTAAGGAACTCCTTTTCATCTACCTTCAACATAACATTAGAAGTATGTAAAGTTAGATAAGTATATTTAATTGAATAGATTTTATTATGTTCTACTGAGCTAAATATTTGAGCTTTTGTTTTTAATTCACTTAACGTATATTCATAAATTCATTTTAAATAAATGAATATATACTAAAAAATATTATACCCTATATCTGTTTGGAAAAACTTTTTCTTACAACGACTTCTGTGAGATTTATTCGGGTAATATATACTTAGTTCCATTTTCTTCTTTTCTGCGTGTGTTACAAACGATGCATGTAAAGTGGCTCTTAATGTCACGCATTTGTTCTACACACAATACATATCTACTACAATTAATGGCCAAGGCAACGACGTGGCTGTGTAAATTTGATTTAAGATTATGTTTTTTCCAGCTTACCTCTATTTTCGGGCTTCTTAATAAATATTTTGGCAAAATATATTATTGCAAATAAAATATAGTCATTATATTCTTCACAATTATATTATACACAATTAATGATTCCATATTATTCCCATATTATATAAAATAAATTTAAAATAGTTAAGTTACATTTTCTACAATCGATCACTCGTTGTAAATATCGCTATAAACTCGCTAAAAACATATATATCAGTATATTGTAGAAGCATTACGCACTATTTTATAAAAAAATATATCGGAGAAAATTCAACTCTTTGAAATAATTTTAAGTTCTATTCAAAATTCCTTTATTTTCTAAAACGCTTATAATATCTACAGCGTGAAACTGATTTATATCTCTTCACGAATTTTACCTAAAGCTTACTTTAGGCCCCTGTCGAAGAGCCACTCAACTGATTTTGATCCGGGTATTCTTTAGAGAAAAATATATAACATAAATATAATTTAAAACCAATTTAAGATTGTGTATATTTGTAAAAATATTACAGGATGAGGATTTTATCGGAATAAAGAACTAAGATGGAGTCCTAGAAAATTGCAGGTTCAAATCTCTAGAAGTGTAAAATCCTTTCCATCCGATTTTCATTTACCACTCATTATTGAATATTATGTACCAATACTTCCACCATAATAATACTTGAATTAAAATTTCCAATATTATTATTAGGGCTGCCATTACACTTATTTCAGTTGATATCCCAGTTTCATATGAATAATCCCGTTCAGACCGTTGATTTACATATTTTAACCAACATATCCGGTTACGGATGATCGATTTTAACTAAGACCCAATTTTATATATATTTTTGTGTAACTGATATTTTTGTCCCTCTGTTCTCTATCAGACTTTCCAGATCTTTTTTTATTCACGATAAAAATAGTTATTAAATTTAATAGTTGTTGAGTAGAACTCTATCCATTTATGGTTTCGATTTCTTAAGTAATTAAAGCTGGTGCAAAATATATTTCGTAATTAAATCTAAATTTAAAAAAATGGATGATATTTAAATAAGTTTTCATATTTTTTTCAGTATTTGCTATCTTCGAAATCCTTCTAACCGGTCATATCATATTTTATAACATGCCTTCTTGCCTAATTTCACAATACATCGATTTCATATGTACAGATTTTTAAAAATTATTTTTTTAAACATTTTACTATGAAAAAGGTTTTAAAATATTTCAAAAACTCAGTGTGGCTCGGGCGAAATCGATAAACTTAAATTTAATTTATATCTTAGATGCATTATAAGTATATAAAACAATATTTTTTGCTTATATCTAAATATAAATTGTAGTTTTTGCACTCACTGACAGACGCAGTCCTTGAAGTCCGTTCAGATGATGGCCGTCCACTCGTTTCTCTCATATGGCTCAGTAGTGCATTGAAGAAGTTATACAACTGGAAAGGAAGTTTATGTTAACGTTCGAATTCGTTTTATGAAATGATGGCTCGTCTTTTAAAAAATATAAAGGTTAGATGTGTTTATTTAAATTAAAAATCTTTGAAACAATAATATCAAATCTGAGTGGTATTAAAAGGTTAATTTATTTAATTCTGTTTAGTATTACAACTAAGCAGTTTTTCTTTTTGATCTCTGTATTATTAATGCCTCTGTACTATTATTTTAATATTTTTCATGCTACGAAATGTACATATTGAGGACGTCGTGATCCAGTGGCACAACCGAGTCACCTGTAAACGCGACGAGTGTGGGTTCAATTACCACTAGGGAAAATTAAATAAATATATTCATTTTTTCGCTGTAGTAACAAAGCAAAGTCGGGCTTGAGTACAGCCACTGAACACGCTATGCCTCAAAAACTTAGCGGAAACTAGGGAACGGAGTGTCTTAACACTACCTACCCTGCTTTATACGGGATACAGCGTGAAGCTGAAAAAAAATATGTATAAGAATAGACCTTATAAGAATTTATAATATACCCACAGACACACATTAAATTATTTGAAAATTAAGCATCACAAATAAATAACTTTAAACCTGTTAGAAACTAATAAATAATCGCATTTCGCTCATATGTGTGTGTTTGACTGTGTAGACGGTTGACTGCTTAATAGTTATACGGCTGGGTTGCACCTGGCCCACTTATGTGTCAGGTCGACGCTTAAAAATGTCTCAGACTATAAAATTATTATGGACTCTTTTAATTAACGCAATATACCATACCTACTGTATAAATACTGAATTTATACAGTAGGTATGACACACATTGTGGTATCGGAGGTCACAAATGGCTTTACTGATTTTGATTTAGTTTTCTTTTTGGTTTGAAAGGTGATTTAAAGAAGAGTTTTACTAGCCGGGTTTTAAAAAAAATCTGCTTAGCCGCATAAAAATAAATTTATATTTATATTTCAAACTAATCTCATAGACCATATATGGTAATTTCTTAGAACGATCTCTTTAAAATAGGCCTCATGTCGCTAACGTCGGAAAATCTTATTTCCCTTTTAAACATTTTAATAACGCAAAAGGTCGCTGGAAGATAGATCTGGGCTACAAGATGGATGGGCCACCATCTAATCATCCCTCGTCCAATTTCAATATAAGCATCAAAAAACAAAATTTCTATTCTAAATTTTATAATACATCACTGTTATACCTGGGTATAAATCCACCACTATCTCATAAAATCCTTAGAGTAAACAGTCTTTCGATTCTTAACAATTCTTCAAAAAAAATCCTATGATATAATACATGCTGCTGAGAGTGTCGTCAATTGTCCCAAAAATCGAGCGGAAAGTAGAGAATTTGAAGATAAGGCAGCAGAGAAACACGTGAAACATTTGAATGAAATAATAGTAATTATTAAAAAAATTTCAATGCTCAATAAAGTTCATACCTATTTTTGATTTCATTGACTTGACCTGCAATGAATAGAAATCTCACAGAAGTCTAGCTGCGTTCCTTTGTTTCTTTCTATTGAGTTTTACTCTTTTTTTTAGTGGTCGCAAAAGCTAGTATATTAAGAATCTTAGTATAAACTATAAACAACTGAAGAAACTCAAAATCCTTACTAAAATTATTAATTTGCGTAGAGCCTTTTCTTCAGCCTACAATACGATAAGAAAACAATATTATCTATATTATTATCATATCGTATAATTGTATATAATTATATCATTCTTCTACTTAAAAAAATATTTAAAAAAGTGGAAACAGAACTAAAATTTCCATTTCTACAAATTATATTAATCTAAAATCCAGATTTGAAACTCCAATATCTCTTTGAATATGGGTATAAGTTTCAGCCTACACTCGTTCTATTTATAACTCGCTTTGGGTTTACGAAGGTATTTAATATAATAAAGCCTTCTGCATATTTTAGGGTGTTGCCTGTACCTGAACATCCCGTATAGTTGCTGTCGTAAATTGAATTTAACTATAAAGTTTCTATGTATATACTAAAGCGTACGAGAGTGCTGGTTGAACACGTAGTCTGCCAAAGAGAGTTTATTGATAAGCTTGTTTATTGAACTAAGACAAATGGAAGTACTGTCAACTTTACAATGTTATAGAGAATATTGATATATTAAATCAAAATCAAATCAGATTTAAGATGTAACTCGCACACAGCAGGGAAGGCAGAGGGAACCTAATTTAAGACACTCCGTTCCCCACTTTCCGCCGACTCCGAGTTCCGCCACTTAATACCCAGCCTCCAGAATTCGGAGGGAACGGAGTGTCTTAAGAAAAAAGGAATATCTTAACACTAGGTTCCTAGTTTTTATATCTAGTTCTTCGTTATTCGTTCGTTATTCTTCCTGTTAGATGTGGAAAACAGCGTGAAGTAAAAAAAAACAAACAACTACCACTAGTCTAGTCAAACTAATCAGCTCATTTCTAGAATATATTTCAATGGCGGCATTTGTAAGATCATTCAAAATTTGGTTAGGTAGAGGGAAGAGCTCGGACGGCAAACGCCAGCGGTAATTCACTTTTAAATTTCAAAAAAGGACCTTAACGCTACACTGGGTCTCAAGTCCCTGGCATTGCTTTCAGCTTCTCGTCTTATATACAAGGCATAGGGCCCGGCACCTGTAAGATAATTCCATATAATCTCAAGTAGTTTTATTGTGTATTTAATTAAGCATTTGTCATATTTACAAAAACTCCTAATAAGTACAAATGGGTCATACTCATTTGAGTGATATGTTACAATAGCAATAATAAATAAAAGAAAATAAAACGATTTTTCATTCTAAATTTGACTATGCCTACCCCCTTATGATATGTGGATAGTCTACACATCAAAATTTAACATTTGTCCCCTTCTGTGGACTGCTTAGATTCGTAGTTCATAGTTTCAAAAATATGTAATTTATGTTATTACGCTCGTGTCATCGAAATCACACATATTTTCAGCGTAGAATATACTTGAGTTAATTTTTTATGGATAATTTTCAAAATGTGCTTCAGCCTTTTTACTATAATTTCTAATAAACTAGCCGTTACACGTATATGACTCTTTTCTGTGATTCAAAAAATCTGCATTTAAATAATGTCTACTAAAGTTACCATAAATATAATATCTTTTAATTTGGTAATATTAGACAGCTATAATTTGCTTACACCCATTACGCAAGACGGATGTGTATTTTTATATTCCAATAAAAAGAATTGTGTATTTTGTTCATTTTGTAAAAGATCAATGAATCTTTCCTATTTTTAGTGTATTTTGGTAAGTATGTGCTACTTATATTTGTAATTATATTGGCACAATAGCTTTAAAAGAGTATTTTTGAAATCTCACTTGCCATTTATCTATCCTTAAAAACTAAGGACCATGGCTGATTTTCGATTGGAAAATCTTTTATGTAGACATATTTTCTGTTACTCTAGGTGTCCACAGGAAAGATGTATGTCCACATAAAAAATTAAAAAAATTTTTTTGTTCATTTGTTTATGCTTGCGCTTGTGAAACTAAACTAACAGCTTTTTTGCTATTTTATAATGACCAAGATAAAATCAATATATTGTATATATCTTGAAAAATTAAATGTAGACTAATGTTTCAGATTATACTAAACTTATAAAAATCTTATCTTAGAAATCTTAGCTTAGCTAGCTTTTTTACATTGTTCCAGCCACATTGCCCTATTCAAATAGATCTAGGGTGCACTAAAGCAATGAAGAGAAGAAAAAACGAAGACGTGAGACAAGTAGAACTAAACAATGATGCTATTATTAACAAATATCATGCCGTGATATCTATGAAACAAAACATTGATCACCATCACCAGCTGATGATTTACATAGCTTCTGAATCATCACCGGCTGCGAAGCGGAAACTTATAACTGCAACACCGGTTAATGCGTAGGAACTATAGAAAATATGGAAATCTACACTAGGACTATGGAATGGAATTTGGATGGACTGCCTACCGGAGATGAGACTACCGGACGTCCGCCTTCACATTAGTCTCAAATTAAATGGTTGGTGGACGGTGACTCGCCTCCCACTAGATGGGCCCCCGCAACATCGGGTTGGTCGGCTAAGGGTATACAGAGCAGCAGCAGCAGAGCTCACCATCACCAGGAGCTCGTGAGCGGGATTCCCCGTTATTACGCATTACGCTTGAGCATTTCCACCCTTTCGAGCATATAGCTCTTGCGCTCCACTCTGCTGGCCAATAAAGAAAAGCCAAAGGCGGGGGATAGATTAAAACTCCCCTCCGGAGGACTCAGCTCTGTGGGGTCGCCACTCCCCAACAGCTCGCCACAAGCTGCCCTGCGAGTTTATTATTATTATTTTCTGAAAATTACTATTGTAAATATGAATCAAAAGTTCAACCAATCCATTTTGGTGGATTAAAAATACTACTAAAACTTTATTTACACCCTTGGGTCTTTCTTTACTACTCGTTGGTTATCAGTCGTTACAACTTAAGACAGCATCCATCTGTTCTATTTCTACAAATTTGAGACATGATCCCTTACTTAAAGATCTGATTATGAAACAAAGAGTTTTTTGAAAATGACGAAGAAAACTTAATTTTATCAATTTTTTACGTTATAATTGTTGGCCATTCATTATTGAGTAGATATTGTATACAATAAAACACAAATAGTTTGATTACGCCTCTTTCTTATTGTTATAAGAGGCTAGTATTTTTTACAGTATCATTATCGTTACGTTAACATTGTTTATAAATTTATTCATTGTTTAAATAAAGATTTTGAGTTTAGTTCCGTTGAGGTATGTAAAAAATTAATTAAACTATTATGAACAAGCAAATAATGATAAGAAAACATGGATTAATATGCTTGCTACTCAGTAATTATAAGAAATTATATTTTTCTTCTATTTATTATCTTACATCTTTAAGGCTGAAGGAATCTGCTGTATGAATCTGACATTTACTAGATTTTTTAAATTTTTTCGTGGCAATATTGATGACATATGGTAATTAAGGACGTTATTAACCAATACTATTATTAATAGAAGTAGGAAACCAAACAAATACATGTAGCACTAATACTTAAAACTTTTCTGTAGAACTGTGTCCCTTCTGTGGTCATCAAAAAAATTATGCATCAAATATCTTTCTCGAAAACGAATAATGATCTAGTCTAATATTTTTTCTGTATTAGGTTAATCTATAAGAATTCAATGAGAGTGATTATGAACAAATATTTCACTTTTTTTTCGTACACATTCGGGTCGCGATTTGTGTATGACCCAAATGCAATAGAAAATAGTGACAACAAGTATGGTCACTATTTTCTATTGCATTTTCTAATGCAATAGGTAAAAATAAATATATTTCATTAAGATATTTTTTCGCAATGAATTTAGCTTTCTTTTTATAATGTTCGTATAACTGGAAAAACAATATTTGCAATTTTTAAAAATATACTCATCTCAAATATTGCTGACGATGCTATAGCATCACAGCGTGAAGCTCAAAGCTAGCTGGGTATGGGACCAAGAGTTCAAGCCAATTTTCATCGAAAGGTTAATTCAGAACAACATATTTTAGCTTCTAATATGTTATTTGAAAAATATTTTTATTTATTTCATTTTTATATAGAAATCGTAAAGTGATTCATAGAATATTTCTGTGTATCTAGTTTAAGCTGTATAATCATAATAGTTTCGCATTCAACTGTGACATACGGACGGACAGACAGACATATGACTAATCCATATGATTTCCTTTTTTTACCATTCAGCTGCGGAACTCTAAAAATATGATATCAATTTATTAATTCTTATGTTATATATATACATCTACTAACGAAGACTAATGATTCGAAGACATCTGTGACATTATTAAAATAGCAATTTCATGTTTCTACTTAATTGCGCCTGTTTCATTTCGTCTTTAATTTATACAATTTGCTTATTATGTTAATTTTGTTAACTTTGCAAGATATATATGTTTTTCTTTTCAAAATATCTATATCTATAATATTTTTCAAAATTACTATAAATAACTATTTTATTGAAATATTTCTCAATATACGTATTAATTGATTTCAAAACAAAAGTTATTAGATATTACAAAAAAATAAAAATAATGCAGTTTAGTAAATAAATTATTATGTAGTTCTAGCAGGCAAAGCCGCGAGCGGGTCGCTAGTTTCATAAACTTGAAGGTGACATTATTCAATCTTCGTTTGCAGGAAATGAAAAAGGTTTGCAGAGGTGCCGACGAAACTCAAGGCCACACTTTGCTTTAAATAAATGGATAAAAATGTTTCTTTTTGCGTTAGTAATATCTCTTTAGAAAGTGAAACCGTAACCATTGCGTAGAATAAACCGGTGCTTATTATAAGCGTGAGCTATATGGGTAAGTAGGTTATAACATTTAAATTTCATTCAAATAAAAAGAAACACGCTTATATTAAATTCTTATATTTTTTTTCTATAAAAATATTTATATTTCTTAATTTAACAAAGCATTTATTACGTACGAACGCACTCGGGAAAATGACCTATTTAATATTTTGCAAAGCAAAACGTGGTGTTGGGTTCCACCACTCAACATATAATGTCTCAAAAGTTAAATTAAAAATGTTTTAACACTAATTTCCTCCCGCCTACTATACAGCATAGCATGAAAATAAAAATAAATGAAACATTGGAAATATAAAAGCTGCTATTATTAAGCCATAGCTTAGTTTCATGCTAATTTAAATACCTTTTTTTTTAAATATTATCGCTTTCAAATACAAAATGAAACTGTATCAGAAAGGAACCTTATAATTTATCTCTTACAAATGTTTATCAATTAAAATCTACCGAACCAGCCTTTGTTTAAGCCTCAACAGCACTCCGGTGTCCCCACTGACGCCCTGTATACCTTTGTTCCACAACCAAGCACCTGACTTTACACATAAATTTTCAAGTTTAACTTCAATTTTCATTTCAATATATTGCTATTGTCTTGTCGTAACTCAAGTTATGTATATATCTATTGTATTATATAATTGAATACGAAATTATAATTGCCACCTGTGACAAGATCGTCAGTATTCATTACAATAGCACTATACAGTTATACAGCTAGTAGAGTTGTTATTATATTTACAAATCCATTTTAACAAAGTAAAAGTTATGAGGCCAGTCGCGGCGCAGAGTATAAGCGATGAAAGGGTGTGAAAGGGTGTGAAGGGAGTTCCGCCACGCAACACGCAGTTCCCACAGAAATCGGTAGAAGGGGGAACGTAGTGTCTTAACACTAGGCTCTCTCTCTCTCTGTTTACCATGCAACATGCGTAATACAGTGTAAAGCTGAGAAAAAAATATTTGTACAAGCTTTTGACAGCCGTGAAATTCGTTACCTTTAATTATTGATAAATAAAATTTAAGCAATAAATTTATATTATAGTTAATCCTTAGTCAGTCCTTAATAAATTTATCTACGTCCGTTCGCTAAAGCCTACAAAATATCTGAAATCGAAAGCTTACTGCCTTCAGTATCTGATTTATAGCATAAGTAAACCCTTTCTGATTAAAGGTTAGAACGCGTGGGCTTATTTATACTTGTAACTTCGTTGAATATAAGTATTTTTTTTTATTAGTTATAATAGAATATTTTAATTGCAAGATAAATAAAAATGTTTTAAATTATTAAAAATGAAAAATATATATTAAATAACATTTTTACAAACAAGGTTTTATTTCAAAATTGTACTAAAATGAAAATAATAATTGGAAAAGTTTGTATAGGGCAACAAATTTATTTAGTTTTAATTCTCTGTTTCTTATATGGGCTACAAGGTTTTGCAATTAATATTTTCGTTGTAGTACTATTAAAATTTTAGATAAAAGCTTATTCTTAAAAGATTTTTGTAATAAGATTTTTCGGGATGTTTTTTTTGGACTCATTTTTACTTAATGTACTCGCCAAGGCATAAGTTAAATTAATCTGAACATGACCTATCTACCACCTGATCTGCGGCCGCCTTTCGACTCCATCTCCTGGACGAAGCATTTACTATGGTGTATTATATTTTGCAAATTAAATTCTTTCATTTGATACCCCCGAGACGGGTTATGAAAAAAAATTGTTATCCGCCATTTTGTTTTAGCGGCCATATTGGTTTAACAAAAATATTGGTCACATGTAATTTCATTGATCAGAACTGAAGTCGTAATCCAAGTTTTAGCCCAATCGGACTCTGGAAAGTGGGTCAAAATGAGCTTGCAAGATTTCACATACACTGACAAACTATGCAACTAACACGGCAAGTTAAAGAAAGGCTTATAAAAAGACAAATGACACATAAATTACGTACACGCCATATAAATTTAGTTCTTGGAATAAACTTAAAAGAATAAGTAATGGTTGCTAGCACTACTACCTACTTCTTTATTTAATTCCTTTTCACATCGCGTGCTTCGAGTGAAGTACCTAACCTCAAACAAATACATGGGGCATGAAACGGCACGTCTCCCAATATTTATTCTGACCATTTTTATTGATTTATAGAGAACTTTCTTTGATTCGTAGGTTTCATATATAACATGTTAGACTAATATTTATAAGATGACATAAAATAATAATCAAATAAGCTGTCTACTGTATAAAGAGCATAACAAATAGTTTTTAATTGGCACAGGCTTTACTCGTTTAAAAGTTTAGATTTAGAATTCATGTTATTAATCAATTTAGCATATGAATGCAGAAAGAAATGCATAATGCTTTTTGCACTTATAATTTTAAAGACCGCTAGTTATATATATAAAAACATTAACATGCTATTCTTATACGTATACTGGTGCACATAAAATGTGTAGCATTTTTATTAGTACTAACAACATTTAGTCACAAAGGGTGTGGCTTGAAAGTACGTTCAATGCATGCATTAAAGTTAACATCCATTTGTAACATGATAAAAATTTTCCAAGCATTTATGCAAAATAAATGTAAAATATACGTTGGGTATTATTTAATGAAAAAATATTATTAGCTAAGAGTATGGGCATGACGACTAAAAGACTTTCGACTATCCTCATTATTTAGTTTAAATGAGAAAAAAAATATAATATTCGTTATTTTGACAAAAGGAGGTTCATATTATATTGAAAAAAAAACTCTTAACCATGAACGAGTACACATTCCCATTCACACTTGGCCAATTTTTGGATAACTGTGACCACTACCTGTTTTGAATGCTTTAAATACCTCTGAAGAATACTCCTTACATACATAATTATTAGGTAATAAACCGTGTGACTGTGTACACGATTGCCGATTTGATTCCCAATTAAGAAAATGAAATACATATTTAGAATTATAATTTCTACACTCTGTTGTCGGAACAAAGTGCGGCATTGCCACAATGCCCCCAGAATTTGGCAGAAAATGGGGTACTGAGTGTTTTAGCACTAAGTTCCCTCCTCTAAAAAAAATATACCAATGTTTCATATATTTACCCCTCACGTACGCAAACTGACAGTAGGAAAAGTGAGCAGGAGGATATATTTACAGCTAAGGAAATAATGTCCATCCTGTGGCAATATTAACACTGTAACGATCGAAAGTCACGCAACCTTATATATCTTTATATAAATACTAAAATAGACTTAAACGCGGCTTCACTCACTTAAATTTATTTTTATATTATAGGCAAGGATATTTTTTTAAATATATACTTTTTAATAAAAAGAAGCCTATATCTACTAATAGGTACACACCTCTAAGAATATGCTTACAAAGTTTCATAAAAATCGGTTTAGCAGTTTTGACGTGAAACCGTAACAAACTTTTCTAGAAATCGGCGGAAAGTGGAAAACGGAGTGTCTTAACACTAGGTTCCCTCTGTCTATCCTGCCGTGTGTGGCATACAGCGTAAAGCTGATTATTACCAAAAGAGAATGTCTGAATGCGATAATTGCGCATTCAATAGGACCTTCAGAGATTTGTATTCGACTTAATATTTAAGTCGTGGTAACGAGTCACTTTGAATACAACCACCTAACGAGATCGCATAAATACAACCTTCTCTAGAATTCTAGATACGCTGCAAATACGGATATACGTGCGTATATAGAAACCTAGATATAATATTGAAACATAAGTCAGTAAGGGAATAGTAGCTTGACCTTTTAATATATTATATTTTTACCCGACTACGAAAAGAAGAGTTAAGTTTTACGTGTATCTTGTATGTGTGTAATATTCTTTATTACTTCATATCGCCAATCTTCCTTTACAGTGTAAAGCTTTATTATAGTCAAAACCCAAAATCATTGTGCTTATATTCAGACAATTCCCACCTGAACAACATTAATTTCTTTCATACATACATACATAGCTTCACGCTTTATCCCTAGCGGGGTAGTCAGAGAGAACGGAGCGCCAAACGCTACGGTCTCTACATACCTCTTTCGCCTCGTCCACTGTCATCAACCTCTTCATACATGCCCTTCGGCGGGGTCCTCATGCTTTCACCTTCCTCCAATATCTTAGATACTGTGTTTTCGAAGGTCAACCGAGGTCCCCCCTACCTCTCTTACCGCTCACTTTTCCATCATAGATCTTTTTTGCCATTCCTTCATCACTCATTCGTTCGACGTGTTCTTTCATACAATTATTAAAAACGAAATATTTGTATTAGACGTAAACAATAATTAAGTTGATAGAAGGTTAGCGTAGAACAAGTGTAATTACTATAATCCTAATTAGATTATAAGTCACCTTAACTTGATCCTGCTCGCCGGCGTACTCGATGCTCTGAAAGATAGTCCAGGTGTAGCGCCTGCGCACCTCCATGCGCGCCAAGTACCGCCGGTACCACTGTTGTATTAGTATCGCCGCTTTCATGGCTACGACAGATAAATAAGAAAAATCGTTACTCTTTTACACAGTCAGTAATTTAAAAAAATATTATATATTTAGATTAAAAAATACAATATATAATTTGAAAGTGTAACTGTGCGTCAATAACAACATTTCACATAGTATTTGCAAGTAAACTTTTCCTATAAGCTTTTTCCTGTGTATCGTATAAAAATCTTTGTTTAACGATATGGTAAATCTCTTAACTAAGAGATGAATAAAAACTTGTTATAAAACTTTGAAAATTGATTAAGAAACATATAGGTACTAAAGAAAATACTGAGTACATAAATATAGTGTATAAAAATATATATTATATTTAAAAGAAATAAAATAATAATAATAATAAGAAATAGAGTATAGAGTATTTATAAAGAGTGACGTTACAATCTATTACTAAGATTATTTTTCTAAATGTTTTGGTATTTACAACATTTCTTTTTCCTTTTGTGCAAGAATTTGCTATAAATTAAAAAAGAACATCACTAACGTACAATAATTAAATTGAATAAGTACGTCCAATATTTAGCGTAAAATTGCCTTTGAATCAGAATTAACTCAATGTTATACTGAGTGCGGATCTCTTAGTTCGTCGACTATACAATTATACACTGACCTCATTTTTAAGCTGGACTAACTGAATAATCAATATTTTCTTGCAAGTATTAATAAAGGTGAAGCCAGCCATTTTTCGTTTTTTAAAGCTATATAAAATATTTTTTTAATATTTTTATTTTCATAGTAACATAAAAAGATTGATGATATACATCACGTTTATTTTGCACGAAATAAATATATAACATTTGAAATATCAGAAAGCTTAACAACATATGAACATATTATAACACGAAGCTCTATGCACATATTGTATATCTAATAGGTATGTATGTATATGTAAATTCAAAACCTAGTCTCGCTTAAATGTTATGATTGTATGCATAAGTAATACGTAGAAACATACATATATAATAAATGTATAATCCGTATTTTGGAATCCCATAATGTTTATTTATATTACGATTTATGCTAATCCAATTTACATTGTTAGCATAAATTGTAACTTTGTCTATAGCATCACAATTTAGGCCTGAATAGTGATTTGTTGAAATAGTATAGATAAACCTATCCTTGTAGACACGTTCACTGTAGTTTGAGGTCGACTGCCCTCTTATGTAGCCTTTACGCCGGTGCTGGTTGCTACAGTAACGTATGAAACAAGAGGCTGACTGGAACAAGAGAAAGACCTCAACTGCGGCGTTGAGTTCCACCACGCAATACCTCCAGAATTCGGCGGAAAGTGGGGAACGGAGTGTCTTAACATTAGCCAAAAGTTCTCAGAAATGGATCCCATAGTGAACGTGATTGATACTTATTCCATGTTTTCCAGTTCATCAATCAGTCTAATAAAATATATGAAATGACAATAATAAGTAATTAAAAATATTAGGTTTCTCTACTCACTTCTTTCAGCCTTCGTCATGCTAACGTCATCTCTCTTCCAAAATTTCAGGAATGGTGCAAGCGCCTTCATTGTGCATTCTCCGTTAAGAACTCGTTTCCCTATTTTCTTTGGTACTTCTTGTTCTATTTCTGAACTACGACATGAAGAAGAGTCATCTCCTAAAGACCGCGTCCGTCGACTTCCTCTAAAACTGACGCAACCGCAGCCTTCAAATGAAAACATTGTGGGACTTTTGTCCTTCTTATACTTCTTATCTCTTCGTTTCCGGACACATCTTGGCTTGTTTTGGCGCGTTTTCGGAATCGTGACAAAAAGATTTCCCGAAGAACTAAGAAGCAAACATATCCAGACCTGAAGACTAGTCTAAACCTGTAATGAAAAAAATGTACATGTATTTTAAATCTTATAATTCAAAATATATCTAAGAAATGTATTTTTCTGATGTAATGGCGTCAATTTACATAGTCGGTCGTCAACTCGATTTACTTTATTTCCCCAGAGTTTTATGCGCCATCGTATTCCCTATAGAAGTTTTTACACAAGTGACGCGTTTTAATGTAAGCTGTAAATTTTATGTTACATTTTCATTTAAATACACGAAGTGTATACTTCGTTTAAAACATAAAAAAAAAACGTAGCCAAGAAATATGAAAATTATCAAAGGAATTGTAACAATAAAAGAAATTGTTTCATATAATACAAGGAGGCTATTAATGCTCAATTGGACGGCATCACTTTCTAATCGTAATGTTTGTGGTTTCGATCTCCACTGAGGGGAATGACTATGTAATGTAATGTATTTAAATGTGTTTTATTTTCCTACTTTGCTGTGATAAAATGCAGCGTTAAACTCTGACATACAACATACACCAGGTTTTCTCTGCCTACCTTGACATACAAGAAAAAGCAAAAAAGCGAAAATATTGTTTTGCCGGATTATAATTTACGACAATAATTATCGTTGAGTTAATAAAGAAATAAAATTGTAGTGCAATGACGTCAATCTCAGTGATAAACCGGAAACGTGTGACATTAAATACTCATCTTTTGTACGTAAATTAAAATATGTAGACTATACACTGCAAGTACGAACGCTTGCCAAAAAGTTATTTCCTATTAACGAAACTTTGAAAACAGTGACATACATACTTCTTCTCTTTAATGTCAAATATCTATTTAAATTAAAAATTAGCTTCACGCTGTATCTTGCACACAGCAAGGTAAGCTGAGGGAACCTAGTGTTAAAACACTCCGTGTATCTTTTATGATTTTTTTAAATAATTAATATTATTTCAAATAAATAGCCAGAACAACAAATATGAACAAATTTAGTGGGAAAATGAAAACGTTAAGTCAAATGAATAAAACTGCTATTTTTTAGACATTTTATTAAAATACCCACATTTATGTTAACAGAAAGTATTCTCGTATAAGATATAGGTTTATATTAGCAATCTACTCTACCGCACGCTTGTCGCGTTGAGAGATGACCTGAAATTACTCTCAACTGTTCTCAATGGATTACAGTAATAATTTACTGATCCTTGCTGATTATGTGAACTTGATGCAAAATGACGCAGCTTGGACATGTTGGTTATTAGTTTAAATCGTATCCGTAGACTTGTTACATTTTTAATAATATAATTATCCAAACAAAAACATAAATGTAAAATGAGAGCCAAGTTCAATATTATGAAATATGCCTTGGTTGTTGACTTCTACGATAAAAGAAGAAAGATTTACTAGTTTCCGATTTTTTCCTTTGTATTCAGCGCATTATCTAAATGGATGCCAAATTTCACCGTTCTAGGTCATTTGAAACTGAGTTAGAATTATGGTCTATAAGTCAGTCAATACGTGATAAAAATGGTGATTTTTGGACATTAATATCTAAGTAATCGTTTGAGGCGTGTTTTATGAAATTTGATGTCCATGTGTATTTTGCGGGTCACAATATGTGCGCCAAATGTGACAGCTTTAGGTGAAATAGTTTTTGTATTACAAATGGGTCAAAAGTGACTTCGAATGGTTTGTGTAATATTACAGACGGTGTTGCTCGCCAGTTCTTTTTTGATGAACTTGGCTTGGCTTTCAGCAAAACTGTAAAAGATCTTGGTATCACTCTGGATAATAATATGTCTTGGGATCCACAGGTAAGTGAGGTTAGCAGAAAGATATTTGCATCCTTAGGTTCTCATAGACGTTTGCATATTAAATAAACTTGAGCGTATTCAAAATCTATATATTCGGTTCATATTTGGGCTACTCATATTTGATCACATCTCTGATTTCCGTAAAAAACTCAAGTGGCTCCCTATCCGCCTTCGCAGGAATACTCACATCCTTTATCTTCTTTACTGTATTCTGTTCAATCCAATTTCCTTACCTTAAAGAATGTTTTCAGTTTTTGGGCGAGACACATTCTCGCTCTCTTCGCTCTGATCCTCAAAATACAGCTACAGCAGTTCATTTACTGTAACTGCGTGTAGGTTGTGGAACGCCCTTCCTTTAGTTGTCAGAAATGCTAAAACATTTCTAACCTTCAAACGTCGCTTAAAGTTACACTTTATNTATATATATATATATATATATATATATATATATATATATATATATAGTAAATATATTCTTATTTATTTATACCCTTAATTATATTTTTTGCTCCCTACCCATATCTTAATTTGCTATATCCTCTGACTTAAGGTTGCCTGGCAGAAATTGCTATTTAGCAATTTCTGCCAGGCATTTATATTATGTTATTGTATTTCTGTATCTTTTCTCGGGTGTACAATTAAGAGTTATTATTATTATTATTACATTATTAAGGGCCAGTAGTGGCGCAGAGACACAAGCGTGTGACTGTAAACGCGATAGGTTGAGGGTTCGATACCAACTCGAGGAAATAAAATATTTAATATTTTCATTTCTTCCCTGTGGTGTCAAAGCAAGGCGCGGTGTTGAGTTCTACCTTGCAACCCTTGCCTTCAGAATTCGGCGTCTCCAGAAAGTGGAGAGCGGAGTGTGTTAACACTGCGCTCCTTATGCCTACGTTAAAACATGCGTGATACACCGTAAATTGTTTGGATTGGCACAATTGGCAATGTATGAAACATTGACGACACATATTATGTTAGTTAATAATTTCTTTTATACCTTTGTTGCTAGTATACTCGGAGAACCCTAGTTTTAAATTGTTAAAACGCAATTACTACTCGCTAATGAGCATTGTATTCGGTTTATTTTTGGTATCGATTTTTCACTATACGTCATGCAATTAAGTTGTAACATGCTATTAAATTAATACCTGTATGATAAATATTTTCGTTTTAAGCTTTTAACTTAAAGCACTATACATATAGAACATTATATTGTAGAACGTACTTTTCCATTACTAGGAACACCATTTTACGACTTCTTTAAGTACCTAATTATGTGGGTACCTTTCAAAGAGGAGACTCCTCCTTTGATCCTTTTAATCTTTGATTCTTCTTGTCCATTAAATTGTTACACATGGTTGCACTTGTCAAATTGTGTTTATTTAATATTTTTATGTATTTAGAGATAGAGTATGTATATTAAAATTAATATTTCCACAAAAAATATGTTCTTATTTTTCTTATTTAGTTTTTTATATAGGCCTTAATTATAAAAACCTCGACACAAAAAGCTTTAAAAAGTAAACAAAGAACTAGAAATGAGGTGATCGTCTTTAAACGGCTAAACATATATATCTATCGATACTAATATAATAAAGCGGAAGAGTTTGTTTGTTTGTTTGAACGCTAAGATCTCTGGATGTACTGGTCCAATTTACTATGTTTTTGTTTTGTATGAAAGCTGCATTCTTCAGAAGTGCTATAGGCTATAACATTACATTACACATATAGACTAATATATTAAAATACTTCCTAATTTGACATGCAATTTATCTGCCATGTATAATAACAACCGTTGCTACGCGACCGTTACCGCTACATTTTGATATTCATCCTTATGACAATAAATATAATAGTCACTTTTAGCATTTCATCTAGATTGAAATTATAGCTTACTGTATAACATTCTAATAAATAATTAAGACTGGTTCGAAATCACCTAGCCTTCGGGTGGCATAGTATGACCGACGCGAACGGGCAGATGACGTTGACAGTTTTATAAATTTTCATATATTTTCGAACTTTTTTTGCTGTTTCTATTTAATTTAAAATACACTTTGGTTCTCTTCTTATTTTATTTGATATTGCTGGCAAAAAATATATTTTTAGGTAGTTTTGGGTACGGTTTTTAGGTACTTTTTCTAATATTGAGAATATCCTTTAGTTACTTTTACTTCTTATGTTGGTTTATTTCAATTTCTCAGCTATTTTTTCTAATAATATGTCTCTAATTATTATTTTTTTTGATTATTTAAGCTTATATTTTCTTACTAATTCTATTGAAAACTGAAAATAATATATTTAATAAATATTTTTATAGTTTAAGCAGGCGTAGCCGCGTCCGGGTCAACTAGTATATTTATAATGTTGATTAACATAATAAAAACTTCATCACAAATCGGTTCATCCAAGTAAAAGATGTACACTTATCACTCCCATGTGTTTTCGTCAAGGTTTAAAAAGCTAATATACAATTATTGATAAGCCATTTTCGCTGACTTTAACCTGTGTTTCACAATGCAACTAAGAAGATTAAAATGCAAAACATTTTGAGAAGCTTATGATATGAAAAAAGTAAACATACTTAGAAGATCTGCCTACAATCTATTTTTTTTCTTTACATCGTATATACAGAATACAAATGACTTTACTGAAATATAAAAGTCAACAATGATAACGGTTTCATATGATTCACCGACTGGATCTAAATCCCAATCCATATGATAATATGATATGAATTCTATTAGAATACGGATGCTTTCAATTTACATGTAAAACGAGTTTCTCAAAGGGAGATACATTTATTTTCTGTAAAAAAAATTGTTGAAGATAAAAGGCTTTATATCAAATGATGCAGTCTTAGTAATGATATTAATTACTTATTTTGCGCGATAACTATCTATATATTTAGCGATAGCTAATTTACGGATTTATTTGTTTTTGTTAACGTGAGTATAGGCTGAATACCTACCTGTTATTCTGAGACACTAGAACGAAAAAATGAAAATATTAAATATATAATTTCTTCGATTGGGAATCGAACGCACAACCTGTCACGTTTACAGTCACACACTTGTCTCCCATTCCCCTTTCTTAAACATAAATTTTCCTCTTAAATACATCATAGCTAACAAATAATAAAAATAAATAGCAAACAAAGATTAGCTTTAAATGTTAATAAAGTCTCTTTTCTCCATTTGTAATCTGTGACAAGAAACCTAATGTCAAATAAGTACAAGTATGTATGTAACAAACAACTGACATGCCATTACGAGTGAAGTGGAATTGCTCCTCGTAAAGATATAAGATAGCTTAGCTTTACTTTACTTTTATTTTGTATTTTATACACGTAAACCACTGATACATGTCTTACATATAAAATATACTTATAAAGTAAGAAAAAAGTACTGCGAAACGTTTGGGGAAAAAATATGTTTATGAAAATCACACATTTTCATCGTTCTCATTCTATTACGTAGGAAAATATTGTGTGTAGTTTTTATATTTTATACTAGTGGACCCGAACGCGGCTACGCCCCCTTGAACTTATACGAATTATACGAATGTTTATTAATATATTTATGAAATAATTTCAGTTTTCAATAGAGCGATGCGTTAATCAAGCTCATTTAGGGTGACATTTTCTAACAACAAACTTTGCAAATCGTTGATTATTAACGGCCGCGTAGCGACGGTTGTGAATCATATTGCAGAATAAATTGCATGTCAAATTAATAACTATTTTAATATATTGGTATATATCGATAATATTACAAATATGAGAAAAAAAAAGTATCCTATGTTCATCCCGAGACCTTCAAGTATCTCTATATCAGTATTTTATCACGATTAAATTAGCGGTTTGGCCCTGATTGCGTAAAAGACAGACAGACAGAGTTACTTTCGAATTTATAATATAGGTATGGATAAAAAATTATAGAAGCAGTGTAGACCTAAAAGATTCATGATTGAATCATTCAGTACATCATAGCATTTCAAAATTATCGCGTATATAGAAGCACTTAGTTGAAGTGTTAAAAAACCTACCCACATCAAAAAAAAGCAACCGAATTGGAATTACTAGGCGAATCTGAAATTTGGCAAGTAGCTTTATCAGTGTTAAACATTACTACGAAAAGATTTCTAAAAAAAAACCCTATAGTAACTGAAAACAGAGAATTTTACGCTGCTGCTCCAGCATTTTAACCAGGAGGTTATAAACAAAAACTTTTCATATTAATGAAAACTAGATTAATTGGATAATAAATGTACAATCGTAAATCATAAAATAGCTGAAGCGTTACAAAGTATCTCAGTGTTTTCTTAAAGCATTCATCCATAAAATTTTCATTTCGTAACAACGCTGTCGTTAACCTGACAAACTGTAAACTGTGCATGGTACGACGGAGATAAACTCTGCGCCTGAAATATAAATAGATAAGGTATCACATCATCACTCTATATTTACTGCTTAATGTTATTTTTATTATCTTCAAAGAGCTCAAATACACTGGAGGAGCTAGTTATTGAAACCATCTGTTAGGGACGTAAGAAGCAGAGGTATAAATTATATAATTATAAACTACTGACATCTTATAATTTTACACTTTACGTAAATAACATATTGAAAATATAATATTATTATTTTAACAATTTAAAAATTGTTAATACACTCTCCGCTCTCCTCTTTCCACCAGAATGCAACTCACAGTATGCTGAGTGTCGGAACTCAAGACCACAAAGTGTTATAAAAATAATTACCCACTATACCACTACGGCCTTTTCAATTGTATATTTAGAAGAAAAGATTATAATATTGCTATAATAAAAGAATTAACGTCTTTATTACCTCGTTGCTATAGGTAGAAGTAAACGCGAACGTGAACGTAAAGCAGTAGTTCATTTTGTCAAAGCTCCCATTTATCTTTGCACCTCGAATAAACCAGACTGGGACATTTCTAGCACATGCATTAATTAATTTAGCTTGTCACATATAACGCGACTGCGGTAATATTTACGAAAACAAAAGAACGAGTATGTTTTAGAATATTTATATGTTAATACGAAAGGTACTTATATTATTATTATATTGAAAATTAATGACGAGGATTAAGAAAAGAAAATAACAAGAAGCATGAAAAAAATATAAGTCATGGGAGAATTTCTTTTTGCTTCACCCTTTCTCCCGCCATTAGCAGGGTAGGCAGAGGAAACTAGGAAACTTAGTGTTTAGACACTGCGTTCCTATCAAGACACATCCATTCCCCACTTTCCGACGAATTCGAGCTCGTTACAGAGCGGAAATAAAAATATTAAATATTTAATTTTATCAAGTCAGTATCAAAGGCCACGAGAAACTGTTCAAAATTCAAAATTCAAATTTCAAATTCAAAATAATCTTTATTCAAATAGGCAATTATTATAAGCACTTTTTAATCGTCGAATGAACATATGAACAAAAAGCTACCACCGGTTCGGAAGGCAGTTCTGCTGAGAAGAGCCGGCAAGAAACTCAACAGTTGCTCTTTTCAAAATCAATGGTACAATCTATTACATTAGCTGGCAGCTTTCCTGCATTACATTCAATAGACATTAATTCTATTCATGCTTATCCTCTCAATATTCTTAAACAGTGTAATACGCTTTACTTGTTAGAATTTTTTTACAGATATTTTAAATTTTTGTAGTGGCAAACTAAGGAAGAATTTGATTATAAACACGTATACTCAGACCCATAAAGGATTTATTAACATTTTGGAGGCGAAAACTTGGTGTGACAAGCTTATCTTTATTTCTCGTTCCTATCGTATGACTGTCACCATATTGCTATGACAATAAATATTTTGTCGGACAAAGAGAATGTTATAATATACAAATTGGGAAGCAACTGTAATAATACCTGCATCTTTGAAAACATCTCGCAGAAAATCTCGAGCTCTTAGATTATAAATATATCTCACGGCTCTTTTTTGGGGAATAAATATTGAATTTAATTATATTTTTATTAAAAAAAAACGTTGTTGCTCTATAGATCGAGATATATAATATTTGAATTTAACCTGACGTTGTAGATTATGCGGTTTTAAATAACAACAGCGTGGTTCTGTATTTCGATGACAACGGGTGGTAAATGGAAATGGCACATCAAAAGTCATAAAGTCCACGTGAACGTAGTTGCGGGCACGTTTGTAAAATACTTTTTTTTTTTTGGTCGTACTAACCATAGAGGAAATACTCGTAGAATTTAACGCTGTTTTCTTTTGTCAACACACAAAGAACTCTCACAAAGCAAACATAAAGTGCTCTTTATGTATTTTTATTTCCTCTTTCTATTTATATTTTTATTTAAGGAATTAACTCCTCATGTAAGTGTTACATATAAGACTATATCGATCCATACCTATATTATAAATTCGAAAGTAACTCTGTCTGTCTGTCTGTCTGTCTGTCTGTCTGTCTGTCCGTCTTTTACGCAATCAGGCCCAAACCGCTAATTTAATTGTGATAAAATACTCATATAGAGATACTTGAGGGTACCGGGATGAACATAGGATACTTTTTTTTCCTCATATTTGTAATATTTTCGATATATACCAATATATTAAAATAATTAATTTGACATGCAATTTATTCCGCCATGTTAATAACAATGGTCGCTACGCGTTGCTAAGCAACGGCTTGCAAAGTTTGTTGTTTTAAGAAAACGTCACCCAAAGTGAGTTTGCTTAATGCAGACATGGCGCGCGCCGATATAGATTTGTATACATTAACAAAAATTAGATGATTTCTATAATTTGATATTCATCCTTATGAAAATAAATATAATAGTCACTTTTAGCATTTCATCTAGATGGAAATTATAGTTTACTGTATAACATTCTAATAAATAATTAAGGAGATGTCACTGATTCCAAATGACTTAGCCTACGAGTTGTGTAGTATGACCGACGCGAACGGGCAGATGACTTTGTTGATTTTGTAATTTTTTATATATTTTCGAATTAATATTATTTTTTATGTAATTACTTGCTGCTTATAATTAATTAATCTTAGTTCGGTTATGTATACCGATGTTATACACTTAAAATATCGTAATTTTAATCATTTGGGATTTTATTTAATATTGTTCGCAAAAATTAATAATTATTTAATATAGAAAAATGTTTAGTACGCGCGCACGACAAACTTTAGGTACTTTTTCTAATGTTAAGAATTTCCTTTAGTTACTTTTACTTCTTTTGTTTGTTCATTTCGGTTACTCAGACATTTTTTCTAATAATAAATCTCCACTTATTATTATTTTTTAACTTATTTTAATTATTTAGGCTTATATTTTCGCGGGCATAGCCGCGTCCGGGCCCACTAGTAATCTTATATATTTTTGTATAGGATTTGTACTTGCACATGCAATACATGAATTTATTGCCCAAAATAACCTTAGCTACCTACAAGTTTACGGACAAAGTTGATGTAGGTATAAATTATAGGCACAATATTTATATATTATAATAATAAGCTTCACGCAGTATCCCGCAGCAGCATAGCAGTGTAGGCAGAGCCTTGGTACTAGAACGAAGCATGAAATTATTAATAAATAATAATTTATTCTCTCTAGTGGGGATCGAACCCACAATCGTCACATTACAGTCTTTATGCCCTGAGGGCCTCAAAATATACTATCTAAAAATATTAATTATGCAAATTTTCTAGGGCTCTTCACATAATCTTATGAGAATAGATGTTATGGCAACACCTCTCTAAAATAATCTGACGTTATGTTATACTATATTATGTGAACGAAGGGTCCTTTGTAATTTCATTATTTGAAAAGGAAATTGAGGTTTTCTTGTTAAAGATATCATTTAATATCAGTATTAAGTTATATTAAACCTAGCTCAGGAAGGTGCCGGTTTATATGTATGTTATTTTTGCTTGATTTATTACACTTTTTTAGTATAGAACTGGTGCAACAATCGGTGCAACTAACAGATATAAATAAATATTGCATAAAGATATTTATTAAGTTGAATTTAAAAACAAAGGTTAATTTCAAACAGCAAGCAATTAAAATTGAATAAACTTACTTTATATTATGACGTACACAGTTTGTTTACTGCAAGTTGTCATAATAAAAAGTAATTGGCAGTTTAAAAAAATTATAATCTATTCCATTCCATCTGAGAGAAGACCTTAAGGGTTTTCTTTAAGTAGCGATACGGATTCTCGTTTCAATTTAAGAATCACTACAACTAAATGCGTCTTCTAACAGCCTACTTTTTTTCTTTTAAAATATAGAAATACTATTGGGCGTGTGTTTAATATTGAGTTAACAATATATATGAAAACTATAATTTAGGCTAACGTTAATAGAAGATTTTGTCTAAACTTACTTATAAAGATTGGTTAATTGAAAAACCCTCGTGCTACAGTGGGAGAGCGTGTGTCTGTGAACTCTCTCTCTCAATATCTGAAAATCGGGCGAGTCATTAAGTAAAGAAGTGTAATTGTAAGATTACCCTTTCGACAACTTATGCCTTTTTTTACTGGAGGGTTGCCATTTTATATATTATATAGAAAATAGAGACATATTATAGAGTCGATGATGATTTTTTGAACATATAAAACAACTTGCATTTTGATAAAATCTCCTTCCTCAAACAAAGATAAAATAAATCTTTGAAATAGTGCAGTCACGTAGAAACAGGTGACTTGTTTACGACATATTTTCCAGTGTGCTGCGTCGCTGTCAGAGACATATCAGATCGGAGTATCAGTAAATAATAATGATGAAATGACGGCTATATCGTTTTTTTTATATTACACATAAAAAATGTTATTCTATTTACATATTATATAACATTCCTTTAAAAAAAAACAATAAAACGTGTTTATTACAAGTATGTATTAATAGTATAATAATAAATGGCCTTTTAAAAAATAAAAGTACTAGCGACAGCAGCTCTAATTAATCCATTTATTATAAAATACCAATTAACTTAGTATACATTATTTTAGGTATTAGACATGGCATATGCTAATAACCTTTCAATTATATTACACACACACGGACTGACTAATTTATTTATGAACTTATAAAGCAATTTGATCATAAACTTGTTCGGCTTCTCATGACCTACTAGTTGGTACTCGCGTCGTAGAAACTATTAACAACATTTGGCTTCAGTCTTCATACTCGTAGCTTGACTTCTTGACATTGTTGTGAGATAAGTATTCTCAATTGTTGTATCTAATACCCATGTGGATCTGTTTATTTATATTTTTTCCATTTTTTTATTTTTCTTTTTTTTTTCAACTTAACGCTGAATCCATCCATATCGCTAAAGCTCGAGGCAATGTGTATAGACTGGCGGACCTTAACGCCGCGCTGTGTCGTATTGCCAGAGCTAGGTAATAAAAATATTAAATATTTCATTACCCAGAGTGGAAGTTGAACCCACTTTATTTTTATACGAAGGAAAAAATATAAAACTATATAATTGTAATTTCCTTTTAAAAATTCACCCAACAATTTTATTTTGCTAAGTGACTCATATTGTAAATTATATGAAGTACTACCTATTATATTCCTAGTACAAAATTGAGTAATAGAAAAATTTAATTACATTTACTTTCCTGGAAAACGTCTATATAGATTAAATTAATTATATTGTACGCGGCAACGACAATAAACACGCGAAACAATCAAGTAATTCGTACAAACGTTCGGAGCTCGCAGGCCGAATTTTCCCCAATGATTTGGCAAGTCGCACTCACCTAAATTTAAAACGTAATCTCACTGAGTCAACGCTCTTTAGCTCTAACACCCAAAATAAACAGTCCTCAGAACGCGACAATATTCATCTGGATTCTGGATTGTGGAAACGGCAGACGACAAATGCAATCTGTATCGTCCCGATAGAAAGCCAAAGGTCGCAGTCTAAACGCCCGAAGTTAGCCCAGTTGGCATAGCGTTCGCCAATTAAGAATTTGATCCTAAATGAACAAGAAAATACATTAGTGTGTGATTGGTACTCGTGGCATCGATCCAATTATTTTCACTTTTCATCAAATGTAAAAAATTATTGGTTTAATTATAATTAGAACGTTTAGAAAGTAAACTATGCATATATGTTTGTAATATAAAAACATTTATAAATGTATACGTTGCTGAACTTTTAATATAAAAACAGTTATAATTAATTTAACAAAATTCATGAAACGAAAATTACCATTTAATTATTTTGATAAAAATAAACACTATTGAAACTTACAAATTGGGCAGAGCACGAATACTTATGATTGCTCATTACTTTACTTGTATAATGTGTTTCTATTATAATATTTTTTAATCTACATTTTATATTATAATAAAACATACATACTCCACTTTTATACAAACTCATAAATAGATTTTTTTCTTATTTATTTTGTTAAAGTAAATAGTACCGTATATAATATCTTGTTATTTTTGAAATGATTAATAGTTTCCTGAAGGCGGACTTGAATGACTGTAGTATAGTTTTAAAATAAGGCCATTATCGAGCCCCATTATTATGTATAGATAATGTTCATAAGTTCTAATAACTGAGCGGCTACTCCAGAATTCAGCGGAAAGTGGAGAACGGAGTGTCTTAACACTAGATTCCCTCTGCCTCCCTGGCTGTGTGCAAGATACAAGGTGAAGCTGATAAAAAAGTTCTAATAACATTTTTTTTATTATGGAACTTTCCCTACTGCCTAGTTATACAGTGACCACCAAGTACCCTCCTAGTGCCACTAGCTTGCTTGACATTGCTAATCTACTTAAATCCCTCAGTCACGTTGCAAAGGTGAAGGTTTCTAAGATGGATGCCATACATATTTATAATTTTAACGGATTACTATAAATTCTATTTTCTAATAGAGTCTATTATATATACTACTACTATTATCTATACTAGTCTATTTATAGAGTGTAAAATATAATATTCGAAGCTTTTACATATTTTTCAGCGCAACGCTCGAGATTCGTATTTTTTATTTTACAAAAATATGCCTAAGAATGAATTTCCAAACAATTTCGTCCCCAAAAAATATAACATGTACCATTTTTATAATTTTTTCAGATATATGCGTAAAGCCTATTTTTTCAAATTTTACGGTGACATTCTGCCACTCTATGATGTTTTTCAATTAAATTACGTTGAAAATTAAAAAAAAATGCACTTTTTAATAAATAGCTAAAATTTATTTGAAATAAAAAATATATATTTTCTTTGAGCGGGGTATACCATATAACAAAACTGAAACGTGTGTCACGCCTAAAACATTAATCAAGCGAGAAGCATCTGACATTTGTGAATCTAAATGAATACTATTCTCGACATTGGTATTTTTAAAACCAATACAATTAGGACATGAGATACTATATGTAAATAGCTATATATATTTTTAAAACATTTTAATAATAGGGTACGACCGTCTTGAAGAAATAAAACTAAGATATAAACATGTTGTACGCCCAGAAGTTCCTATTGTAGGAGTCATTGCTTTTCTGAGAGCATCACTCACGTCTAATATTCGCACGATTTTGTTTGTCATCAAAATATCTGGCAATGTTGTAATAAACACTTTAGACTGACTTCGACAGTTATCCTATTTGCCGTGGTACGCCATTGAGGATTGCTCACTCAGAAAAATGATATGATTAATTTTAAATTATTTTCATTTTCCTGTCCTGAAGAAATTCATATGTGAATGTTTTCTTTACCATTCTTTAGGAACAATACGTTTAACCGTCTGTCTTCCATCCTACATGCGGGATACGGGAGGAAGCTGACAGAGAAATGAATACATGTCAAAACATATGGATTGCTGATTTTAAATGATCATTAAAATCGAAGAACTTATAATATGGATTGCTTGTGAAATTCAAAGACCTTTTGACGAGCAATCAAAGGATACCATTTTACTCTTTACATAATGTAAGGAATTCCCGCTGAACTCCGCTACCCCAATATGAAACGATTTAGTGATTGCATCATTATACTGTTAATGAACCAAAGTGTAGGGCAATACTTTGGCGCGTAGAGCCACATAGTTGCGATACTTTACTAGGGCGGGCGGGCGCCAACTAATTTATGGGACACGAACAAGTACTAGCATTTTTTGTATATGTATATATATAATTCAGTTTATTTATGTTTCAATATAGTTAAATGAAGATGAAGAAGCAATTATATTTTTAACAAAGTTAATGTATTTATAATTAGGATGTTCTACGTTTTCTAAAACAGTGTCAATACTGTTTTAAAGTAATACCTACCTATTTAAGATAAAACTGATATAAAAATTGTGTTTTGCAATTCTATATATATTATGTATCTGTGATAAGGCTTATTCAATTATTTAATTACCTGACAATAAAGAAAGTTAACTCTAGATGACATTTAATAAGTCACTCAACGGTACCAGGTTTTTTTAAAATTAAATTACAGTTTATTTGAATTTTACAATTAGAGAGAAACTATCTATTATCTTTGCTTCTATTTTCCGTTCAATTCAGCGACTAAATCGTAAAAGAAATTGTTTTAAGTGCACATATACTCGGTTAGTTGGTTAATTAATACACTAACCTTGTGTTAAGAATAAACATACAATATATTTTTTTATAATTCCTAGTGTTGAATTATAAAGAATAAACGCTTTATCCAGCTGTATTATTTTTATAAAGATAAAGTTTCAAATGTAATATATTTGGAACTTTATCCTTTATCCCGAGTCAGCTTTCATTTTCCCAAGATAAGACTTGTGTATATTGTAATACATCATCATTAAATAAACATTTTATCAGTTTAATATATCAAAATAGAAGAAGAATTTTTAGAAAGATAATCTGTTTATAGGTTCTTCCTGACAGAAATATTTGATTTCTTATAATATTTCGATATTTACCCAGGAGTCGTTTATAGTATATATATCAATAAACTTCTTGTACTGTTCAAGAGACAGAGGGCGACGTGGTATGTCACGACCAAACGGCAATAGGAGGACACAGAACAGAGTAATTTGGCTCTCTTATTTCTTACTTGTCCCGCTAAATACAACAGATACTTTTAGCACACAATAGATAAAAAAATATGAAAATCCAATTTCAAACTATTTACGTCTTATATTGATTGAAATTAAATTAATCTATCATTCATTGTTAAACCTTAATTTCTATTTGATTTCATTTTAAATTCTAATTTGATTGTCTATAGAGTAATTTTTTATTCCTTTCTAAATTTATTATACTCTACACTTGACGTTTTTCTTAAAAAATATTTAAGGTCTCATTGACCAATTTTCCAGAGTCGGTGGCGAAGAGGTGGATGCCTCTTGGTGGGTGATATGTCGAAAATTTAATTAAATCATCACCTAAAATTTAATTTACGTTATTTCTAAAAGTAATTTATAAAATAAAAACTGATAACTGGTATGCAAGTATAAAATCAACAAGTAGGTAAATTAATTTATCTCGGTATTTACCCACCAATATCCCACAACATTCCTGAACGCGTAATGTCACAACTAATCTTGAAGATTAACCAATTTTGGTATGTTAAATTAATTTTACTTTACTTTAAGCGAGTCTTACTCAATTTAATATTAGGAATATAAATATGGCAATCGCAAATATAACAAGAAAATCTTTACAATATTTTATATTACCTGTTAGCCTTACAGCAGAATAGGCAGAGAAAACTTAGGGAACTCCGTTTCTCATTTTCCACCGAATTCTGGGGGCATTGCGTATTGAGTGGCGGAGCTAAACACCGCGCTTTGCCTCGTCACCAGAATGAAGAAATGCAAATATAAATTTATATGTGTAGATATTTAATTTCATATTATATTGGGGATAGAATTCACAACCAGGCGCGTTTATAGTCACACATTGATGCGCCTGCGCAACGGCTAGCCTCATGAAAACATAATTATAAAAACTATTTTCCTCGCTCATTGAAATAATTCAGATACGAGTAAAAATATCTTAAACTTTTGTATATAAAAACTATTTTATTATAATATTATACAAATTATTATTAAAACTAGTTCTTAACTTGTAATATTTTCGAGAGTGCTGGTAGTGGAATCGCCTTATCCCCAAAGTTGGTCGGCTTTAATACGAATTTGGGTGTCCCCACCCCTGAGGCTCGTCTCTCACGATGCTTTGTTTCTCATGAAGTTATTATATGAAATTCCTTCGAAGTCGTAAATCTATCAGCCTATTGACATCGACATCCAAATGTTCATGTGCCCCAACATGTGCGGCTGGGTTCTCGTAATGCTTTCAAAGGACTTTCTCTCGGAGTCATAAATCTACCAAGGGCCCACAAGCTGTTGGGCACTTGTTATATATTTATTATATTTTATTTAAACCATGTGTTACAACAATGTTAGACTAGGTTGACTTACGTATGTTGGTTCATTAAATAATTAAAATGCAACATAGAAGTTTATAAAGTTTAACACTTCTCACTTTCATTAATTTTTGCTATAAAATATATGAAATATTTTAGTAAAATATTTACGATAGCGACCATTAAACCACACAACTGCGGTTTATTACTGTGACCGTGACGACGGCAATTGGCATCTAATCCAATTTTACAGACAGCGGTCCGTTATCTGAGAAAATATTTCATATGAGCGTTTTCATTTCTGAGAGAATATTCCAATATAAATAATTGATTACGGTAAAATGCAGTTGAAAGATTTATTCACATATTTAGTTATGTAAACATTTATATCTCCCTTCTATTCATGTAATTAATTTATATAAGAAGTGTGGGAAAAATTGCGGCGCAGCCGAAAAACCTAGAGTCTAACTGTGGTCTGTGAGTTCATTCGTTCGTCGTTGTTCCTTTCCTCGTTCCGCGCGGCGCCGAGTTCCGCCACATAACACGATATAACTTGGAAATTCGGAGAAAAGAAAGAAATAGATTGTATTATCAGTAGGTTCCCTCTGCCTACCCTCCTGCTATGCGGGAAACAGCATGAAGCTGCTGAACGCCAAAAGTCAATATCTTTGTTATTATTATAATAAATATCACATAATTTATTTAAAATTTACGTAAACAAATGTCTTGAATACTTATGATAAAATAAATTATTGTGTTATATATATATACTATTTAATAAGTACATCTAACCTGAATGTGTATGTAATAAAAATATTACGCTTAATGAAAAAGTACTTAATAAATTAAAAAATATTATTTCCATTTAAATTTTCAACGATAAAATAAATTTTAATACTTACTATGTTCCCTTTGATGGAAAAATTATATTTGTATGTAATAAAAGAAAACACTTATAAACACATTAATGTTTTTTTTTCCAAAGAATACGTCAAGTAAGGTAAAGTTATCCGTCGGCAAAGCACAGAGCTGAAAAGCGATCCACACCGTACTCTAAGGCGGTCCGCGAACAACTAACCACTTTCAGATCTGACGGCGCCTTCGCCCACCCACACGAAAGCTTCAGACTGCACCGGAGCTTAAATATGTACTGAAAATTTCATCATGTTGAATTTAATGCTACCATTTTTATAACTCTAGGATAAATGGCTGTCGTTATTCCTGATATAAAACTCCTTTTTATTTTATAAAATAAATGGGTCTCTTTTTATATAACAGTGTAACAGACGGACGTATCTATATATCTTACCTATACTATAAGAACTAGGTGAGATAGGATACGTGTCAGTGTCGCAATCCATATTAGTATTAACAGAAAATCGGAGCTGGTACGGGTCGGACCAAAGTTACACGCTTTGTGGGGAATACGTTATTTAGTTATAAACTAATCCTATGTATCATAGAAGTCTTAATAGGTTTTTTTATTACGCTTATTTTATCATTCACAGTATATGTAGTATTGTTTAATTTATAATTGTTAAAAAATATTTATTTATTTTTAACAATTTAATAGAGGGATTTTCTTTTAAGAAAAAATATTTTACTTTTTTTGTATTTAGTTGTTATATTTGTAGTTAAATTATCAAATATTATAAACTGTTGCACAATAGAAAAACAAAGTATTTTACTATGATAATTTATTTCCTAAACTCAAACTATAATTAGAAATTAAAAAGAGAATAATAATCACTTATATGTTCAGTTCCATTAGGCAAATAATCACTACTAAGCAGGTATTGGCCAAAATAATTCAAATTGTTACATTATTATTTCATTTGTATGTGCTCCTACGCTATCGGTAAAAAAACATAAACATTTTACTGTGGCTGAAACGGCTTAAGACTAAGAGAATCAGTCAATTTTTTTTCAAATTTCTCGCTCTAGTAAAACAAAAAGTGAAAAAGTCATAAGCGATACGCGAAAAACGTAGTGTCTTGAGTCTAGTGTCACACTTGACACTAAATTTATCTTACTATATGCCATAATATAACAAAAAAAGCGTGAAATTGTTTTTTTATTAAAAAGTACTAACTACATACTAAAATATTCAGACATCTTGGTTGTTTTACATGACATGAACAATATGTACATTATGATATGAGATAAATGAAAATATTTTCTGTATTTACTACTCCTGTGAGCAGCTATACTTACAAAATTACCTGAATCGTCGAATATCGTTAAATACAATAAGCAACAATAGGTTTTATCCATTTCATTAAAACCGCAGCGACTAAGTATCGCTACCCAGTAACAAGGCGATTAACGGGGTTAACACTCTTTCTCCTCTTGTTAACCTCCTAATAGTGGAAACCGTATGAGGTTAAACACTGAATTGTACAAAATGATCATATTTTTTTGCTTTATGCTAACAGCGGGTTAGGCAGAGGGAACCTAGTGTTAAGATATTCCGTTTTCCATTTTCAGCAGAATTCTGGAGTTACTGCGTGTTTAATGGCGGAACTCAACGCCGCATGATAAGAAATATTCATTGGTTTTACATAATTAACATTGACGCTGAGTGTGGAATCATGAATATTTAACTCTAGGCCACAAGGATAGTCAATGTTGCCAAATATCAACTGTTGTAAATATATAATAGATGATAACAAACACTTCTAATGGATTTCGGGCCACGTCCAAACAGAGGAACTTTTAGAAAAAGCTCCAACAAAAGTCAGAGCTGACGTATCCTCAGCAATTTGGATGGTTTTGATTATATTCGTACGTTATACGTAGCTTATTTTAAGGAGAGTGAATAAATTTAGATTTTTATTTAAGCTACTGCTACTCAAGTACGAGTCTGACTCGCCCTTCGAAAGTTCCGTATCAATTTCAGGATTGTAGGTACAACTTATAACGTTGACGTACGTTAAACGTACGTTGAAAAACGTAAGTTTGAGGGCGTGTGCACTTATTTTCTATATAAAAAGAATTACAAATATAAGTTTATAATATTTTTGTCAAGGTATTTCACCTATAAACCTTTTCGGACTTTTTCTTTACTTATAATAGAAGTTCCCGTACTTTTTTTACATATATCATATAAAACAGATATAATGTTTAACGATTTGACTTCGGCAGAGACTTTGACTTAGGCATTAGACTTGGCAGGGCAGGCAGGGGAAAATTGGAAACCTTGTGTAAAGACATTCCGTTCCCATCAAGATACTTTCGGTGCCTACTTTCCGCCGAATTCTGAAGGCATTGCATGTTGAGTGCCCAAACTCAACGCCGTACTGTACTTCGTTACCAAAGCGCGAAAATGAATATATATAAATATTTCATTTCATCGAGTGGGAAACATGCCAACAACCAAACGCATATACTCCAAATTTTTAATCAATATGATTCAATTAAAATCACAAAATAATATATAGCATACATTTCGCGAGGTCTCTTAATTATAATATAAAGCGTTACAAATATATTTTTAGAGGCTTTATATAATCAAGAGGTACCGGGAAGACTGCACGCTTACTCAGTACACTATACTATCGTATGGTAGAATAAGATTTAAGAATTTTAGGGTATTTAGTAAGGTTGGGTGAACATTTGGTTGGAAAATCTGGTTGAAAAAAGATTAACAACCAAACATGGGAATAACAGTTATCTGTTACTTAACTCGTGTATACTCAACACGCAATGCCCCCATAATTCGGCAGAAAGTGGGGAGCGGAGTGTCTTAACAATAGGTTCCCTCTGCCTACCCTGCTGTGTGAGGGATACAGCGTGAAGCTAAATGGGCTTGCTGTTTTCTTATGCAGAATGCTTTCCGAATATTAGTACATTTCATGAAATTTTATAAATTTAAATTGAAAAACATATTGCTAAACTTTCAGCGGGCGCGCATCGAACACCGTTTACCGTTTAAGGGAAAACCCTTGGCCAATACAACTGGGGAATGGACGAAAGCAAATATTTAAAAACTTATTTTCATTTATAAAAAATAAGAACAATAAATATAATGGCAACGTATCATTCTGAACGAGAGTATTATTACAGCTATTTTGAATCACCTGATGCTAAATTAGAATCAGGGTCAATCAACTTTAATGTGATGATAGCTATGCTTTATCCTCGACCAATAATAGAAAAATTATAAAAATAAGTGGTATATTTGCATACATTTTTTTCCTCGTCAGCTAAGCACAATAAAATTTGAGTTCACATAAAAACTACTATTGTTCACTTAGTTGTGATTGCAAACAATCATTATCAATAATATCTTTGATGAAAAAAATATATTGATTTCTTTTCACTTTAATATATTTACGATTTTTCAAGATCAATTATTTACATATAATTTAACTTTTGGTTAAGAGGTTAATGATTTTGGCTAAATTGTTCAAATTAACACAAAATAGGAAATCTATCAAACTACAAATGAAAGCTCAACACATGTTTTTCTTCAAATAACTTATTGAGTAAAATTATTCTTTTTAAGTTTGATAAAAGATACATTAAAAATAACAACGCAGGCGCTTCGGTTAATGTATAAGGTGTAGTAATGTTTATGTATATTTTCAAAGACATTTAAATTACACAGTATTATTTATCTGTAGTATATTACCACTTCTGGCACCCCAGTGTCATCCTAGGATGTCAAAAATGGCATTAATGTCTATGCCCTTATGTCATTTCGTTTGTCATCATGGCATGCCTATCACTGCGTTAAATGTTCGTTGTTGCAATGATTTTTTTAGTTTTTGGCTTTTGTATTTTGAATTTAGCAAAAGGCACTTCTTAATATCAATCTTTACATACCTTACATTTATTTTTAAGTTCGTTATCAATTAAGAAATAAGCGTTGTTTATTGACATTATTTATTTACAAGCGTTGCCTAATCGGATATCGTAACTACCAAGTTTACGTATATTTTACATTTAGTTTACAAAACTGAACGTCACTTAACAAGGTTTTTTTGTCTTCAGAAAGTTGATAATCAGCAGAAGGTACAATAATTTCTAAACCCGAATGCGGACAAAATGTCCAAACAAAAAGTGTAATGCTTAATATATTATTTTATTTATTTTAGATGCCAGCAGCTAGTTTTGGCGGTCTATCGTCCTTACCAACAAATGGTGATTGTGGCATTAAAGACGTATGGAATCACAATCTGCATGAAGAATTTCAAATTATCAGACAGGTAAAAATATATATGTATATATTTGTATTGATGTAATATCATATTATCCTATAAAATTGTTAAAAAATGTTGAAATGAATTGTTAAGCATTATAAAGAATTTAACTGACAAACAGGTTGTACAAAAGTATCACTGGGTAGCAATGGATACAGAGTTTCCTGGTGTAGTTGCCAGACCCATTGGAGAATTCAGATCTACAGCTGACTATCAATATCAACTTCTAAGGTAATTATTTTGAAGCTTTATTAAAAACACTACAGCTTATTTGTGAGGAGAAACTACTTACTGTAATAAAGATTAACAATGTCAATAAAAATATGACTTTCAGATGTAATGTAGACTTGTTGAGAATAATACAACTTGGCCTCACTTTTATGGATGAAAATGGTAAGACTCCCCCTGGATACACTACATGGCAATTCAACTTTAAATTCAACTTGCAGTAAGTAACTGTTTCACCAGAAAACTAAAAATAAACGATTAAAAAATATTTTCTAGTTGTGTAAAATTATGAATATTTTTAGGGAGGATATGTATGCACAAGATTCCATTGATTTATTACAAAACTCAGGATTACAATTTAGAAAGCATGAAGAAGATGGTATTGAACCTTTGGAATTTGCAGAACTGCTTATGTCATCTGGTAATCTTAATATTATTTTTATACATACATCAAATTTTATTAAAGGAATACAGGTAATTTTTATTTAAAGAAGAAATAAAAATATTTTTTAAGAATATTTTTTATGTAGTAAGCACTGGGAATGTAGTGTTAAAACACTGTTCTGATTTATGTTACAATTTGAGTCATTGCATATTGAATGGAGAAACTTAACACTGCACTTTATCTTTCTAAAGCAGGGAAACGAAAATAATAAATATTACAGTCAGACATTGTCTTTCAGCACCACAATGGTCTCTTAGTTACAATAAAAAATTTGATGTCTCTTAAAAAATATAAAGGCTTGTTTGCAATGAGTCTGTAAATAATAAGTTAGAATTAAATTTATGACAATATTTTATTATATTCTTTTTTTACAGGCTTGGTTCTTATGGACAATATAAAATGGTTAAGTTTCCATTCCGGATATGACTTTGGTTATCTCTTGAAGCTACTAACAGATCAAAATCTACCACAGGATGAAAATGATTTCTTTGAAAGTCTGCGACTTTATTTTCCCACAGTATATGATGTAAAGGTAAATATAAACTTTCTTTAGCTTCACACTGTATCCTCCATGTACCTGGGTTGGTTAGAAGAAACCTTATGTTAAGGCTTTTCCTTACCCCAGTTTCCCCAATTTTTGAGACATTGCATGTAGAGTGGTGGACCTCAATGGTGCTCTGTGTCTTATTATGGAAGCAAGGAAATGGAAATAGTTAATTCCATAAGTGGGAATCCAACTCACAATCTTTGTGAACTATCCAGACATTTGGTTGAAATATAAATTTGGTAACAAGTGAAGAACTTAATACTACTAAATACTTAAAAGATAATATGACATTAAGGTCATCTTGTGAAAGACGCACCAAGTTGAACTTTAAATTTGATGGTTCTGGGTTCAATTCCCATAATTTTATTTCCAGAAGAGCATGACAAAAAAGTATAACATACTTATGTATTTATGTTAGGAATTAAATATTAATATATTTTTTAACCAAATGCCTAAACACAATAATTGGTTTTTGCTGTTCTTCGAATTCTGACATGTACTTTCGTATTTACTTTTAGGTCATAAATTTTAAAAGCAACATCTCCATATAGTTGTAAACTTATTTATTTACAGTATTTGATGAAGCTTTGCAAGAACTTGAAAGGTGGCCTCCAAGAAGTAGCTGATCAGCTTGAATTACGACGAGTTGGTCCCCAACATCAAGCGGGATCTGATTCACATCTTACAGGAATGGCCTTTTTTAAAATTAAAGAGGTATATATTATGTTGCATTTGTATATTGCATAAGGGAATAGATTGATAATAGACTTGATATATTGATAATTAAGCAGCTTCACACTTTTTCCCCAAGACAGGGTATACTACATGTTAAGTAACTAGGAATCGTCCTAGAGGCTAAAGCTGTTTGGATGTTTACCAAGAAAGCTCAGTTATAAGTAGTCCATTTTTATATGTTCTCTAAAATATGTGTCAATACTTAAAATTGTAACATTTTTTTTATTATAATATTATTATTTTACTATTTTTATTTTATTTTTAGATATTTTTTGACGACAACATTGAAAGTTCAAGTGGACATTTGTATGGTTTGGGAGCCCCTTTCTCAGTTAATACAAATAACTTTCAAGACAATGGTGAAAATGGAAATTCTTCCTGATCTGAACCGGTGTGTGTGACAAGACTCACGCCACAACAACAAGTTTTCCATCTTACAGAGTGAAACTGAAGTTTAAAATCAAAAAATTTTACAATTGACATTGCTAGCATTGGAGAAGAGCTCAGAAAAAACTATACCATTTTTTATTATGAATTTAAGATTTACTTATTATTTTAAAACTTGTACACACTTTGTAACAAAGGCAAATATTATTGCACAACAAGTTTTTATACAAATTTGTCTTATATCATCACTTTCAACTTTACACAAAAATAATTGTTAACCCCTTAATTGTGTACTGAAAAACATTTTGTCACCGTACAAACTATGCTAAATCAACCTAAATAGTATTATCTAGTAGGATATTAGAAATTTAGAACCGCAATCATATAATAAATGTATTTTGATTTTTAAAGAAATTATTTTAATTGAGTGAAAAATATAGTTTGCTTGTAAAAATGAACTTGTAAAATGTGTTGCGTGACATTTTTATTATTATGCATATTATATTTCCTAGGATTTTATCTTTTAATTGACATTTACATGTATCATATTCATTACTATTAAATAGATTATGGTTAGATTAACTTGATAGCTGTCACTTATTCCACAGCATATGCTTTACTTTTATGAGGATGATTATTATACGCAACGTAATAAATAATTATATATTTTATATTAAGGTCATCCATTTATTTTACATATAATTTGTGATAACAATCTTTTAATGTTTATAATTTATGACATTCAACAAAAATTGTAATTATTATATTTAATTAAGTTATACATATTTTACGCTCTTAATAGATACTTTTAAAATATACTCTGGTCTTTTTTTTTATCGACGGCGAAGTACCAATACCTCCTAACTGATATTTTATACAAAATATCTTTTTTTTATTTATTTATTTTTTTCATTTTAAATGCACACCTTAAAATTAAAATATATATTAACTTAATATAATTCATAAAACATTATATTATTGTTATTTGAAATAATAAAAATAATACAATTTTAAATTCGTCAAGAAATAAAACGTTTTTTTTAGTTTGTGTAAAATTTTGGCTTTGTCAAATTGTCAGTTAGGAATTGATACTTCGCCGTCGCTATATGATTTATATTAATTTAAGAATCAATTAGTCAACAATCCATATCACCAGCATGCATCCGTGCAACACACGTACAAAATTCATTGGTTCAAAATCAAGAAATTAAGATTTTTAAAAATGAAAACTGAACATAAAGCAGATGGTAGTTTTATGTTCAGGAAAGCAAATTGCTTAATGTGTTTAACACTATTATTAGGCAATTTGCTTTCCGGTCTCCTTTTACTAATTAAACAAGTTCGAAATTATTCTAATAGTGTCGCCATCATAATACATTCTAGAAATTAATTTTAGGTTAATGGACAAGCTGAAATATTTTAGCAAATTGAAAAGAGATTTACCCGCTCCTAAGTCCTAACTCTGATCTCTACTTTCATGGTACGAACGCCGAACGCGTCAAAATTTTACTGCCAATAATAAAACTATATATTGATATTTATGATTATAATTTACCCTTTTATCCCATTAACAAATAACTAAAGTATTAAATAAATTATCATTAATTCAGAAAACGGGAAATTTTATTTGGTATTTTACTTCAATAGTAATGTCATCTGATGTCGAATATGAAACCGATGTTGCGAGTCTGCAGTTTATAATCTATGAATGAGTGATTAATTAAATTGTAAATAATCTATGGCATCGTAGTAAAAAATATGACAAGATTAAGGCAGGTAGGTGCACTTTGTCAATTTTTTAAAATATAAAGTGCCGGGTCTGTGTATTGGCTAACAATAATTTAAAGCAAATACAAAACAATAAAATAACAAGAATCAGGTATTTGCTAGATAATTTAAGTTAAATATATGGTCATAAAAACATAAATATGGCTTTACAGATGCCGGCTGTTAATTTTGATTTAATTACTCTGAAATCCAATAAAGACGATAATGTTATAAAAAATGTATGGAATCACAACTTACATGAAGAATTTCATGTAATTAGACAGGTATGTCAGCAATATCTGAGTTAGACTTATGGATTTTTTATAATTAATGTTTAATACACAACTTGAATATATTTTAAGATGAATTTATTTTACTTTGGAATACATAGGTAGTGCAAAAGTACCAATGGGTAGCTATGGACACAGAGTTCCCTGGTGTTGTAGCACGGCCGATTGGAGAATTTAGATCTACAGCTGATTACCAATATCAACTGTTAAGGTAAAATGGTATCAACATACTTTTATTTATACTATAATAATATTTTTTTACATAATTTTAAAATATTTTAACTTATTTCTTTTGCAAAACTGTTTTTTTAGGTGTAATGTGGACCTGCTTAGAATAATACAATTAGGTCTTACATTCATGGATGAGAATGGTAAAACTCCTCCTGGTTGTACTACATGGCAATTTAATTTTAAGTTTAATCTACAGTAAGTATTAATTAAGCTTCTATATTTATTTTACATATACATATATGGGTATTTTATTTATTTCCTTCAAGACAAATCAATATATTTTTATAAGATCTCTTATTAACAGGGAAGACATGTATGCTCAGGACTCAATAGACTTATTGCAAAATTCAGGACTTCAATTCAGAGAGCATGAGGAACATGGAATAGAGCCAATAGAATTTGCCGAACTTCTCATGTCTTCAGGTAAAGATATTTTATATATAATTAAATGTATAAATGATAACATTGTAGGAAAGAGCAACAGGATCAGAGACTTAAGATACTCCCCACTTTTCGAGACATTCCCTCATGAGTAGCAGAATTCAATTTCACTTTGTCTATCTCAGAGCAAAGAAATGAAAATAGTTCAAAGGAGACAGAGCCAACATCCATTGTGTTTACTCTAAGATTCTGTTCCCTTGCATTACAACAAATATTTATTTTATTTTTACAATGATTCTTGTAAGATGAATATTTGAATAAGTGGAATTTTCAATTGGCTCCTATATCTATTATACAAATTTATGTATAAGTATGCAAATATTTCTTTAAGATTTTCTTATGATATTATTATGTCAAAATATCTTGTAATGGAATTTTTATAATATATTTTAAAAAGTGACTCCATTTTCTATTTCAGGTATTGTGTTAATGGACAATATTAATTGGTTAAGTTTTCATTCTGGTTATGATTTTGGATATTTGCTGAAACTTTTAACGGATCAAAATTTGCCTCAAGAAGAAAGTGACTTCTTTGAAAGCCTGAGATTATATTTTCCTACAGTATATGATGTTAAAGTAAGTTTATGGCGCTGTATATTAATATTTTTAAGATCCTAATATTTTGATGGTTTTCTGTTTTTTTCGACCAATGCAAATTTATTGACTGATTATTACAAAGTTAATTATCTTTGTTATTATTTATTAACCCATTTTGTTATGTAATTGATATGGTTTCATGTCTTGGATTAATTCCTTGATTTATAAAATGTACCACTTCTGGTTCTAAACATTTAATTAATTTTGGGCAATACATTTTCTTACTATAAAATTATATCTACAGTACCTTATGAAATTGTGCAAAAATCTCAAAGGTGGACTTCAAGAGGTAGCCGATCAGTTAGAACTCAGAAGGGTGGGCCCGCAACATCAGGCTGGTTCTGATTCTCATTTAACTGGTATGGCTTTCTTCAAAATAAAGGAAGTAAGTGATTCACCATTTGCCATAAATTACTATTAAAGATAAAATAAATATATTATGACAAACTTACTGTGGAACTATTTGGAGTTTAATATAATATTTTTTATTTTTTTTGTAAGACAAAAATCATACCATTTTTTTATTTGTAATTAATTTCTAACAATTCTTACACATATAAACATTCCAATATTTTCTTAGAGCTTTGTTTAAATTGGTGACCACAATTCACAACCAATTTAAACAATGTGTATTTATAGATTTTTTACTATAACCCATAAAAAACCAATATTTTAAAGTCTTATTTACTTAATAAGACTTTAAAATATTGCTTTATATGAATCTGAACATTATATGAGTTATGTGCATTTATTTACTTTTCTATGGCACTCATAATGTCAATACTATCTACAACACATCCATATATAATATCACCTAATGGTGCATATTATAATTAATATGATGTAGTCTTAAATATAATAAATCCATACTATATAATGACCATTTTGTTCTTTTAAAAAGATAATTGTTTTCTTAGGAAGTTAGTGTAAAAAAGTATCTACAGGACTTCTTGTTGGATAAATAAGAAACAAATAATAAAACCGTTTATGTATCAACAGATTTTTTTTGATGGAAACATAGAAAGTACTAGTGGACACCTCTATGGCTTAGGAGCGCCATGCTCCCCCAATGCAAGTACTATGCAAGAATGTATCGAAAATGGTAATTCTCCATAATAAGATAATGTGGAAAGTTTAACAGAATATATATATAATCGGCGCCACCGAGTGTTCAATTTTTTTATTGAACAGTTAAGACTGTGATTTCAAGTACCTGAGAAGCCAGGTTTAAGTTTATATGACATGTGAAGATAATATAAAATAAGCAAATCGAAATATCATTTAGATTGTGTTTAAGTTGAAACGGCGCACGCTCGATAGCAGCTATAAAAATTGTGCAATAAATAAAATAATGTTTTTATTTATAAGAACTTTCATTTATTGTTCCACAGTTATATCAAATTTATTGAATTACCACTTAGACTGGGAATGTTATCTAGTATGTCACAGCTTTGATTATATACTTGTCTACTTGCATTTGAGGATTAATACTAAATAATAATTCAAATTTTCAGAATTGTCCAAAAACCTAATGCTTGCTATTATACATATAAATAATTTCAAAAACAGTTGTATTATGTTAACAGTCCAAAAAATGCAAAAAGATAATCTCAAATGGTTCCATATAAATTAAGTAGCCAATATATAATCAAAGACATTAAGATAAAATACTCGAGGTAAACACATAGATGACAAATCACCATAAATAGACATCAATAGAAATGTGGACATCAATAAATATGTATTATCTATTAGTTTCCGACCGCGGCCGATCTTGTGACTCTGGCCATCGGCAGGGGGACCCACTTTCATTTCTTCTTCTTCTTATTCTTCTGTGCGGTGTCGGGGGTGCCATCAGTCTTACGTTTGCCGGCGTTGGTACCCTTGCCTGTTGCATTTCCTGGTGTATTTTGATTAGCGTTTCCGCTTTTCTTTTTCTTCTCAGCTCTTTCTTTTTCTTCTAATTCTTGATTCTCCCTCTCTATTAATGTGATAAGAGTATTGCACCTGCAAATATAATGTCAATTATATTAAATAGTTATGGAAAATAAATTAAATTTTTGATCAGTTCAGTTGAGCAATGATTTGATGACTACTCAGAGAAATGATTATATTTAAATTATTTTCATTCAACATGCAATGCTTCGTAAATTGGGCGGCAAGTAAGGTGTGTGAACAAACTAAGTTCCTTTGGGCTGTCCTGGTCTATGCGGGGTATGGTATGAAGCAAAATTTTTTTTTTTGAAGCGATGCGCAATTGTTTAAAAGTTTTAAAAAAATAGTCTTTATTACCTCCGTTGAAGTTCTATAGCGGTTCGTGACTTCAGGAACCAGTCGAAACGGAACTGCGGCGCCATGTGCACTGCAGCGCGGAGCTCTTCATACACGTTTTCTTTATCGAAGCCGAGTTTATGCAGCATGCACACTAAGAATCTACAATAAAAACAAAGAAAATATAAATAGGTTGTCCTGGAATACATTTTTTCAACATGCATTTTTTTTTCAAAATCTTCTAGTAAAAAATGAATTAAAGTCTTAGTTTGTCTAAAAATAAAATACAATAAAAATATAAGTAGAGCGACTAAATAAAATATAAGTACAGCTATAATAAAGCAGTTAGTTTTTCCAAATTATTACGTACTGTTGAATGGGCAAAAAAACATGAACAGTAAGAAAAAATCCTAAAATTAAGTTGCGCAACCATCTATAGATAACTCTAAGGCGGCCATGACTCGTCGACCGTACTTAATAAGATTTTTTTATTTAAAAATATTCAATTGTAACGCAAAGTAAAATGTAAAGTAAAGTAAAAGCAAAGTGCAAAGTAAAGCACCTGTCTTCTTCCTCCACATAATTCTTTCCCTTGTTAGTTCCGTATGAGATTCTGAGTTGATGGAAGGGTGCTCGGTAGCGCGCCATCTTAGCGTCCAGCGCTTTCTTTATGGAGGCCCGCCGCTGTATCTTAGCTTCTCCTCGCTCTATTTGACCCATTATTCTATCTATATCTTGTAATTCGTGACATCTTTCCCAAAACACAGCTGAATATTCCATTACCTTTAAATAAATTATTATTTTTGTGCAAATTAATATTATATTTATTAACATATATACAGGTGAAAGCTTCAGCGCTCCTCCGGGAACAGCATATAGGGTAAATATTTAAAACTCATACCTAAAGAAATTAATCAAAGTACCTCTACAGTTTAGACGTGGGATTTTTTTTCATTTCATGATGTTTACCCAAACCTGTGATGCAGTTACCGATAGATACCAATAACCTAAACACATACTACAAAAATACTACTAAAGTTTAAAGAACTTTGTCGCCAATACCTACGGCTCCATTTCGGAAGTATCCCTTTGATAGGCTTATGTCTGCGTGCGTCGTTCTTGCCACATCGCGTTTAATTTTATAATGATAATTAATTATATAATTATAATAAGAATATTATTTATTTTGTTTGAATTTTTTTTCATTTTTGGGAAAAAATATATTTTTTTAAATTGTATTAGGCTTTTATAGAGAAGTTAAAACTGTGGTTTCATTTAAAGTGGTGCTAACAAAAACACTGTATATTTTGTTTTATCTGTATAAGGTATTTGTACATAATTATAATGACCTCTTCAGGTGTTTTTCCTTCGACATCTTTTGCTATGTTTTCTATATCATCTCTGCCATATTTTTCATTTGCTTTGATGAACTGATTAAAATCTCGTTTAGTCCAATTGGTGAATCCTGTTGAAAATAACACAAAATAAATAATTATTATTTGCAGGCGCAAAAGTCTGACGTTCTATCTCCACTCGACGAAGTGAAATATTTATTTAAATTTCCATTGTTTTGCTTTGGTGTGGAGGCACAAATCGACGTTGAGTTCCGCTACTCAACACGTAGCTCATGGTCTAACTCTGATAATAATTAATTTTCCTCATACTTCTAAGAGGACTTATATCTTTGCTTCGGTAACAAGATAAAGTACGGCCATTTTCGGGGCATAACGTGGTGAGTTACATAATTTAACATCGTGCTTTATTTTATTAACCAGAACAAGGAAATAAAAATAGTAAATGCTTTATTCCACCGAGTGGGAATCGAACCCACGACCGTTGCGTTTTCAGTCACAAGGTTATGTTATTAATTATTCATATTAGACCCTTAATACCTTGTGTCAACAGTTGTTCTTTTTCCTGTATCTCTTCCTCAGTGAGGGCTTCAGCGTCGTCGATCTTACGTTGTTCCTCCCTTTGTATTTTGGCTGCATCGGGACCCAACTCAGGATTACGTGGCACCTTATATCTAATTAAAAAAAAAAACTAAAATTGCATCATCTGTTTTACACATATTGTAAACCTCAGCCACTGCTAGTGGAATATTACTAGCATAACAGATTTCCGCGGCTAAATTTACATTTATTCTTTTACAACTAATTTCAATAAGCCATATATAAATATAACATAACGTCGGCTTACAGTGTAAATCTGCTAACATCCTATTAAACAACAACATTTGATTGATTTGATTTCGTATTATTTTTACACTTTCGAATGGTATCTATAAAAGATAGAATAAGAGATAAAGAAATGGTATAAATAAATAAAATGGTTAACCACATAATGAAAAAAAACAGATTCAGCAGATTTACCACCTAAGCGGACAGAGCTGCTGACAGCTGAATATACAATTTTATTATATTTTACACCTATATAAAGGTGTTGAAAATATCTGTATATCGTTATATAATTAGGTTCCCCCACCCGGTCAGTTTCCATCCAAATATTTCTTCCATTTCCTTAACAATGTGCAGTGAAGTATTCATTTGATATTCAGTGTTAATAAATATTAGTACTACTACTACTACTCGAAGATGTCATGATGAGAATGAAGAAGAACGTGCTCAGCTGATTTGGGCACGTTGAGCGACTGAGTGATGAAAGAATGGCAAAAAAGTTTTATGATGGAAAACTGAGTGGTAAGAGGGAGGGGAAGACCTCGCTTGACCTTCGAAAACACAGTATCAAAGATACTGGAGGAAGGTCACGTAAAAAGCATGAGGACCCCCGAAGGACGTGTAGGAAGAGGTTGATGACGGTGGACGAGGCGAAAGAGGTATGTAGTGACCGTTTGGCGCTCCTCACTCTCTGACTACCGCGCTAGGGGTGCTGAAGTTAAATATTTGAAAATATAAACATGTAACCATTTAATATGTATATTAACTTATACCGTTGATAACTAAGACCGTCGTAACGCAGCGGTACAGCGTCTGACTGTTAAAGCGATGATTGTGGGTTCAATCGCAATAAATTATTTTAATTTCCTCGCTTTCGTGACAAAACAAAAGAGCAACGCCGAGTCCCACTATTTAACACGCAATGTCTCTAACATTGGGTGGTAATTTTAAGTATTTATATTAATTCCATTTTGTCTACTATGCTAGATGCGGGATATATTGTGAAGCTTGTGTTGTTATTAAGTGACAATAAAATATTTACCCAAGTGTTTTTCGATAGTGGTAAATCTCTTGGTCCAAAAGTTCGAAGAGTCTCGATGGAAAGAATTGAAAATCTTGAACGATTGGCTGTTTCGGAGGCCTCGGAGCCTAATTAGAAAAATACATTTGAAATAACAATTTTTTTTTAATAGAATAAAGAGTTTAAACATATATAATGATAAGCAAATAAGTAATAAATATACTCAATTGCATACTTATAATTTTATAAAGTTAGCAAAAGTAAGTTAGCTAAAAATTTTATTTTTGTTAATTTAGTTTTACAAAAAAAATCTAAATTACTTATGCCAAGCTCCTCTAATCTACATTAAATTACAATCAAAATGAGCAGGCCGTCGTGGGGTAAAGAAACAAGCGTATGAGTGAAACACTACTGTTGTGATTTCAATTTCCAATCGGGGGAATGAAATATTTATATATATTTTTTTTCATTTTCTGACTTTTGCAACAAGGCAAAGCGAGGGGTCCAGTACCACCACTCAGCACACAATGCAACTAGATTTCATCTGCTTACTCTATGTGCAGGAGACAGCATGAAACTAAAAAAAAACTAACATACAAAACACCATTCCAATTAATATATAATTCTCTTTACACATTACCTGTACCTTGGGCGCCTTGGGCTCCGACACTCGCAGCGCCTCGCGGAAGTACGCGTCCACGGCGTAGTTGGCTTTACGTTCCCGCTTGGGTGGCTCTATCCAACTACCGACTGGTATTATCTTCTGTTTCTCCCTGTAATCCTCACCTGGTGAGATAAATGATGTTAGTTTTTAGATGTTGGTTCTGTACTCAAAGTCAAAAAAAGAAAAAAAACGTAAGCCTTAAATATAATTTTGTTATCCATCTATCTGTCTGTTGGGTTTTTTTAACAACTATTAAATGTCCGGGTCTACAGTCCCTTGGAGCACAAAAAAAATGAACTCAACCCTAAGCTTTTGCCTTAGTGCTAGAGCAAAAAAATGAAAATATTAATCTAAATATATGTATGTATATATATATATATATATATATATAAAAGGACTTGTTTCACTGACTGAGGTAAGACATACACACATCCGTATCCATTGATGGTAGAAACGTGAAATTTGGATAGATGTGTATTTTTATAATCTTATTATATTCACCCCTGAGGGTCCAAATGAGCAGGCGGAGCTGCGCGTGTCCGTTTAGTAGCGGACGCGATCGAAAATTGTGGATCGAACCCACAACCGTCGCGTTATAGTCATGCCCTTGTGCCCCTGCGCCACAACGGCCTCTACGACTAAAGTTGTATTCAAACCTTCAAATTGGTAAACAGAATCAGTGGTAGCTCCTGGAGTGTCCATTGAGAAAGCACGCAGCGACGACTCGCCTAAACTTTCCAATTTTTGTTTTAACTCCTCTGTCTGTAATTATAATTAATAATATATATAAAAAAAAATACTATTCAAAAAAATGTATATAATGATACATAAGTGTTAAAGGTATAATAATAAATATTTTTACTATGTACAAACATAAGTTTTTAAGGTTTACGTGTTGCGTGTACTATTACGTGTTGAACCTCTCGGCAGTCTTTGTATCGGATCGAAGAAATAAAAAAAACTCATTCGCCCAAGTGGGAATTGAACCCACAATCGTAGCGTTTTGTGATGAGCCACGACGATAGCTTAAACTGGAAATATAAAATATAATGTTTAATTAAAAAACATTTTTTTATTCAAACAGTGCACATACCTTAGTCTCCCCTTTGGCAAGAATAGAATCAATATCCTCATCAGTGATCTCAGAGTCTTTAGAAGAGAACACGTGATTTGCGCCATGGCGGATCATGTTCAACATTTCATCCTTATTTAGTTGATTTTTAATATCAACAAGGCGTCCCGACTGTATCACGAGTTTGTCCAAGCGAAGTTTCACTTCTGCGCGCTCCACAATCTTTTCTTCAACTGTATTTTCTGTTATTAAACGGAATACTCGCACCTGTAATTAATTTTAAGTTTATAATTCTATGAAGCTTATTCTTTACGCCGTTGAGGTGTAGTTGAGATTTATAATAATGAAGGCTGTGTGTGTGTGAATCTTGGTGTAATAAATAAAATAATTTTACATTTCTTTAAGTGCCATTTACACTCAGGCCATCTGCTTATAGCTAGCTATAAAATGTCTTTAAGTGTCACTAAGGAAAGAAAATAATAAACAAAATTAAGTAAGCTTATATTATTTTTTAACTTATTTTTGTAAATACTAAAATATTTTTCTGCATTCTCTCACATTGGGGAATCCATTAAGTTGAAAGAAAGTAATATAATAAAATGACTAGTTGCTTTAATATTATTTTGTCTTTTACAATTTGTAGTACTTTTACAAAATGATTTTTCTTTTGAAAAAAAAAAAGGAAATACAATCAGTTAAATTACCTGCTTCATTTGTCCAATACGATGGGCTCTGTCCATAGCTTGTAAATCCATTTGTGGATTCCAATCTGAATCGTAAATAATGACCACATCGGCTGACGTCAAGTTAATACCTAGACCTCCAGCCCTTGTTGACAACATGAAGACAAATTTCTCACTGCCCTCAGCATTATATTCTTCTATTTGCCTGTTCCTGTCTTCGTGTGGTGTTTGACCATCTAGACGACAATACTGAAAGTAACAATAAAAATATTATCTGTGTCAATTTTAAAAAAACCCTTTTAAAATACTATTTAGATTTATTAATACATATTTTATTTAGTATTTGAGGCCGTCGTGGCGCAGCGGCGCAAGGGTATGACTGGAACTGAACGGTTGTGGTTTCGATCTCCACTCAAGGAAGTGAAATATTTATTTACGTTTGTATTTCCATTTCTATTATTTGACTATCGTCTTGGCGGTACTCAGCTAATTCGAGTGTCTGAGGTTAGGGACCTGGGTATACATCTAGATAATAAACTTAACTTTAATTTACATATCAATAGAACGATAGCTAAATACATATCGCATGCTTGGCTTTATCTATAGAATTTCCAAAGATTTCAAAAAAACAAGCACTGTGATACTTTTGTACAATTCTTTTGTTAGACCTATTCTATACGGTTCTACTGTTTGGAACCCACACTATAAAACATATATTAACCAGTTAGAAACTGTTCAAAATCATTAAATTTGTACATTTTAAAAAACAAACCTTAAATGAGGCTAACGATTGTTTTAAAATATTATCACTCGCCAATAGAAGATTAATTAGAGACCAACTTTTATTATTTAAGATAATTAAAAATCACATGAACTCCCTGTTTCTTTTGAGCTGCATTAATTTTAGATGCCCGCGAAGATCTGTGCGTAATCCATTACTATTTAATACACCCGTTACTAGAAGCCAGCATGCACAAAATATCTTGGTCAATAGAGCCTGCACCAGCTATGATAAATTGTTTGCCAATATTGATATTTTCAAAATTAATGATGTCAATGATTTAAAAAAAATTCTAATAAATTGCTGTACCTGTGATAAATATATTATGTATATCTCATTTATTGTATAGTGTAAATTGGATTATTTCATTTAATTTGATATGTGTTTGTGTGTGTGTATGTATTGAATTAATAAATTGATTTTTTTTTTCTTAATGTAACTTGTAATTTAGTAGTATATTTTATCTTGTGTTTATTGTTTGTATCTATAAATTGTATCTGGAAACTTAATTGGATTGTGTGTCATCTTTTAAATTTGTAATGTTTGTGTATTCTGTGTTTCCCTAAAATATAAATAAATAAATTTCTTCGCTCTGGCTTCCAGGCAAAGCGCGGCACTGAGTTCAGCCACTCAACACGCAATGCCTCCAAAATTCGGCAGAAAGTGGGGAACGGAGTATCTTAACACCAGGTTCCCTCTGCCTACCCTACTGTTTGCGGGATACAGCGTGAAGCTGATTTGATTTGATTTTTATTTAAAATGAAAAAGTGTTGTTTCACACTAAGGATGGCTTCGAAGAGGCGTGGTTTCGTGTCCTGTTATATTTTTTTTTTTAACAATATTTCCTTTAGTATTTATTATATTTATGTAGATATTGATTAGTATTAAAATAACAAAATAAAACACACCTTATACTGTCGCCATAGACAATAATCCTCCAAGATATCCAGCATCCTTGTCATCTGGGAGAAGATTAGTACCCTGGACTCTTGCTCCTGCAGTTTCGGCAGAAGCTTATCAAGAATGGCCAGTTTTCCACAATTGTAGACTAAATGTTCATCAGTAGTATAGGGCGGGCCGGGTTCGGCGCCATCAAACAAGTATGGGTGGTTGCAACACTTGCGCAGCTGCATCAGTATGTTTTGTAAACGCATCTTTTCTACTTTACCAGCTCCATTCACTGTTGATAAGAAATAATTATAATATACTTTTTTCACATGATATCACCCATATACACGTACAATATTGTTGTATGTAAGAAATATATTAATAAATAATATAATACAAATTATATATGTATTATGTCATAATACATAGTTTAATTATGATTCAACAATAAAAAAAGTTGAAAGTTTTTTCTTACCAACATCAATATCCTTCATCAATACTTTTGTGTACCAATCTCTTTGCATTTTACTAAGACCAACGTACACCTTCAATTCCTTTTTGGGTTTTAATTTTTTTTCAACCTCTGCCTTTAGACGTCTCAGCAAAAAGGGTCTCAATACAGCATGTAACCGAGATACCAATTGATTATCACCCAAAGCCGCATTTGTGTTGAACCACGCATCAAAATCCTACAAAAATATAATTAAGTATAATAATTAATTTTAAGTACTTAGGTATAATATGTAAAAAAGAAAAAAAAACTATTTAAGTAATTACTAAAATAAAAATATATACTTACATCTGAACTATTAAAAACATCAGGCAATAAAAAGTTTAATAATGCCCACAATTCATGGAGATTGTTCTGCAATGGAGTTCCTGTCAGTAGAAGTCTATTCATACTTTTAAACTCACGCAAGAGTTCAGATAATTTTGATTTCTCATTTTTGATACGATGAGCCTCATCTATGACCATATAACGCCAATTGAACTTCTTAAATACTGACTTTTCCCTTATAATCATTTCATAGGATGTAATACATACATCCCAATTGCCTGGCATCAAAGTCTCTCTTATGAATATGTTCTGAAATTAACAGGTATGCACTAAGGTTACATGTTATAATTAAAACAATCTTTATGTTCAGTCCTCTATATCATTTTATCATAAACATAAGTAACTAAAAAAAACAATGGTTTGTGTAAAATGAAATGGAATAATTTTTTGAGCCAAAACTAACATTTAACTTTAAGAAACCAAATAGGTGCATAAGTATAATAAAACCTCACCCTGGATTCTTGATCACCAATAAGACACACTGCTCTCACAGTCGGACACCATTTTTTAAACTCATTCATCCAATTTGTTAGAGTGGACTTTGGCACTATGACAATATGTGGGCCAGGAACATTTCTATGATTAAAAGTAAATTTATCAACAGTCGATAAAACATACCATAAAAACACATACATACACAGGGGTGTAACTTGATTGACAGACAATGGTGGAGGAAAAAATTATGAATGCAGGTACATATAATGCTGTGACTGTATTGGCCATGTTTGTTCAAGAATGTAATTTTTTTCAAAAAATCACAAATATCCTAATATCTGCTGAACCACCAAAAATCACTGAACATACATTGGGGTTATATAGATACCAAGGTTACCATTGATCTGTCTATCAAGTTATAATCTGTATAACTAATATTAATTTGGAAATCTATTAACTTACTTAAAATGTTTCATGTAACCCAAAAGTGAAATAGTCTGTAATGTCTTCCCTAAGCCCATTTCATCTGCTAGGATACCATTTATCCCATTTTCATATAATGAAATCATCCAATTCAACCCTCGTACTTGGTAATCTCTCATTTCACCATTTTTAACATATGGTGGAGATGATTCAAAACGAAATATTGTTTTCTGTTTTGTATTAGTTTCTGCAAGCAGTTCTTCATCTTCTTCTTGTTCTGTCTTTCGATGACGATGACTACAAGATGGCAATATATGTTTTTAATATTTTTAAATGCTATTATCTTAGGAGAGAAAAATATTTTGTTGGAAAACAATTATAAAATAATATTAACAAAATTTGAATTAAAGTTGAAGTTCACATAGAAAAACTTTTTCAAATAATGTATTTTATTTGTGTTTTTCACACCCCATAATTGGCAAGCAATGTGGTTACATATATTTAGTCCACTTTCTACATATTGACCAATGTTGTTTCATTCAACCACCAAGATTTTTATACAAGATAAGGCAAACAAGCGTTAGGGTTATATGATGGTGAATGATCACCACAAAATGAGCTTCAGGTGTTTTGCAATATGTACTTACTCTCCAGCACCTGGCTCAGGTTCTTTATTCTTTCGTGGTCGTCCAGCTTTAGGTTTTGGAGGACTGCTACCGGATTTAGGAGTGTTCGTCATAAAGTGAGAAAAAATTTCAGTCTGTTTCAGTAAAAAATCAAATCTTTTGGATCGGTCAGTTTCAATTTTGCTTTCAAAGTCGCCTTCTTTTCCTCTTGAAGATGGTGTATCGCTTGAAGAGCCATTCTAGGAATAAACATTAACAAATAAGTGTTCCATTTAAAACGGCACTACTACAACGTTATTTACAGCTTAGTAATTTAACTTACAGAATTTTCACCCACATCTGCAGCGTCCATCGGTTCTTCTGGTTGTGACATTGTAAGATAATATTTCACTAAATATTTAATACAAAAGGCAAAAAATGTCTAATTTATAATTGACACATAGTATATGTTAACTTAAGAAATAACATTCACATTAGCTATTAGATATCTATAAACATTACTCGACATTAACCACACACAATAAACAGCGCCTGTACCGGGCGCGAATAATAAAATGATTCTTATTGACCGATCCGATGTCCGATAGATTATAGTAAAAATGCTCAACAAATATCGATGTATATTATTCGATGCATCGGAGAAATCTGATGTATCGTTTACATTCAATGTTTTACCACACAATAAAAACATCTACTATTCTATTCAAATTCGCGTCGTATTGCAATTTACAATCTTAAAAGTTGGATATTCGTTCATTTAAATGCTTAGGTGTGAGACTTCTTGTCTTGTCTTATTGAAACTGACCTACCAAAACTTAACAATATTGACATCAAACCAACTTCGATCCATTTTCAAAATCGACAAACAATTTCTGAAATTATATAAAATTGCACATACTATTGAATTTATTACACTCATTTTTTAATAACAATACTCTACGTCTGTTCGTATATGATTTCTGTGACAACACTATTATAAAATGTCATGCCCTGTGGTCGAATGTCAATATATTATAAAATATAAAATAAATATAACCTTAAACCTAAGAAAGTAAGAAATGAAACATCTGTACTGTGTAGTTAAAACCGGCAAGTTAAATTTCATCATTTGTTAAACTACCATTCAGATTTTGCAAAAAATATAAATTTATGTGGCTTTAAAATATTGTAAACGTGAAAACTAAAAATTTTCCGTAAAATGAATATAAAACTTATTTCAAAGCATTAGTTATTATAAGCACTGGTAGTTAAGTAAAAAATCTATTTAACATCATCATTTTAAAATGGTCACTAGAAGAATACCTTACATGTTATTTTCGAAATACTCTAGTTACCTATCAAGAAATGTTTTCATGAAATCTCCACAGAAAAAAACATTTCACTGCACAGTGAACACGAATGTAAAAATGTTTATGGAAAACGAAAATAAATATGCCTATGAAGTAATGCTGAAAAACGGATATGTCGATGATTTAAATGTTGGAGAAAACAAAATACAATCTACAAAAACTGGAGAGTTTCAAAATTTCCAAAATAAAAATTGGTCAAAGCAATCACATCAAAATTTATATGAAACATTTTCATCTTTATGTACATATTGTTCTGAACAAAATATAAGCATAGCAGATCAACAATTTGATGATTATATTGACAGTTTAACTGATAAAATTAAATTTGCTACCGATGAAGAACTAAAGTTACTATTTTATTGTTTATCTAAATTTCCACAAACTGAATCAATTAAAACTAGGAACTTTATAGAAGTTTGGGTTGCTTTAGATGATGAATGTTTCCGTAGGATTAACAGTTGGACTTTTGATGAAATGCTTTCATTTCTCTCTCTTTTTTACATGCTGAATATTACAAGAGCAAGTGATTTTACTTATAAATGTTTATTGAAACTAGCAAACAAAGCAAAAAAACTAACTAAATCTCAAGTAATACAAACACTTTTTTTTGTTGGTACAGCAAGAAAAGCCCCACCAGATGTACATAACTTAGAAGTTTTTATTGAAGAGAATTTTTTACAATACAGTGTTGATGAACTTGCAGTTATCTCAATGGGACTCTTTAAAAGTAAAACTCCATTAAGAAGCCCAACATTAGTATCTAATATAATTGATAAAATTATACAAGAATCAGATCAAATTCATGAAATTTCCCTTGCTACATTATTAAAGATTATAAGATATTCATTAAAGGTATGTACAGATAATAAAATATATGAGTTACTGGATACCTTACAGTATGAAATACCAAGGTTATCAGTTATGTGCAATGTTCATCTAGCACTGGTTGGAACATCTACATTAACATTACATGAAAACTGCTTAACAAAGATTGCTGAGAGAATACAAGCATCAAAATCTTCTGCCAGAATAAAAGATATTGAAAGACTTATTTTAACATATGGAACTTTTAATTATATTCCTAAAACCAATACTTGTTTCTTCTCTCAAATATTAGAGGAATTAAGAAATCCAAGTCGTGCAGAAGAAATTAAGAAACATGGTAAATCATTTGCCTGTTCTATTGCATATCTTGGGTTGCTTGGAATATACCCTAAAGATTTAATTAATAAAGTTCTGTATAAAGAATTCTTAGGAGATACATATGGAAAACATTGCTATCAATTTGGTAGGGAGGTTTTAAGTATCCACAATATGGCCAAAATATTTTTAAAAGATGATAACATGAATCTTTTAAATGAAAAACAAGTGACCATGTTATCAAAAAAATTCACAGATTATATCCCCAGTGAAAGCTACAAAAAACAATATAATGTGTCTGAAAGAATGTTTTTGGATGTAAACAATGTCTTGCAGATAATGCGTGGTGGAAGGGATTTTGTAACAGGGCATCATATTGTCACACACCATCAAAGAGGAGGTAGCAATTTTTTCTTTTTTATCTCTGCATACAACAATGTAGGTAGAGGAAATTCAGCGTTTAGACCCTGTTCCCCCACTTTCCACCCAATTTTCAAGATTGCATGTTGATTGCAAAACTCAGTCATGCTTTGTCTTGTCACCTTGAATGGTTCCCACCATTATATTATATATAAAATTGACATATTTCATTTCTCTTACATTTTTTAGACATTTATGGTGGTTCTGGTTTGAATGTAATCTGGAAAATAAGGGTGCAAAAATTGAGAGAAGAATGATCATATATAAATAATATTCATTTCCCCTCTCTAGTGACAAGTGCAATTGCAGTGTTGAGTTCCACGATTCAAGGCACAATGTCATGAAACGGAAGCAGGAATTGTCTTGACATAGGCCCTACCTTCTGTGCAAAAAATATATTTATTTTGTGTACTATACTAGCTACTATCAAGCTTGCTTATGAATTTGTAATTTTAGACTTAATTATTTGCAATGATCATGAAGGCAAACCGCAGCCAGTTACAAATGCATTTTCTGAAACAAAATTTGGTCTACTTTCTACACCACCAGATGATAATATTTGGATTGTGCTTATAATTGCTGGTAGAAACACTATGATTCGTAATTCAAATTCTGCAACAGGACATTTTGAATCAAAGGTTAATGAACTGCAAGCACTAGGATATAAAGCAGCCATAGTAAGTGTTTATTTTATGTTGAGTAAAGTATTAATTACAGATTGCAATTACAAATAAGTATTTAACCATATAATATAAAAATGTTGTTTTTTTTAGGTGTTGTGGAATGCTTACAACAATTTAAAAAGTATTGATGAAAAAATTGAATTTTTAAATAATTTAATACAAAGTTCTATCAATAGATCGTAGTGAAGTATGTTTGTGGACTTAGTTAATGGTATGATATTTTGTACATAAATTTTATTTATCAAGATATTTTTATTTTTCTTATAATCCTCTTTTATTCTGCAGTAGATTTGTAGAGTTCTGTATCTCAAAAACAATCACTGTTGTCAGTCTGATTGTCTAATAAGAATGTTTATTTCGAGATGACATGAATATATCAGGTTTAAATTAATATCAAATACAAAGGCCTACGGCGGTCGAAACAAAGCTAACTTCACATGAGCCAATCTGCAAGCCAATATGTTTTCTCGAACTGACAATAGAATAAAACAATAAAAATAAGACAATTGTAATATAATTTACATATTTTTTAATTTGCAAATATCATCAAAATTGAAAATTACATAGTTATATTGTGTATTTTTACACGTACATTTCATTTAAAATATTCTTAAAGATACACATATTTCTACATGATAAAATTACATGACTTAGGCACTCCAATTTACCAATCTAGATTATTGTTTTCACACGTCCTTTATATTATGATTATATTATACTCTTCTATAGAAATGTAGATATGTATTTAACAATTAAAATAACATAACAAAGCAAAAATAATTCGTTTCAACGTATTTTTGACACAATAAGGTAATTATTAACGGCCAAATGTAAAAAAACATCTATAATTTTTTTTTTGTTGCTGGTATCTATCTATCTATATATCTGTTGAGACTAAAGACACAAGAGGCCACGATTAAACATATGGACGGATTGTGAAACTGCGTAGGCTTGCTAATAAATCCTTATTTGTGTATTTAAAAGTACTTCGAAATTGTTTTTAAATTTTTAAAATGTTATTTCACACCTATGAAAGAACAATACGTATTTAAAAAACGTTTAAAAAATTTAATGATGTTATTCTAATTGCATATATTTTCTTAAAAGAAAAAGCTTTGGTTGATGTTTCTTATTATTGTTTTATAATGTACCTACACATTTTCAAAGATTCATCTAACTCAATAATAAACACAATTTACGTACTTTTCTTACACTGAATACTTATTATTAATTATGTTTAGATTTTATGGTTTAAAAATTTCTGAACGTAGGTCGTAGGTTCTATTCATAGTTACTTAAAGTCTTCTCTATTGCAGTGCCGCGTTGTAAATTTTTAGCGCCCTCCATCAGCCTAAAAACAAGAATAAAATGTAATATATTGGCTTAAAAGTCATAATGAGACACAGATAATTATATACATTACATATGTAAAGTCACCTCCACCATTTTAAAAGTGATTAATACTTTATATTCATTAGGTGAGTAGAACTCATTTGAATCCAGGTAGTTTATTAATACTACGTAAGTTTAGGTATATTTGATTTTTGTGAAGTGCAAAAATCTATTTTTACTTAAGAAAACAAGTGTAGGTTTAACATGAAAGTGCTTAATATAAATATATTTATCTTACATTGTACCATTGTTGATATAACGAGTTGATTGAACATATAATTTAATGAAACTACTATTTAAATCAATATTTGATATTAGTTACTTTTGGTATACTGATAGATGGAGGTAAAGGTAAAAGATTATTGCCATATCTGGCATGAAAATTTTGATTATTGGCATTTAAAACTATAATAGGATTTTTTTTGCTTGACATATGAGCCTGAAAGAAAATTATTTATAAAATTCATTTGTCTAATATTATAAATATAAAGAATGGAATGGTACCTATATGGCATATAGATGCCATATAGGTACATATAACTAATTTGAGTTCAAAGAACGAGACTAATACAGTATTTGGCCTAAACTGCGAAAAAAAATATTATTTCGGGGTCCTTACATAAAACCTGTCGTGGCGCAGGGGCACAAGCGTGTGACTGTAATGCGACGGTTGTGGGTTCACACTTGGGATATTAATTAGTATTTTCAATTCTTCGCTCTGATACCAAGGCAAAAGTTCCGCCACTCAATAAGCAATGCTCTCAGAATTCGGCGTTTTTAACATTAGGTTCCCTCTGCCTACCCTGTTGTGTGAGAGATGCAGCGTGAAGCTGAAAAATAAATAAATAAATCAAGTGTACTCACTAAAGCTTCAGTCTTTTTCCTTAAATTGGACCTAGATAATGTAAGGGCTAATTCTGATTGTAATCTACTCGTTATAGGTTCATCATCAGCTATTCTTCTAGCATTATTTTCTCCGCTTAGGAAATCCAGTTTTGATGGCTCTTTTCTACCAATATTATTGACATATTCTCCAATAGTCACTGAAACTGGTCGTTTTTTCATCGTGTCAGGCCCATTTGGAGCTTTAATAAAATAATTTGAAGGCGGCTTTGGTGTCACGTTCAAAGGATTATTTAGTTTATAAGACTCCAATGATTTTATTTCCACATTTTGGTCTCGAAGTCTGTTTGTTTTTATTTGAACAGAAAAGTCAGTTTTATTATTATAATCTGGTGTGGGTACCCTGTTCAAAGTTCCAAGTTTTCTTAAGTTCGGTGTTTTGGCTACGTCTGTCTCTTCCAAATTGTTAGCTTCTTGTTTATTCTGGTTACCATTATGATGACCGTTTGTTAGTGGCATCTAAAAATGTACACAAATAATTTTATTGATGGTATTAAGTGCAAAATGGTCGTTATTAAGCTTAAGCATTAATTCTATTCACCCATCCATTTTCATAAAACAGCATGTAATAATTAATATCTAATTAATTAAACCTTTCATATCTAAATGAAACTTGTTATTATGCTAAATGTGCCGGCTACAATAATAATTAATTAACTAATTATAGTAATTAATTATTATGGAAGCTTAAAATATATTAGGTAGATAGTTTTGTAACTTACTGGTGGTGGAGGTGGTGGTTTTTTAACGAAGTCTTGTTTATTGTGTGATTGCTTATCATTTTTCAACTCAATTTGATTATTTTGATCATTGGCAGCTTTCTTGATAGGTAATGATGTTACTCGATCCTAAAAAAAATTCATGTAAACTATGGTCAATATCAGATGGTTTCAGTTTCCGCTTGAAATTAGTTAAATATTTTCGCGCAATTAGCAGTCTTGCGGAATAGAAAAATATTGTAAATATTTTGAGTGTAATGCCTTTGGCTTGTATAAGTATTGCTTAAAGCCTGGTACATCAATTTCAAAGGTCAGTCGCAATTCACAAGTGACTTACCTATCTAAAAAGCTAAATAATTATCTGAATAGCAATTTCAACAGAGCGTAATATACTTCAAAAATGTCTATAACTTATTAAATATTTATTCTATTTGTCTCTATGAACAATAGCGCACTTTAGACATCGTCCGAAGCGTCCACAATACCACGAATGTAACAATTGTGGGCACTTTTACGTATGTACATAGTCAGGTATGTAGAATAAATCTATATTAAACTACTATAGAAAATATAAGCTGCATACTACTATAAAAACATTATGGACAACTAAAATTGAGAAGGGGGTAAAAAAGTGTTTAAAAAAGATTATATATTTTATTCTATTATTATAAAATATATAAATATTATTTTCATATATATTTTTCGTAAAATGTTAAAGAAGTATAATATGTTGTTTGACATTGAACTTTAATTGCCAACGTCTTAACATAGCAGGTAAAGCCTTTAATACTCAAATGAAGAGTAACTGAATGACGTCAGCTAATATTCGTCTTAGCGAGAAAAAAGTGACGTAACGTAACTAACCTGCTATAATTAAAGTTTATTATAATAATATATCTGAACTTATTGCTTAGAAATCTATAGCAGCACAACAAAGCAATTAGTGGCCATGAGATTAGTGAAGCAATTAGTCTGTGTTTAAAAGTTAATAAATATATTATGTTAAAAATACACAGTTTTTTTGATATAGACATTACATATTATAATATATATTTAGTAAAAATACAAATGTTGTAAATTCAATTTCGACTGTAATAGTATAATATTTAAGTTATCAATGCACACATGAGGCTTATATGTGTGGTATAATTTTAGCAAAAGAATGGCGATAAGTTAATGTCAATAATAAATCCACAACGGCTTTGGTGGATAAGGAGTGAAGTTTTTGCTGTTTTATAAATTAAATAGCTACATGGCGATAAACAGTTTCAGGGTTATTTCAATAAGAAATTTTGCTATTAATAACGAAATAGAAAATTATTTATGCTTGATCTAAGTCTAATCGATGGGTTCTTTCAATAAAAAATGTTGCCACTAATGACGAAACATAAAATTATTTATGCTTAATTTAAGTCTAATCAATCTAGCCAAATAAATAACTCGCCGACCGTATTACAGGCTACGCTTCGCTCTAATAACATCACTAGGATTTACTTACTTCGTAGCACTGAATAGTGAATAACGGTGGAGATTTAATGTTTTTCTTCATTTTTGTTATTCACATAGACATCATTTTTTAAACAGTAAATAAATAACACAAATTATACACACTATGGTCACGGTTTGCTATAAATGCAATTCTTATTATCAATATTGAAAGAATTAAAGGTTAGCTCGTGCAAATCACCAATAACACTCCTCGGAAAATCGCATAATTTTAAAGTGTATTTTTCCAGTAAAGTGCGGCGCAGTTACGATTTTAGTGCAAGAGCAGTGTGGCGCGGCGGAGCGCATCGGTGACGGATGTGGTGAGCTGACTGAGCACCGGTGCCCGCTGCTCGCTACTCGCTATCGTTAGACGAGACTTAAGGCACACCGCACAGGTGCAATACGGTCAACGAGTCGCGGCCTCCCTGAAGTTAGTTGTAAATGGCTGCGCAGATTTAATTTTACGATTTTACTTACATTTGATTATTTTTCTACAAAGTCAACAATGCGCAAAATATCAGTTAACCTAACTTCAGGACGGTCAGACTTGTTGACCGTACTGCTAGAGCGGGGCCGGCGTTATCAGTGCGAAGCGCAATCGTGTTAAATCACTGCTCCATAAATAACTATGTTGTATATAAATTATAAAATAATAAATAATCGATAATAAAAATTTTTTTAACATTAATTAATGTTAACTACACCATCTCATGTTAATATAATTATTTTATTTGCGATAAGAATGATATGGATCTTCAAATATATTTTATATATTTTTTTATTATAATGGTCGTAATCTTGCAGCGTATCCAAGAGATCGTCTGTTGCGAGGAAGCATTTAATATATGGCCTTTTTAAATAAGATATAAAAAACCCTTTATTATAAAACTATATTTAGACGCGCGCGCGATGGCGCGAGTGCACAAGTGTGCGATTGTAAGCGCGAGAGGTGATTGGTTCGATTCTCCTTCGCCGATTTTTTTGTTTCATTTCCTCACTCTGATAACGAAGACAGCGCGAAGTTGGATTCCGCCACTCACCACGCCATACCTTCAGAATTCGGCGGTAAGTGGGGAACTGCAGTGTCTTAATGGAAACACTAGGTTTCCAGGTTCCCTCTGCCTACACTGCTATGAGTGGGACACAGCGTGAAGCTAATAATAATAAAAAATAAAGAATTAAGTATAATTTTTGTAATTCTAAACTTAGAAATTTTGTTTTAAAAACAATAAAAAAAGGTTCTAAGTTAAGTATATATAAGCATTTTTTCAACGTGATAATGATTGCAATTTCCAACAAACACTGATAAGATTAAATTCGATATTGAGATAATACTATATTTTATATTCAAAAAGATAAAGAATGACTAATGTGTTAAAAAATGAATACTTTACTATATGAAAAAACTTTCCCAAAAAAACCAAATAGTAATGTCTTATATAAATTAAAATTGCACAACGCCATATATTAATGTAATTTAAGCTAATTACATTAATACAATGGTAAATTTATATGAATATAAAACACTACGAGGGGTTACTCGGCATCTCGTATTACGAAAGGAGGTCACTGGCCTACGTCTTGTACCGTCGGCACTAATAGGCTTTACTGAAACTTGCAACTACGACAATAGCAACCTTATATCGGGTAAACTAGATTAAGAATATTATTTAGTATTAGGAGCAGCTATGTTTTTTTAATAATTTAAAATATAAAATACTAATATACAGCACATTTACTTAACATTAGTAATTCATCAGATATACGTTAAATGTTTTTGTACACAATAGAAGACCTATAACACGGAAATCACTACTATCTAATAAAAGGTCTGAATGTTTAAAACTGTCATCAGTCAATTTTTAAAATAGACGGCATTAGTGTCTACGATAGTGACTCGGAATTTGGAAACTTTAACTGTAACAGTTGTTTATGATACCCTTAAAATCAGTAAAGTCGATTACTTAAGTCAATATAATTTTTAAAGAAAACACATAAGTATATACAACATACATTATTATTAAGTCGATTACTTAAGTCAATATATTTTTTAAAGAAAACATAAGTATATACAACATACATTATTATTTCGTTCCAAATATTTAGTCATGCTTCAATACTGATTGTCTTATGTAAGAAAACCTGCTATGAATGTGGGGGAATCATATTATAAAATATATATAAGTATATATGTGTACTCGTATATTTAACTGACAGAGTGCAAAGGGTTGATGTGAATGGCAAGAAGAGTCCTGGTTCAGTAATCACAAGGGTCTAATCTTGGTTCTTTTCTCTTTGTAATATCTATATATAAATGATTTACCGTATATTGTTGAAAAGAACCATGAGATAGTATTGTTTGCTGATGACACTTCATTGATTTTTTAAATTAAAAGCTTACAAATCCTATATGACGATGTAAACGATGCTCTTTCGCAAAAAGTATATTGGTTCTGTGAAAACATGGGGAACAGTGTCTTATTGTAGCTTTTGTGTATATTTGTAACAATTTTAAAATGAGTGATTTAGATTATTCCGACTGATAAAGCTTTTCAAATAATCTTCTCCTTTTTCCTGCCCTTATCCCAGGTTTTTGCCAGGATCTGCCTTCCTATTCAACATTGCACGGTCCTTAGCGTCCTCGGTGGTTAGACCATAGGCTCTCATGTGCTGCACCACGACATCCAACTAGCGCTTCCTTGGAGTCACGGACTCCAAGACTACCGAATGAAAGTGTTACGTTTGCGGTCAGACCGCGTTACGCCACACATCAACATAAGCATCTTCATTTCAGTGACCGGAAGTCCCTGAGTGTGCCGAAATAGTGCTGGCCAGCATTCGCTGCCATATAAAAGAACCGGTCGAATGATGCTCTTGTATATCAAACCCATGAGCTTGGACGGTATTCTGCGATCGCAGACTACACCAGTGACCACCCGACTCGTGCACATCGATCCAAGGTATCTGAACTTTTAACGTCTGTATATATAGATAATGCTGGAGACCGGGCTCCTGTAGGCCATGAACTAGATCTTCGACAAATTTAGTTTAAGACGGTAATTTTCAGCGTACCCTTCCAGAGGTTCAATTTACGTTCCAGCGTCAGTCGGTTCTCGTAAATGAGTGCTATGCTGGTGCTGGTCTAGAATGTGAGCCAAGACAGTATTGAGCACTACATTGAACATGAACGAACTAAGAACCGAGCCCTGATGAACACCTACTTTAAACCATAAAAGTGGAATCGTCATACATATCTCTAATAACCTCAATATAGGTTTTGAATCGAAGCGTTTCATTTATGGTACTGTATGGTATTCATAAGCTTAATGCCCGCGTTACTACCACTATAAAGGGGTCATAAAAGTAAACTGCCACCAGTTAGTCCAGTCCAGTTAAAAATTTTGCCCCTTGCTGGGCGCCCAGTTTCCTGTTATTATTCTATCATTTATAAAACGAACAAAAATTAGGCGGGAAACGGTGACTTTCTTAATAGTTCGTAGTAAAGCTTATAATAAATTTAAAAAAAACATACTTTCACATAGATCACTTACCAAACTGTCCATATTAGCGTTATTATTGTTTTCTTTGTTGTTCACAACATCTTGATTGGCAAACATTTTTCTGTGAACCTTTTTAAACTCATCCATTAAAGCATCGTGGTGTTTTTTTTGGTCGTTATCAATGGCTTTTGGAATATTCGCTTTCTTAACAGGAATAGCAGCCGTTTCTTTTTCTGTTGGTTTCTTGTTCTATACACAAAAGGTAAGATATCATTAAATTAAATTTGTTTTTCTAAATAGTACAAGATTTAAACTCTTTACCGTTGCGTTCAATCATATGCAATGTAACTGCGCCTTGATAGCGTCAATATTATCTACTTATTTGTATTATGTTTTTGCTGTACAATTACAAGGACCTTTAAAGTAGTTTTATAATCGATACACAAAAACAATTATTTGCAATAATCATAAGTACCTATTCTATTTAATACTTATGATATTAGAAAACATTGTCAGATTATCAGAAACACAATCATATAATGAAAAATAAAGAATCCTTACAGATTTCCTCCTTAGAATTTCTTCGGCAATGGCACTTGATAAGGTAGCTGAACTCGATATACTAGTAGCATCAGCTTCAATTTCTTTTTTTAAAGGTGGGGCATAATTGCAATGACTTTTAGGACACGTTGTAGAATTCATATGATGAACTTCTACAACAATAGTTTTTTTATCTGTATCCCTATTCGTTTGTGTTGTTGCAAATGTATTTTTCCTAGGATTATTATTATCGTAGCTGCATTGTATCGTTGCTCCATCCTCTGTCAAATTAATAATTGTTCTATTTAATGGACTCTTTATTTTAGTGGCTTCGTATTCTGCTGTTTTACATTTTCTATTTGATTTATTCTCGTATGAGTGAGGATTGTTTGGTATACTAGGACTGTCGTAGTCGGGTTCAATATCAGATGGTGCATCAAAATTATGTGTGTCGTTGTTTTTCCAATCGAAATCTAAGCTATCCCATGTTCGCCTTTTTATTCTGTTCATAGTCAACCTAAAAATGTTTTTTTTTAAATAATAATATAACCAAATTCACATAAAAGACATCACTAAATACAATATTTGCAAATATAATTTTTCACTGAGCAAAACTAAAAAAATGATAAACGAATAACTTTATCTAATATAATTTATAAAAAAAATAATGTTACTTTATGTGGTAATGTAATTTCTTTATAAGCTATAACAAATGGATACAAATCTACATACAGAGAGACAGAGAAAACCTAACAAAATATATGTAGATACTATTAAGACACTTCGTTCCCCACTGTCCGCCTAATCTTCGAAACATAGTTGACTAACAGAACTCAACTCCGCGCTTCGTCTTCTTACAAAAAATAATGAAAATAATGTATTCCCCCGAGTGAGAATCGAACTCACAACCCTGGCGTGTACACGTAGTGGTAAAGCCGCTGCGCCACGACGACTTCATAACAAAATATTAATTATATTATTTAACAAAAATTTTCACTAAGCAAAACCTGTCCGCTCTGTCAGCAGCCTCTTCAGCCACGCTCGCGAGTCTTCGCCGCAGCGCAGCGGGTGGTGCGAGAGGTACCGGCGCGAGAGCCGGGCTGCGCTCGCCGGCCGCCGACGACGCGGAGCTATTGTAGCCGGAGCTCTCGGGCGACACCAGCTCCACTCCGGCCCCTTCTCGGATAATAAGCTCGAGTCTTCCACTAGTCTTCATTGCTGATATGGCCTAGAAAAAAATAGTTAATTAATCTATTTCTAGGGAGGGGCTAGGATAGGAATTTTGCTGTACAAAATTATTAACAGTGTTTTCACTAGAAACAGATTAATGATATGGAATCCTATCAGATTTTAGAAGTTGTTAACTATTGAAATCTATATATATATATATATATATATAGTGATAATCGCATTAAAATCGGTTGCTGAAATTACCTTGAACAAACGTACAGACAAAAAGACAAATGTTTCCAAGATCATTGTTTTATGTTCTAGTGCTACTTGATAAATGCCCCGAGTAATAAATAGTTTTTTGATATATCTTTCATGCACAGACACGAATCAGTAACTAGAATAATAAATTATTATAAAGTATTACCTCGTTAAAAGATACATTTGAGAAATCATGTCCATTGCACGATAAGATTTGATCCCCCGGCCTTAATCCAGCTTCCCGCGCTATGCCACCTTCCCTTACGAATTGTACAAAGATTCCCGGTTTCCATTCGGGTCCTTTACAAATTCTAAAATGAAAAATGAAAATAATTTATAATATGTTTGTTTGTATTGCAAACTTAAAAGTCAGGAAAGTTAATATTTTGATTTCCATCCTAATAATTAAATCTTTCTTGAAATTTGTTTTAGGATTAAATAGAAGTAGGTATATAAGAAAAAACTTCTACTACAAAGCAAGACATAACTCAAATGTTTTCTCCATATATGATTAAAATAACGTACTCTTAATACTCTAACAGATAAATAACAAATTATTATTCATAAAATTACAATGGTAAAGTATACATAATAATGAATACATTTAATAAACTTACCCGCACCCAAGTTTAGCTCTTGGAGGTACTAATATAGATAATCGTAGATCTGTGAAATGGTCTGTATTGTGGCACAATGTTGGTGATGAGGAGACATCCGATGCCAAAGAGGCGCGTTCCGAAACAAATTGCCATGATAAAGATTCATGTTCTTTGCTAGAAACAAGCCATATATTTTAATATTTTTTATAAATCACTATAATTAAATTCCATAGTATCTGACTCCATTGACGCAATAAGAGTCTGTGTGTACGTTCTCGAGATGGTTGTAGAATGTAGATTCGATAATATCGATACTCTCTCAGGAATTGTTTTGTTAATACACTCCTGTCTTAACACTAGGTTCCCACGTAAAAAACCCACTTTCCGCCGATATTTGTAGACATTGTGTGTTGAGTGGCGGAACTAAACGCCACGCATTGCCGCGGTACCAGAACGAGCCAATGAAACAAATTATTGAATACTTTATTTCCTCGAACGGGAATCGAGCCCACAACCTGTCGCGCTTACAGTTGTACGCTTGTGCCCCTGCGCTATGACGGGCCTCAAGATTAATCAATGAATATGTTCATATCATTTTAATTTCCCCGGTCTAATCATATAAAGAATATTCAGCTTTATACGTGAGGGATGAATGCAATTAAATATGTATAATAATAATGTCTAACTTCCTGCATATCGACGATAACAAAATAAATTTGCACAACATTTTTTAAACTGTTCAGTAGATAAGCAATTTGGATTTAATTGAATAATAACACATTTTTGTGTAGAAATTAAAATGAAGCAACATAGGTAGAAATTAAAATAAAGTAAAATATATATGCTAGGCATAATTGTCGAATAAAAAGGATGGGAAAGATCGGTATATTTAGTGTCAAATATACCTACTTATTCTATATAGTAAGAATAGTAAAATCTCTTTGTGCACGGGTTTCTTCACAGAAAAATCAATTCCCGTCTGCAATTATTTTTTTATACCTTTTTGGCTTTCAGCAATTAATTGCAAAAAATATCCATTAACAGCAAAAAAAAACATTTCAGATGATTTAATTTTAACATAAAAAATTAAAAATGTATTTTAATTTGTAGTTTTGAAAAGCATCCTCTACTAATTAAGTAATTACGGTGTCTATTCTGTGACCACGGCATATTTCCTGAACATACCTAAGTGTCCTTCATACCTACATCCCAAAAATTAAAAACGTTTATTCTATTTTAATAAATAATTAATATTAATAAATAATTAATTATAATTTTGGTAACTAAAATTTACTTATACATACTCTTTTACTGGAACCATTCCGACATCTGAAATTAAGAAAAGAAATAATTCTTAATAACATAAAACCCAAAAAAAATAAAGTAAATGTTTTACTAAAAAAAAAGTATTCTTGACATTACATTGAGTAATTTTCAGTTATTCTAATATATAGATAATTTTACTTTAAAAATGTAAAAATCTATGTTATAGTTTGCCTGCTTGATGTAATATGTATATAATTAAATTTAAACTTACGTCTAACTTTAATTTTTATCCTAGATTGTGAGGTGATATAATGGACTAGTTCAGCATGAACCGCATCATCCACCCGATAGCCGTTCACGCTCATCACCTGATCGCCAACCTGCAAATGGTGATGTGATAAAGTTTTTATTGGTTTTAAAGTAATTAAATTAAAAAATATAATATAGTAGACGCAAGTCGTGGCGCAGGGGTAAAGTGTGTGACAGTATACGGGATAAGTTATGGGTTCCATTCCCACTCGAGGAAATGAAATATTTAATATTTTCATTCACTCTGGTTTCGAGGCAAAGCGCGGTGTTTAGTTCCGCCACTCAATGACTCTGAAAATGAGGAAAGGTTTACGTTCTCTCTATCCTGCTGTGTGCGGGATACGGCGTGAAGCTAAAAAAAATGGTATACTAACATATAATAGCAGTAAGATTATTTATAAACTAGTAATAATACTATTCTTATTTCCTAATAATAATTACTAAAATGATTGTTGCTAGATACAGTTTCAATAAGCAAATTGGGGACGACGCTTTTGCAAGTGTACCTAACAAAACAAGCAATGTCAAATATGTAATAAAAAAAAATGGTTGCGCTCGCGGTGCGTGAATGTGCCTTGTATTGACCGTGTGACGTCACGCGCACAAGTAGACTGATGTCAGCCACGTCGCGCTGTGACGAAAACACCACTTTCTTTACGTTCTCGCGAAGAAGCCGGACTGTGCACCTCATGCCCCACATATCCGACAACTTTCCTTCGAACTTTCTTATCAATTTTTTTTTGGCGGAAATACTTCCAGAACCTTTCCTTTTTTTATAATATGTTTTTCCGTTTTTAGGCATAGGTTTAATAATATAGGCCAATGTGGGCTTTGATAATATTAATGTCACATAAAGGATATGTGTGTATAAGTGATTTACACTTTTTTACATTCTGAAATATTTTCTTAACGCTCGAGTTTTTGAATTGAGTGAAACGAATTACGAGTACAATTACTAACAGCGGAAGAATTACGAGCAGGTTGTGATAAGAACATTTAAACTGGGTCTTAAAAAATCATAGCGTTAATTTGTAATAAAATAGTGCTTGGAGAAAACTATTTTAAATATTTAAATGATTAAACTATGAAATTATTACACTGTGAACGTTCTTGTCTATAATATTTCATATCCAATGAATTTTAAACAATATGCATTTTTTGTAAGATAGAGGACTTGTACTTAAATTGCAAGAATATTTATTTTCATAAATAGTAGATACACATACTTTAGTCCAGTTATACTCGTAGACTTAAATATCTCTACATCAAGTTACACAATGGATTTTAAGATAAAACAATAACACTTAAAAAGAACAAAAGTCTAATAAGATTATTTTATTGACTGTGTGTCCATCTATCAAGACCATTTTAATTAATCGAAATCAAAAATTGAAAATTTATAGATATATCAGAAAAAAACCATTACAAAATATTTTGAAGTTTATTTAATATCCGCAAACTTAACTTTGTCATGTTTTCCTCCCAACGTCCCGTTCACCTACAATCATGGTTTTAGAACGGAATCTGAAAAGTCAAGTTCGATTCGCACTTGAATTATTGTTTAGTTGTAAGCATAGCTTTATGTCAAACAAGCAACAAATTACTTTTTGTTACATCGGAAACTGATTTCTAAATCATAATAAAATATTATGTACCTATATCTTCTTCTTCTTCTTCCTGGCATTAATCTCGGCTATTACCAGGGTCTGCCTTCCTACTCAACCTACTCCACTTTGCACGGTCTTTATGTACCTATATATACTTGATAAAACGTGAAAGATTATACTTTCAAAATTTATTACGTGTTACGTAGGTATCTCTTATTTACTGTATAATTTATATTTATTATTTTTGAAAAATACATCCACCTGTTTAAATATCTGTTCTGCTGACAATATTTACTGATGAATCATTGCGTCTGTATTCATTGTTATATCGATTCATTTTGCAGTATTATAATTTTTACTATTTATTTAAAAAAATAAAAATACTCATAAGTATTTATTAACACAATGTGCAAGGTTTAAGCTGCATTTGTTTAAGTGGGCTGAAATAAATGGAAAGAGAATTACTTTTAAAATGACATTTATTATTAGAAAACAATAAAACAACAAAATTATAATATCAATACGTCTACGCAGGGCATTGCATCGTCATATTATTTACTCGTCTGATATGTGGTTTGAGTAAATAATATTTTTTTTCGTTATTATAATCAAGAACAGCGTATTTCACGATTGTTTCTTTGTCTTTCAGTTTAAATAAATCGAATATAAAACTAAATATAATAAACTTATAGATAGATAGAATAGGGAGCATCCAAATTTGATCGGCCGCAAGTCTAAATTCCAGTCCCGCAGGAGGCGCCCTGGCCACCGGACAACATCCTCTCAATCAGCCATAGAATGCTTACAATTACAAGTTCTCAAGGATAGAGTAGTCTCTACCATCCCCAACCGGTGCTGCTGTAAAGGCCAGCAGGCCTAACAGGATTAACCTCAAGTTCTAAAAAAAAATCTTTTGAAGTACAGGAACTTTAAAACGAATTCTTAAAACAATAATTAATTAGCGATTATGTCAGAGAATTTCTATGAATATATTGTACCTACGCATGTAACAAATAGATGGTATTTATTTCGTTTCTAAAACTTAAAAAATTATGTTTTTTAAATATAGTTATATCTTTTGTCTAAAATTAAATTTTGTCTTTGTGTAATCTTTCCAAATTTATCTATTCTGCAATCTAATAAAATAAATGATTTAACAATTTCTAAAACCATTATCTAAGTTTTTGAGTTCGCATCTTAGGTTTTCTATTTTAGCGTCTATTACACAACGTTTACCCAAAGAGGCACACTGGATAGCAGTAGAAAGTCAATAGTCTGGATAGCAGGTAATTGAATGACCCACGCATCTTCTAGCAAACGTCTAATCGATCCACTTTGAAGTTATTTTAAAATTAATTTTTTCCTTGTAAGTATCCTTATCCTGTTATTAACATATGTTCGTGGTATTAAATAAGTATCCGTCCTGCCTCTGTAACGTTTGTAGCATAAGTAATGTTACACAAATAGTTGTCTATTTAAAATACTTAATAGCTATATATAAACGAAAATATTTTTTATATAATTAGTATTTTAGTTTATAAATACATTTATAAAATTTTGTTTTCCAAATATAGCTATAAAATAAATAACAAGAATACTCGTGATATGAAAGTTTTTACAAATAATTAAATTCTCGCTTCTAACTTAACATCGAAATAAATCTTTAAATAGCGTATGAATGAAACTCGTAAAAGCATCTCTATTCCCAAGAATGATAATGTAAGCTTCAATATTTTTATTCATAACAACGGATATAAAGTTCTTTCGTAAGACTTTAATAAGGAAATAATTGTGCGAAAACCAAACTTTTTAAGATGTTATTCACATACCTATAACATTTATAAGACAAAGTTTTAAAGAGTTTTAATTTCCCTATATTTTATAATCCACTAGCTTTCATTTATTGTAGAGCTAGCTAGACTCTTATAAAAATACTTTATAGTGTAGACTTAGATAAACGGAATAAATTTGAAATCAATATTGCGACACTATCATCTCAAATTGCAAAAAGTGAATTATACAAAGGACATTTTTTGTTAAGTTTTATTTATAAAACATTACAAACAAAATTGCAGTCGACAAACGCTTAGAAAAAGATCTAAGCTCATTTTTGAGAGACTCGTTGTGGTAAGAGAAACAGTGGCTGTTACGTGAACGCTTGAAATAATGGAAGTTTCTTGCGACAATCCAACCTCGGACGCGAGTAATTATAAAGCAGGCGAACAGCCAGATAATTGTGAGAGGTTTTCACATATTAAAACAAATGATGGGACACACTGCTGCACCATGCTCGTGGGAGTGGTACCCAACTATGTGTTTACATCATGTTTTAGTGGACAGGTTTAGTATAAGAAATTCAAAGGTATATATTCTACATGAAATAAAATCTACTATAATAAATACATCAGCTTACAATGTAAAATTGAACAATTCCTTATTGTTCTTGGCAAAAAATCATAAAAAAATGCTAACACAATGTGGAAAAATTGCCACCAAATGGACATTAGGCAATGTTAGTTATGTAACTACTCGTATATAAGTTTACAGCAATGCCATTAATAATCCATACATTTACATATTATATGGCTGTACTGCAAAATAGTTTATATTAATTCTATTATTTTGGACAGATATGTACTCGAAGCTCTCCTCATTAAAGTTAATGTCCATTAATTTATGTAATAAAAGTAAGAAATTAATAGAGTAATAAATATGGTTTATGTATTCTTATTATGCATATCGCCCATTTATTATGACGAGATGCTTAAAGATAACAATAATGGGATTTACCTATTAATATTGGGAACGCTTACCTTCAATCCCTGAAGATGAGCTTCGGAGTTAAGTTCAACTTTTGAAATAAAAAATCCGGTAGCATACTCTCGGCCTCCTCGTAGCGAAAAGCCGAAAGCAGGTGCAGCCTTGCGAGGCCGCAAGAGGCGGACGACCCGCACGCGTCGCTCCATCATGCCCGCTGTCATATCGGCGCGTGAGCCGGACGTCGTCGTGGACGCCGTTGACATGGCATACATTTCCGCCCTGAAAATATTACATATGTTAAAGTAATTACGCTGTATATTATACATATCAAAACAGGAAATACTGGATTCAGAGGATGCCCTGACTAATATCTGTCCGATATTTGTTCGTGGGCATACGGGTACGCGACCCCGGATCCTCGAGCCCCCACTCTTATATCCTCATCCAGTCCTTAAGAATGGTGTCCTCCCTCCCCCTCCCCTTCTTTTCCTTAGTTCCCTCCTTTTACCCTACCCTTCTATTTCCCCTCCCCTCGGTTTTTCCCCACAAAGGGGTTCTGGAGGTCAGACGGCAGTCGCTCCAAGTAAAAACCGCCAACCGCCACTTAAATGGACCGACAACAGAAAATACTGGGTACGGCTAGGGCGTCGCCGCAAAACGACGCGCAGGCACATCGCCTTACACTTTCGACAAGTGGGCAAGGGCTACCGTGTCATGTACGGGCACGCTAAAGACATTAGTACCCAGACGGAAACTCCGCTTTGCGACGTGGAATATTGGCTCTCTGACCGGACGATGCAGGGAACTCGCAGATGTACTCATGAGAGGTCGGGTCCAGTGTGCTTTCCTCCAGGAAACACGCTGGAAGGGCAATAAGTCCCGTAACATCGGACAGGGTTACCGGCTTACATACACTGGGTCACCTTCAGGTAGAAACGGTGTGGCGGTAGTGCTTTCTGAAGAGCTTCAGAATGGGCTCATTGAAATTGACCGTCGCTCTGACCGCTTGATGCGGGTAAAGGTACTGATTGAGGGCGTTACCACAAACTTAATCAGTGCCTATACTCCCCAAACGGGATGTAGCGCGGCCGAAAGGAAAACATTTTGGGAGCAGTATGAAGGGGTTCTACTTGCTGTACCGTCTACCGAAGTGGTCTTAGTGGACTTGAGGGGGGGGACTTGAACGGTCACGTTGGTAAGGCTGCTGAGCCATATGAACGTATTCACGCGGGTTTTGGGCACGGTCTTCGCAATGCAGAGGGACAAAATATTGTAAGAACCTGTATTGCGTCTGATCTGGCCGTCGTGAATACGTTCTTCCAAAAAAATCCTCAGCACCTTATTAGGTATAATAGCGGGTCCCACTCAAATCAAATTGACCTGACGGTGTCATATGGGCATGGTGACTAACTGTAAGGTAATTCCAGGCGAAAGCCTAACGGCCCAACATCGTCTTATTGTCATGGACTTTAACGTCACTCCGAAGAAGAAAGTAGCCGAGAAACGTAGCCCTCGGATCAAGTGGTGGTTGCTGAATAGACCGATGCAGACCGACTTCCTGGCAGAGAGACTGCTCAGGATACTTAGGATCGGGCTCAGTCGGCAATCATTGCGGCGGGCAGGCGAGTTCTTGGCCTTTCTAAGGGAGGACGTGTCATCGACAAGGAGACATGGTGGTGGAATGACGAGGTGCAGGAAGTGACTCGTGAAAAGAAGGCTGCCTTTAAGAAGTGGCAGGAATCCAACTCTCCTGAAGACAGACTGGAGTACACAGTAGCTAAACGTGCCTGTAAAAGAGCTGTAGCCAGAGCCCGCAGTGAAAGTTTGTCACCATTGTATGATAAACTTGAAACTGTGGAGGGGCAGAAGCTCATTTACAAACTGGCACGTTCCCGGGATAAAGTGACGCAAGATATCGCAAAATGTCTTTGCGTCAAAGATTCCCAGGGCACGCTGCTCTGTAGTCATGCCTCTGTGAAGGAGAGGTGGAGAAGCTACTTCCAGGAGTTGCTGAATACTCAGCACCCATGCAGTCTTCATCACGACCCACCGCCTAACCTCGGACTTATTGCCCCAATAACCCTTGACGAAACACGTAATTGCCTTCGACGCATGAAGAACGGAAAAGCGGTGGGACCTGACGACATTCCGATCGAAGCGTGGAAATCGTTGGGCTCTCTTGGTGTGCTCATGCTTACTGACCTTTTTAACCATATCTTGAACACTGGTAAGATGCCGCATCAGTGGCGGCTTAGCTTTATTACCCCTATTTACAAGGGAAGGGGCAGTGTTCAAGATTGTGGTAGTTATAGGGGCATTAAGCTTATGAGTCATACCATGAAGCTCTTCGAGCGCATGTTCGGCCTCAGGCTCAGGCCAAGAGTGTACTATCTCTGAGTCTCAATATGGTTTTCAGCCAGGATCAGACACTATGGACCCCGTTTTCGCCCTCAGAACTTCGATAGAGGCATACAGGGAAAAAAGGAGAGCTCTGCACGTGGCCTGTTTAGATCTGCTGAAGGCCTTTGACTGTATGCCTCGTCAGTGTATCTGGTGGGCATTCCGATCCAAAGAGATCCCTGAGGTCTATATTGAGATTATCAGAGACATGTACCACGATTCCGCTTCTATGGTTAGGACTGCTATTGGCGACACTAGACCCTTCCAGATTACAGTGGGGGTTCACCAGGGCTCGGCTCTTAGTCCGTTCTTGTTCAATGTAGTGCTCGATACTGTCTCGGCTCACATCCAGGACCAGCCTCCATGGCTGATGATGTATGCCGATGATATAGCACTCATTGACGAGAACCTCTATCTCGGCACACTCAGGAGCTTCACGTCACGGAAATGAAGATGCTGAGGTGGATGTGCGGCGTAAGGCGGTCTAACCGCATACGCAACACATTCATTCGAGGTAGTCTTGGGGTCCGTGACGTAGCGGGTAAGCTCCAAGAGCGTCGCCTTGGCCAGATGGTTTGGCCACGTTACGCGCCGGCCTAAGAGCTATGTCGGACGCAAGTGCCTTGCTATGCCAGTTCTTGGGGCGCGACCTCCCGGACGCCCAAGGAAGCGCTAGTTGGATGTCGTGATGCAGGATATGAGAGCTAATGGTCTAACCACCGAGGACACAAAAGACCGTGCAAAGTGGAATAGGTTGAGTAGGAAGGCAGACCCTGGTAATAGCCGGGATTAATGCCAGGAAGAAGAAGATTATACATATCAGAACAAATATTAATGTAGTAAAACAACTGGATATAAGTGGCCAAGTGGATATAAGGCCAATTTTCAGCTCGACGCAGTATCCCGCATATAGGTAGGCAGAGGAAACCTAGTGTTAAGACACTCTGTTGTCTAATTTCCACCGAATTTTCAAAGCGAAGCTCATGCACGCTCCATGATTTTTACCTTGTTACCAGAGCGAAGAAATGAAAATATTAAGAAATAAAATTTATTTACCTGAGTGGGAATCGAACCCATAACCGTCGCGTTACCAGTCGCACGCTTGTGCTACAGCACCACGACGACCACATTATACTCGTATACTCGTATTGATATATGGTATTATTTACTTAATGTTAAATACAACACGCACACGTGTAATATAATATAGGAAGAACTCAAACGCTACATCCGGAATTAACCTTTAATAAGAAGTCATAGAAATGCGTAACTGTTACGGCATTTACAATTGTTGACTATTATGTCCGACATATAACCTACTTTCTGCGTTAATTCGTTTGTCATAATGATATCAAAACTTGAAAATTTTGTACATTTTCACATGCCCCATACGTATATGTATTTTTATTTTACAGGGATATAAGCTGGTAGACATGTATTTATTTATATATTTCGAAAAAGCCAGTCTTGCCAGTCGTGGCGCAGGGGCTTTGTATCCCACGTGTGACTATAAACGTGACTGGTTTCGGGTTCGGTTCCCACTCGAGGAAATGAAATATTTATTAAAATTTTATTTAAATTCCTTTGCTCTGGTATCGAGACAATGAGCGGTAGAAAGTGCGGAACAGAATTGTCTTAATAGGAGCGAAGTGCTTTGACACTAGGGTCTCAGGATCCCTCTGCTTACTCTACTGTGTGCGGGATACAGCGTGAAACTAAAAAAAGAAATAAAAAAATACAATATGAGGCATACAGTATACTACTTGTAGCTTATCTCCATATCAACTCATCTTACTGATCCGACATATCTAATCGACTAGGCGTAAAGGACATGTTCAATGACGTTTTTAAACGCCTATTCTATTGTATCTAAAATTATTCCGAATAAAAACGTCTTAAGTACAAATCTCTATTTCATTTTCTAGGCCGGCGCATGCCCTTTCCACATAGATGGTATTAACGGCGAGGTCATGAATTAGTTTTCCATAAAGCAGGCACAGCCGAACATACTGTATTTTTTATATATAAGTTTTTCTTTTGCTCCAATATAGGTATTGTACATCTAATATATGTAATATTTTTACTGAATAATATTTATAATTTATGTATCCACTGCACATATTACTTACTATATTACGTAAATTAGCCTTAAATTAGCTAATACTTTTAATAATCGGCCGGATGTACACCGTTGATATTAAAAATGTAGGTAGGTACATATGATATTTCTTCAATTTATAAATCCTTATACAAAATTATTCTCATAAAATCTGATATCAATAAAAAATTACAAACCACCAAAAAGTTCAAAACGGATTCGTCGTATTCACATCATACTCGTATATTAAGATATGAATACGACGAAACCGTTTTGAATGTCATCGTTAATGAAAATTTTAAGTTAAGTAGAGCAAATATGTAAAAAATATTATAACATTTTGGTTGTCAGCGTCACTTGTTTCTTTCAGTCTTTAAATTAAAACATTTAATGCCGCTAAGGTTATAATTTAAGTATTAGTTTGTCGTAATTTTATACTTTTTTATTACTTAGCACATCGTCGTGACTGCAGATGCAACGGTCGTGGGTTCGGTTCTCACTCAGGGGAATGTATTATTTTCATTTTCCTCGCTGTGATAACAAGACAAAATGCGGGATTGAGTGAAGAGAGCGGTATTATGGGCGTTAAATGTTAACGCCCATAATACCCTCGCCTCTGCTAACATAACCTGCTTTATGCGGGATACAGCATGAATCTGTACTTTATAATCTATTAATTAACAGTAATCATTTTTTTCATTGAATACGTATGAAACATTTTTACATCAGAGCTCATTGAAGCGCCTACCTATTCATATAATTCTGAACGATAAAGGATGTTGTAACTACAAGAAATCATTCGGAAATAATCACCTCTAAAGCCGGTTTACGAAATTAGTATTTTTATTGTATACAAACACTTACTGGTTTACTTTTAATTAGAACAACATTTATAAACTTGAAATGCGTATTCTATTTTTAAAAATATTCTAACAATATTTTGTGATGAGAACCTATTCTCAAATCTGACATACATAGATCCTGAGATGCCGTTTTAATTCATAGATGTACTTTAAAATGTTTAAATAAAATAATAAAATTTAAATAAGATAATAGTGTCGATAATACTGTTTCCTTCGATAGTAAATATATATAAATGTATATTGTATTTGTTTGCAATACACAGATGAGATGGATAAGAGGGGGTAGAGGACAAGGGGGCAGGCAAGAGCGCAGTTCCTCTGAGCGGTACAATGACCTCGCTATGCGTCTGCACAGCCTCCTGCAGACTTCTTTACATTCGACATTTATCACATTTATTGACACAGTGATATGTAACATAAACGTAATAATAGAAGTATAATCATTCTGTTATTACAATATAATTTTTATGCATTTTTATCAACTAAGTATCAATTCCATTAATATAATACAGGTGGAAGCGTCTGCGCTCCTTTCACCCATAGGTGAAAAATACTTAGAAAAATAATTAAGACACGTCAACAGTTTAGACGTAGGATTATTTTTAAGAATTAAAATAAGACCACATGGAAAACACCAGCTTTCAAATAAAAAATAATTATCAAAATCTATTCACCCAGTCAAGAGTTCTGATGTGAAAAACATTAAAAAAGTACAGTTGAACCTCCTCCTTTTAAAGAAGTCGGTTAAAATGACTTATGATATCGACAATGTATCAAATATATCTACAATTATTGAGTAGTGGTAGTTCACTCACATTGATTGATTTATTCAAATATATTACAAGACTTTGAAAGTGAAAGCTTACTCGGATCACCGACAATAGTGCACTTGACACAATATTTGGTCTGCGTAACGCTCTCCACCGTCTGCACCGTGTACGCGGAAATCGACTAATACCTACTCCCGAAGTAGGCGTGCGAAAAAATCTATTGTACCTGTTAAGTTAAATTAAACTTTATCACGACTTTTACTAAAGTATACAATTTTATAATATGCACATTGCTTTAAGGATGATTAAAAATGTATACAGGAACAAAGAATACTTATGCGGATTCAAAATTCCGTATGAAAGTAAATAAATATTTTTTTACTTTATTTTTATTTTGACAATGATAAATATGACATATATACTTTTTAAATTTGTAATTTTCTTCATTTTTCATCTTTAAAACAGCATTCACTATTATGGTAATAAACTGTTAGTTTAACATAAATTCCAAGCAGTAGGAACGGCCTTACCATTTGTAACCGATTAAGGCGATCGTCATTCGTCTGTTTGTAGGTTGACTATTTCTGACTATCAGAATCTCTAAAGGTGTCACACTTTTAAAAAAACACAAACTATTATAAAAGCTATTTATCAAGAGAAGACGTTTTAAATAAATTTAGATATATTAAAAAGTGAAAGTAAGGTCATTTCATCTTGCGATTATTTCCACGCTCGCTCTTTTCTTGGGTAAATTTTTTGGGTAAATATTCGTAAGTTTTAAGCGTTTTTTGTTAAGAGTGCAATATTGTAGCTTTTCACAGGCCAGGCCAGGTCGACGAGCGCGCGCAGGTGGCGACGCTGCTCAACCGTGAATCCCCTCTCGCCCCCGTCGACAACAACTGTTCCCCGTTTTTTTTTCTCTAGGAAAGAGCATTGGCCTGAGTTAGTCACCAGTAAAATAAGTACTTAGTTGTATACCGCCAAATTTGTATTAATATATAAACAAATTATGTCAGTAGCAAAAAGTTTCTAACATATTAAATGCTGCTATAAGTACCTATAAAGAAATAGCCTCTACATTAATACATGCATACAATACATTGTTTATTTTTATAATTGGAGCGAATGTATCTAATTCTTCATCACACATAAGTAAATTTGCATATACCCCAACGAAAATGTGAATATCCTTGTCTACAGACTTAACGCGATCAATAATTGCTAGGATACAATATAACAAAAACTTTCGGCGCCTGTCACCCTCTGCAATTGTATGGATTCGTAATTTCCGCCATGAAAGCCGACTCTTGTTGGATTAAGATTTACAAGCACTAATTTTATTATTATATAGATGTAGATACAACACTATAATCGGATAAGATAAGATAAAAAAATATTTTATAACAATATGCTTTAACTAAACCTAACAGAGCAAAAGAAGGTATACAGGTTAGAAACGCCGCAAAACCGGCTTCGGCGAGTCGCCAATTAACCGCGTCCGACCTCTGAGGCTGAGACCCGCGAGCCCGTGATGCTATTCATAGATACCGAACGACTCCCCAAAGCGCCATCTGGATATATTGCAACCCAGTACAACAATGTGACTCAACAGCTTTACATAACTGAATGCTAGAACAGCCAGTTCGATCTAAGTCTGAGACCTACAGTTAATTTTCTAACCGTTTTGTATTGTAATGAGAACTACTTTTAGTTTTTATGATAAATTTGTAAATGTTATTTAAAAACTTGATTACTGATATTAGATCAGTACTCTAGTAGATATACTTTTAAAATATGAAATAGGTATATAGCCGCTATTTTTTAATATACACTTAGGATCAATATAAACTGAGGTAGTCGCGGTGCGTGGTGGTAATTTCTTTTAACAATGTTTTTGCATGTCTTTTACAATGAAGCTTCTTTTCTATGTATCTTCTTCTATTATCATAATAATCTTTAAAAAAAAGTTTTCTTTTTAAGCAATGGTTACAAATAATTTCTTTTAGAGGTAGAGAGCCTTTCTTTCTCTGGGCAATGAAATGTGGTCGCTTGGTACTTTTAGTCGTAAAATTACCGTTGTAATGGCGCTCCTGCTTAGCGTTCGTTTGAATAATTAAAGGTTTAAATTATCTAACTTTTATTTTTCGCTTCGTGCATTGCAAATAAATATTTTTAATTATAATATAGATTATATCTAAATATAATATGATATACATATTTTATGATGAAATAACTAAACTAAACTTATAATAAGCGGGAATTAGCATAATATGCGAAGATCCTTCTAAAGAGATTACTCTAGTAAAATGTGATTAAGCGTTAGTTTAGATAAATTTTTATTACATTGTTCAAATAGTAACAAAACAAAATTAAATAACGAAATACCCGTCACGACAAATTCCTGTTCTCAAATCCTTGTAACAAAAGAGTACATAAAGTTTTTTATACATTATAACAAGTCTGTCATGCTATTTGTACGACGTTCAACAAAAAATCCGGATGTGGTGTAATCTGGGAAAGGTAATCTTTTTACTAATCTGCTTTTTTTGTAGTATCATAGAGATTAGTTTTCGTCTCTAAAAAGTTAATAAATCTTTTGTGAGTCTGAGTATACATGTATATAATAAAATTCCGCAGTGTATACTTAGTTTGCCACTACCAAAATTGAAAATTTTAAATTTTGATAGTGGCAAACTTTTTAAAAAAAAATTATAACAAGTAAAGCTTTGCAGTGCAGTGTACGAACCAGTGGTAGCTTTTTGTTCATATGTTCATTTGACGATTCAAAAGTGCTTATAATAATTGCCTATTTGAATAAAGAATATTTTGAATTTGAATTTGAATTATCAAGAGAGAAGAGAAAAGAGGCAGGTAAAAATCTGTATTAGTGTTAAACAAAAAATAGTTTCAGTAGTTAGTACTATGCAACAGGAAAATATTGCGTTTTATTACGTCCTAAAAATTTTAATATGTGAAATCATTTTTCCATCCGTTACGTGTTGTTATTCAATAAATAATATTCTTAACTTCCTTTACGAAATAAACCTACATATGCGTTAACAAACTTTTCGTGATTATTATCATTATGATTCTTGTGGCAGAATCAATTAGCATTTAGTTTAAGAGTGTAAAATATTAACGAAAATATTTTTTTTTATTTTATAAAAAGATGCATAAAAATATTTTCTTATTTAATAAATTATTTTATCTTTATGTATATTATGTAAGTGTATAATTAACAACGATTGAATAATTTATGATATACATATACAGAGATTTATGATATACATAGTTTTATAGAAACACTAAGGTACACATATAACACATACTATAACTAGTTACTTCTTTCACAATGCTAATTAAAAAGCGGATTAGTGAAAGATGTTTAAAAACTCAATAAGAAAGCAGAATACAACCTTCTGCCGTCTTAAGAAGCCTAAAGAAATCGCTTGAAAAAGCGGGAGATGCCATGAATGGATGGAAAGCGATCTGACGAGCAAGGTGACATTTTCTGTTCACACGATCCTATAGAAAAATCACATGTATGTATAATCAGTGTGTATAATGTGTAATGTCAATAAATACCTAATCATAGGCTTAAAACAACTAAAAACGTCTTAACGTGTCTTTATATATATGGCTTTAAAGCTTTTTTAGCTTTTATCCCGCGCACAGCAGAGAAGAAAGAGGGAACATAGTGTTGAAACACTCCGTTTACCATTTTCCGCTGAATTCTAGAGGCGTTGGGTGTTGTAGACGGAACTCAACGCCGCACTTTGCCTCGACACCAGAGTGAAGAAGTTAAAATTAAAATATTAAATATTTAATTTCCCCGACAGAGAATCGAGCCCACAACCTGTCGCGTTCACAATCACACGCTTGCACCTCGGATATTTTGATATGTAAAAAATCATGAGTGTAGCAAGCAACCTACCTAGAAGACGGCCCATGCGTTAATTAGACATCAACGCGTTATCAGGAGGATCAACGCGGTATCTCGATGAAGATAACCCACGGTTAGTATTCTATTGTATAAATATTATTTTAAATGTTTTTTATCATATTATTACAAGCAGTTATTTAAAAAATATTACCTTTTATTGTGAAATAAAAAACGTAAATTACAAAGCGCGAACTAATATAATGTACCTAATAAAAAAAAAATATTTTAAATTCAAACGTGGGCTACGTGATTTTAGATCCAAATGTACACACATATTATTTATATTTTTTTTATAGATACTTTCATTATTGTTCCAAGTAGTTCTAATATACTATTCGGAGCATTAAGCAAAGCAATAACAGCTTTTTACTTTCCTTATTACTCTTTAATTTCTCTTAAATATAAAAAAAAATACAGTCGAATTGATAACCTCCTTTTCTTACAGAAGTCGGTTAAAAAAGTATACAAACTTTAAATCGTGACGGTATTTTAAAATTGAGCTTGGAAGACTAAAAAAACGTAAAAATTTCAACATTTAAATTTTAATAAGCATATTTACGTTACTATCGAGGTACTTATAAAATACTATGATAATATAAAATATTAAGAAATAACAGACACTTTACGCAACGAATGAGAATATGAATATAATTATTTCTAATAACATTTTTTTTCAATTTAAAGCAATTTGCTTTATATAAACATTTAGAATTATAAACGTATAAAAAATATTATAAAGGAATCAGTTTTGAAAAAACTTAAAAGGACTTTTATTGAGTACATTACAAATTATAACACATTATACAGTCTTATCATTACCACCAGCATAAACCTGTCATTTGAATCGTGCACTAGAAGGTACCTATATCTCAAAGACAAAGTGAGATATAAATCCGTACCATTTATCTTACAATATAAATATAGGATAAATCATAATATAAAATATAACATATGGCTAATTACTGACCTTAGCGTCCAATACCAGAGTTTGTTGAAATTTTAACACGGGTACATTTCTTCAAAATTTGAATAATTATAACCAAACATTGTCGATCAGGGTCTCATGTTTTCACTGGTTTTTAGCTTCTATTGTTATCACTGTACACTGTTCTAAAAATCTAAAACAATCTACGTATAAAGAGTGACGTTACAATTTTAAGAACAAATTCACGGTTGGATTGCGGCAACAATAACGGGTTGCCATTGAAATGAATAGATTATAATATATAGCGAGCACAGCAGACGTGCGTCCCGCGCGCCGCACCGACACGAATGGTAAAAACTAAAATCAAGGCACTCAAAGAAAGTATGACGTTACATACCATGCTAAAAGCCTCGCTGACTGACTTAATTGGAAGCTAATAACTCATGTTACTCGTGTAGCTAACAGTTGTCACGGTTACATGTGTGTTAACAATGTATTCTTTTAATATTTAAACTACTTTTATAAGCTACAGGTAAAGAAGCAAAAAAAATCGCAATTTTTTTATCGTTTTTTTAAACTTCTCAGTTATTTACTTTCAAAATTTTTAATTACTAGTTTTTTATGCATTTTTTAAACATGTGTATAGGTACTTAATCAGGAACTACGCTTTTTAGTAGTTCAAAACAGAATTTAAAAAAAGATACTTGCATTTTTTTACTTTTGGATACTTAACTTAGAGACCCTCGAAATATGTTTCGTGAAAACACAAGGTAAGATATTTTATTATCAATATTGAGTTGTTTTAAAAAAAAAGTACAATAAAAATGGGGACGGGGGCTAAATAACAACACAGATTAACCACATCTGAACATATTTTATTATAATAGCACAACAACACTAAAACTAATTTCTTATTTATCACATCATTACATTCTCTATTATTTTCGCGACAGATATCCATGTTCAATTATAGTGTTATCAGAGATATGACACCTTTCCATACTAAAATATCACCCAAAAATACAGCCTTCTATAACATTCAAACCTCATACGTCGACCGGGAGAATGTCTATATTTACATTAAACATCTATGCAACATCGATTTAATCAATAATTATCTAAAATACACCAAGTTCAATAACAATGTCTATTTAATCAGTAGGCGTTATATCTCTCTAAAGTATTTTATTAGCCATAATATATTTCATCTCATTTCTGGCATTTCTTCTGACATTTTATTAAGATGTATTTTCGTTTGACGAAGCCCTGTATCCTAAAGCCTATACTCCACATGCAATTTCAGGTAAGAAAACGACTCTTACTCTTTTTACTCCACTCGTGCCTAGTCGCCTACGCCTGAATCCCTACAATAATCGCTTACCTATACGTACATATGTATGTATAATAAATTATTGCGATTTTGACAACTACAATGGCAATGGGAACAAAACGGGCATTTATTTTTTTTTTGTAAAATTAGGTTTATTATATAGATATATATAAATAAATATATGTAAATAAAGTCTATATTTTAGGATAAAAATTGATAGTTATCAAAATAAATTCATCTAAAATAAGATATAACGGGAATATAATATTAGTCTTACGAACGCTAAAATTCTAAAAATTGAGTAAAATATACCAACGACAATTCTAAATTCTAATCAGATTTGATATAACATTACACCGGTAACTATACGTCTACTTTTAAATATATTTTTTTTCGAATTGATTCGTTTTACATTATGAACATTTCTAATTTTTTATAACACACATATTGGTAACTTATCCGCTCTTATTAACTTTTACCTCTCGCCGAATGTTTTTATAACAATAAGAAAAATAATATTTCGGTATACATCGTACCAACACACGTTACGTTTATTAATATTAAAAGATTAGAAATAAACATATTTCGTTCATTGTGAACTTATAAATTTTATATTATTAAATCTCTACCTATTCATGACAACAAATATACATGAATGAATGTATAATAAAAAATTGTACAAATTTCAAAAAAGAATAATTTAAAATTTAAAATAATGAAGTAAATTGTTGATTTAAATTTCAGCTGTCATTAAATATAAGTGATATAAAAATTATATATTCCTTGGTAAAAATAATTATATTTATATTATTATAAAATTGTCTATGATATTTATTATATTCATTTCCAAAAATAAAACTTTTAAATATTTCTATAAATTTGTGAGGTTAATCATTACTTTTGATAATTATCAGGAACCTCTGGAACTGAGCAACTTATTAGTATTTTAATTTATTATAATTAAAAATTTTGTATCTGTAACATATTCATAAAATTGTTATATATTTTGATTATATGTAAAGTATATACATAACGTAGGTATAGTTTAAAAATGCCACTTCTAATAATTCAGAGGCTCTAAATAACAAATATCTAATTATTTTAATTATAAATATTTATAAACAAATAACCAGAAAGGTAGATTATTTATATAAATCAGCTTCACGCTGTATCCCCAACCCAGCAAGATAGGAAACCGTGTTAAAACACTCCGTTCCATCCATTGGGTATTTGGCGGAACTCGACACGGGCGGCTTTTGCCTCGGTGCCAGAACGAAGAAATGAAAACATTAAAAAATAATAATTAATTTCGAGTGGGGATCGAACACACTACCGTTGCGTTACAGTCTCACCCTTGTGTCGCTGGGCCATAACGGCCTCGTATTATTTACATTATATTATGATGATTACTATGAAATTATTTATATGTAGCAATAAAAAAATCATAATCTGATATAAATATAAGAAGTATATTAAAAATATAATTTTATTTTTAAATTGCAGTTGGAAACCAAAAAACATATAATAGAGATGATATCTCTATTTTTTTGGTTGTGTCAAAATAATCATCCAAAATTTAATATATAACGTAATCGTAACGACATCACTTGAGCTGAGCAACTTATTAGTATTTTGAGTGAGCTGAGCAACTTATTAGTATTTTAATTTATGAGCTACGATTAATGGCAGAGAAGTTTTTTGGAGTCACATCATAGTCCTATTTATTACATTTTAAATAAAATTATGAATTTATAAAGAAAATTTATTAATATATATATATATATATTGGTAAATGGTATCAAAATTTAAAATATGTCAGAAAAATTGATAAAGAATTCAGTCAAAAACTACACAATGCACTTGTCACAAAATTATGGCGGCTATAATGTGGCTATTATTTTAAAGTTGAAAAAAACCAACATCCAGAAAAGTGACAAGTCGAATGACTTTTAGCAGAAAAATAACTTAGGTATCGCAAATAAGTACCCTATATGACTTCCGTTTGAGGAGTGAAAAAAAGGTTAAAATACATAGATAGAATAACATAATATGCTTTATACAAACGTAAATTTAACTCAACTTCAACGATTTAAAAATATAGAAATATAGAAAATAAACCATCGACATTATCAATTGAAGACTCCATACATTGCATTGCACGGATTAAGGTAATAATTATGTACCATTTTAAGATTTTCGACAACAAAAATTATAATGAACATTATAAATTTTTTTACATCTAAATTTCATTATATCTCTCAAGTTTGATTCGATTTTGCTATAAGTATAGCGCCGTCATCTATGGTGTCCTATAATTTAAAAATAATTTGGCTCTAAAGGCATTAAGGTTTTAATTAAATAAACAGTTAAATTTCGTTAACACTCATACATTACAAGTTTAGTCTACTGATACGTACTTATGAAAATATTTGTAACATATGTTTTCTTTGAGCTCAATTTACATTTGAATATAATATTTAGGGTTATAGTTATTATATTCTTTCGCGCTCATTATTAATAACGAACCGGTTACCTCTAACTAAGACATAGATATTTGCATTATATACAAATACGATTGAGCATGTGACTATTACTACTTCTTAACATATAAATAAATTAAATAAATAATATTTAAAAAACATTATGACATTTCTTTTGCAGTTTTCCGTTTTAAAACATCACTAACTCATAATTATATTCAAATAATTTGCCATAAACGTACACCACATAATAGTACATTATAAATTACGTCTGTAACACTAATAGCCGTGCCCAGACCAATTTAACTATATTAATTTATGCATCTGAACCGATTTTAATACAGTTAATTATTCTTAAATATTGTAAGGTTTTAAAATTTTACGAAAAATACATAGTTTTTATTAAAACATATCCAAATATCATTGTGGCTGCTTTGGAAAACTGATAAATTAAATCTATTGTTTTAACGAATATCAATACTTTTAACTTATGTCTAAGATCGTTTATAATGAATAATTTCTCATATTATCTGTTACTACCCTGTGATATTAAAATTTCTCTCGACATTCATAAATATTAAAAACAGAATAGGTAGAGATAATAAATCATTACATAATAATTAACCGATTGGCGCTCTTATCGGAAATTAAAACTTATATAAAAATTGACTTTCTTTATATGAGACGAAACAAATCATCTCTAAATTTCATCAAAAATTGAAAGTTGAATATTGTCTATGAAAAATATTGTAATATATCTTAGCACCACTACACCTCAATGAAGGGTTAAATAAATTACGAAACTACAAGTAATATACACTCTACATTCTACTTGTTAATCTGTGCTTTCTTAACAAACACCCCTTGAAAAATTAAATATACTCGTATATTATCTATATTAGTATTGTATACTAATATGAACTTGACACAATTTTTTATTTAGTATGAACTACTCAATTCCTTAATTTGTTTATATTGTGAGCAAATTATATATAGAAACGTCTAATAACAACGACTACAACGGGTGCCAAGCAATGTACCTAAGTACCTATATGTTATCAATTTAAATTAGATACTATATTGACATTTCGAGTTACTTAACAAATTTTTTAGCGTATCACGTCTATATGTACACACTACGAATAACAATCTATGTATGTCATGTACATTAATTTGAATAATATAGGTACATCTGCAATATGCATCCCATCCCATTTCGCAACTTAAATGCATTAGCTCGTAGTAGAAACTCAAATATACAAATAATAGATAGATACACTATTTTTTATTAAAAAAAAACGAATGGCAATTTTCAAAAATTTTAAGCTCTACCATCCTTTTTAACTGTGTCAGACTGCGTTTGTTTTGAAAAATTGGGACGCTTAGTACCATTTGTGGGAGAAATTCCCACGGTAGGCCTTACACTTTGTTGTGTTTCAGGAGATTTAATTGTAGAACTCGTGGTGAAAACAGTTTCAGTTAAAGATGTCGACGTTTGAGATTTCGTAGTACTTGTATTCGTATTAGAGGTAAATGTTGAACCTATTTTTGTTTTAGACGTAGACACTATGTAAGAAGGAAGAGTAGTACTTACAACATTAACTGGTTTATCTCCTTTGGAACCTTGTTCATGTAAAATTGAAGATGAAACTGCAATATCTAGCTTACCGCTACAAGGTTTCTCTGGTGCACACTTAGTCATCATGGAAGCTGCCGCCGTGGTCTTAACAGAAGTTGATGGCGGTAATTTAGGTATCATTTTTAAACTAGAATCTGGAGATACCATCGAAGATTTACTTGTGGACTTGGGAATAGTATTTGAAGTTATACTCGAAGATTTGGAACTTGCTGTATCTACATATGTTGTCATAGGTTTTATGTTGGGCGTTGACACTAAAGAAGAGGAGGCAGTAGGTTTAGAAAGTGTTGACGTAGAAACTGATGACTTTGTAAAGTTATGTGCGGTAATTACTGTTGTGGGAGGGCTCTTATCTAGATTTACTACATTTGTAATTATATCTTGAGCCATTGATGGTTCGTTCTTTCGATTATCCTTTATCGGTATCATATTTTCGGTATTTTTGACAGTTTTCGATATTTCCCCCGTCCCTACAGCCATATCTGGAACGTCTTGTGTAGAAGCATTTTTTTGACGCTGTAATTTTTTACTAGACGTAAAAGATTTTTCTACTGTATTTCCAACGTTGACGTCTTGCCTTTTTGTATCTGATGATTTTAAAGCACTAATTTTGTCTGCTGACATATTAGTGACCTTTATCTCAAATGGTACAGAAATTGACGATTTTGTAGTATCTATCTTTTGCTGCTGAAGTTTTATAGATTTAAAGCTGTCACTACTGTTTTCCGTTTTAACTGAAGAACTAGTACTATCAGAATTTTTTTTCTTAATTCCTTCAGTTGATTTTAAGATTTTAGAAACTGGATCAATATGAGATTTAATTGTGGGAATAAGAACTTCTTGCTTATTCGAGGTTTCACCTAAATTATTATCCAATCTACCAGCATTTAGATTTAATTGACCACTTGCTGGGTTTTTTTCGGTATAATCTGTAGTATTTACTAATGACTTAATTATGACGGATTCGTTTGTAACTTTTGTTTGATATTCAATTTTATTATTACTTATTATCTCAATATTTGGAGAAACATAATTGGACGCACTTGAAATAGTTTGCTTGTCTTTGGCCGATCGAATTTCATTTTTGTCAAATTTCCCACAAATACTTATAATTGAATCTTGTGGTTGGGGCACTGATGTCGTTATTTTATCTGTATTAGTAAGCCCTCCGGCTCTCACTAGACTACCTTCTATAGTCGACAGTATTGGAACTGGTGTTACCTGTAATGGTTCCATTAGTTTAGTTTTACTGTCAGTATGAATTTTAGCTGTAGTAAAAATTAACGGACTTGGACTGTAGACACCAGACTTACTACCATCAATTTCTACAAGTATCGGACTCTTCGTAGTTATTCCTTTAGTCATGTCGTATGTACTAAAGATATTTGTATTCATATAATTATGAATTGGAGCTATTCCACAGATATAGGGGGTAGATGGTGGATTTTCCTTTATATTATTGGTTATAAGTTTATTTGCTTGCTGCACTGGGGTAGATACAGAACAATTATTTACAAAATCTTCAACATTTTTACTATCTTTCTCATATGAAGAATCAGTCTTTGATTTTTGTAATAAAAATTTGGCACTTCTACTCGCAATATCAGATTTTTCTTTATCAGTTTGTAACAAAGGTTCTATTATACCATCATCGGACTCATGACTGAAGTTTTGAACTTTTCTTTTAATAGAACTTTTTTTTATTTTGTTAATATTAGAACCAGCTTTCTTTAATTCATTTTCAATTCCACTGGTAATAGACGTTGCATCTGCGCCATCGTAAGAAGTCTGTAAATTAACGAAAGGAAAGAAAGTTAATATTTTTAAACAAATAAAGTATATTACACACATCCTATAAATACAATCTATTGAATGCTTAGTAGTCAGTTATTTGACCTTTCTGAGCGCAATGAGCGGATGCGCGTGCGGGGGTCAAGCGCCCCGCTCGCGCAGCACGTGGCGGCCGTGCAGCAGCAGCACGGGCGGCGACAGCTCGGTTTCGGGGCGCAGCGCACCGCACACCGCCACCGACGATGCCGACGGACCCCACTCCTCCGTCGGCCGCGCCAGGACACGCGCTTTCTGTACACGCGGATTATTATTTATTTTTTAGCACACTGAATGTTGCATATAGCAGGATGGGCAGAGGCACTCTATTGTTAAGACACTCCGTTCCCCGTTATTGTTGAGTCGCGGAACTCAGTGCCACACTTTATCTCGTTACCAAAGTGAGGAATTAATTCCAAGTGCGCATCAAACCAACAACTACAACTGTCACGTTTACAATCAAATGGTGTGCAGCTGCATCATGGCCAAATATACTGTTAGTAACAAATGAAAATATATGCTATTTGCAAATTGGTGGTGTATTTCGTCGTAATAGCATCTTGAAAATCAGTAGTAAATATGATTGGTACTGTGATTACATTTAGTGGAATAGTGATTACATTTATGAGTATAAGATTTTAAAGGTTACAATACCTCCATAATTGTAAGATCATCAGGTCCGCTGCAAATCTGATCAACGGCCATAAGAACCACGACAACTATCGGCAACACTCCAAGAGTCCAGCCTACTGCATCTGCCCACATTGGGTATACGTACTGTCCATAAGATGCTGGTTTATACTCGATCCAATTGAAAACTAAAATAAACTGTAGAGTATGGAGGACAAAAGTCAGTAATAAAAGACAAATGTGCATTAAAACACTAAATCTGCATAAGCCACATTTCATTAGCAATCAGCCACACATCCTCCATTGCTTACCACTAAAGCTGCTGGTGTAATTACTCGCCACATTGCACTCCAAAATAAGACCCATAACTTAGATTGTCGTCCTATCATTCTTTGTATATCCCGACAAAAATTCTCAGCGCCATAAATCCAAGCTATTAAAATACACTCACCAATAGCAATGATTAGTACTGACCAATTAGCTGCGTATTTGTCCATTAATTGCAACCAATACATTCCACTCTGAAATAATATAAAATGAAAAAAATGCATTTATATACTTATTTACTATTCTAATAATATTGCAAACATAACTCACGTTCGTCGTAAATATTAGTCCACCCATATATCCAAAAATTGCAACTGTTAGAACTACCCACACTTTTTTTTGGCGAAAATTAGGAAATCTGTCAAGTATAGCCGTCGTTACTGTCTCCATCAATGCAAACTAAAATGAAAGAGTGTAAAATAAGCACTAGTTCGGGTATACATGCATGTAATTTAGTATGTATTTGAGAAAAAGTGTAAAGAAAAAGTAAAGAAGATGTAAGAATAAAAAAAGGCAAATATATTTGTTTCACATCATACCTGAGAGTCAAGGCCCAAAGTAAGCAGCATAACAAAAAATAGTATGGACCACAGAGGTGAGACCGGTAATCTTGTGACAACCTCAGGATAAACGATGAAAGCAAGTCCGGCTCCCTGGTCGACCACGCGATCTACACCAACATGTAACTCATGTGCCAAAAATCCTATCACGGAAAATATTACCAAGCCCGCGAAAAAAGACGTTGCGATATTTGAAACTGCGACGATCAGTGAATCTCTGGAAAGAAAATTACACTTTTGTTTATTCAAATCATACTTTTCAATATATCTATAGGTATTGTATACGTGTATGTTCCAATTTATCACATATAACCAAATCAACTTCACGTTGTATCCCGCACATAGCAGAGTAGACAGAGGGAACCTAGTGTAAAGACACTCCGTTCCCCACTTTCTGCCGATAGAAAATTTCATTTTTATATCATAATAACATTTTAAAATATTAAAATATTAGTAGTACTCACTTGGATTTCGACATCATTAATTGTTTGGATATATGTAAAAAAAGCAAATAGAAAAAAGCGGTAACAATGGACTTACATGTAACAGTTATTCGAGAACTTGTTGTAAGAGGAAAGTGTGATAAGACCTCCCCAAGCAGGGCTAAGGGCAAAAAATATTTGTACGGCAGCATCACCCCATACCTTAAACAAAATTCAAATATCATGTAGCAGCGAGGCCAGACGTCCCAGTATTCGCAGGACGTCCCGATTTTCTCGGTAGAATGCCACTTTTTTTTACCAAATCACTAAAAATTCCGCTTTCACCGGATATAAAACCTGGCAATGTTGATGTAGATGAGTTGTTGATATATATAATGTATCCTATTATGATACAATGTTAATAAATGACAATGTATTACGGTATGATACTTGACTACAATAGGAATATCGAATACTTATAGAACAAACTGTCATTATAGTTTACTAACATTATTGTTTTAACCTAATAATTTTTTTTATACATATTTAACCTATTTAGTCACGTAACGCCGAACAAAGCGCTGAAGACGGCTTATTTTCAATAGAATTAATAAATTACAATATTATTAACAGAAGTCGATTATTTCAAAGAATTTACCTATTTAGATATCGCGACGGGCGGTCGGTGGTATATAATTAATCTGTATGTTAACTAATATTTTACCCATTCATACAACTGAGGATATCCTAAATTCGATAGTTATGGGTCCACTTAGGGAAATGAATTATTTTAATTTGATAAGTAGGCTATGTAACGTGTTAAGTGTTTTGGCGCCGTTTTTTTTTTTGATAGAAGTTTTGAATTAAAAAAACATCACATATTGAATATAGTCTGTAGTCGTCTATCTTACTTGGGCATTTGCAAGTTGACTGAAATCTGGAGTAAGATAGAATAAAATTCCGGTAGACGCTCCTGGCAAACTTACACCACGCACGAAGAGTATTACTAACACGACGTAAGGAAATAAAGCCGTGAAGTATACGACCTGTAACAAAAACCAGCATTATTTTTGTCAATAATATCAGCTAAAACGAAAAATATCTATAAATATAAGCAAACAACCACAAATGAAATGTCTGTCTGTGATTAAAATAACTGTATTTTTAAAGGGCACCAAAAATTTATTTTTTCTGTCTTGTCCAGCTGAACAAGTGAATTGGTCTGTATGGATTTCAGGTTGTAGAGCAACATATCTAAGGCGACTTTTTATCTCAAAATTTCGGCAAGTTTGGGATTTACGCGGAAAAATATCCTATTAATGCTATAATCCCCATTTACTTAGCACGAGTACCCATCGTCTAGGTAAATATAAAATAACCCAGATATTTTTCTATTAAATACTAAAATTTTTGCGAGCAAAAACAAATTAAATCCCACATTTTATTAATCACAATTTAGTTAGTATAAAACAGTATACTTCGATATCCATACCCAACAGTATAGATATCAGATAACTAACGAATTTTCCATAATAACATTTAAAAAATATTAAATAGTCGAATATTATTGGGCAATATAGAACTACCCATTACACTTAAACGGACGGTGAGTGAATAATGTAAAACATTTGGTTATCCCTAACTAACTACGTATTTCAGAGAAAAAGATGCGTAAGAAAAAAAATCATATAATAAGTATAAAGATATTACCTTTCCTGATGACTGTACACCTTTACATAAACAAAGGAATACGATAAGCCAAGCAGCAAACAAACATGCAGCCATCCCCCAACGTATTTGACCAGTCTCTTCTATACCAGATGATAATCCTAGAACTTGATTACTGTAATAGAAATCATAAAATTATTTAGAAACTTTATTTTACTTCAAAAGTTATATAGTTTAAAAACAGTAGATTACATGTAACGGTATCAGATACAGGCGATTCAAAGCCACGACCCTGTAGAAAAGAATATCATTTTTTTAGTTGCACGCTGTATTCCGTAGGGGCAAGTTAAGCAGAGAGAACCTCGTGTAAAGGCACTCCGTTCCCAACTTTCTACCGAATCTTCGAGACATTTCGTGTTAAGTGGCGGAACTCAACGCTGCAGTTTATCTTCTTTATTAGAGCAGCAGCTTCTTTATTACTCAGACACTGTGCCGTTATATTAAAGAAGTAGATATTTACGTAAAGTATTCTTCAGCCGGCGGCTTGCGTAGGGCTACCTCTGCTAGGGCAGCAATGCCATGTAGAGACGCGTAGCTTTGATTCAAACATTGACGAAGATAATATGTGCCATTGATTGCTTGACATCTGTCTGCTTCTTCATATGAGTAACAGACTAAAATAATTGAAAATGTTATATTATACATACCTAAATGAAATATGTTTTAGCTTTTATATAAGAAGATCCAAAAAAAATGTTTAATTAAATTTGAAATGTGGATATTTTTTTATTTGTATTATATTCTGTTCAGGACAAACTTACATTTCGTACTCCATTCGGCATCGCAATTCTGCCACGGCAACTGATAAAAGATACTTGCAAAGGATACGACCATATAATATATTGTCCAGGCGATGATAAGGTTATAGTATAGCATGACTATACTAGAGACTATGACCATTCCGTAGCCCAGCCCTCGAAAGAGCGGACAAAATTTATTATACACGGCCACAGGACCGAGAGCAGCGTATTGGCCAAATGAGAGTTCCATGAACATTAGCGGTAAACCGGCTATTATAAGCATCACCGTGAAAGGAATTAAGAAAGCACCTAAAAATAATGAAAACATTTTTGACTCATATAAATTTAATATACAATGTATTATCGTTAAAATATAAAATAAACATTTCGGAAGGAAGTGGAGAAAGAAGTGTCTTATTACTAGGTTTACTCTACCTACCCTGCTGTATGCAGGATACCTACAGCGTGAACCTCATTTGATTTTTTTATAAATAAATATAAATTGTTAACTTAAATCCGTCACAAATCATAAAATATAAATGAACATAACAATAAGTTATTTCAGTAAAAGCATAAACGGCATTAGTGGTCGAACTCATTAGCGTTGGCACGATAAACTCGCTCATTATTTCTATAGTGCCACCTGAGCGCTTCTCAGTATTAATTAAAAACCGAATCGGTGATATACAATACTTAAAAGATATCTCAATGAACCGGTTAATTTTATGTTAATTTTAGTTATTTTTTTTCACTATTAAATCTTTGGAGTTAAATTTCAGGCAACATTAACTAGAGCTATAAATTATATTAGACATTTTGACAATTATTTTTGGTGGAATTTTATATTTACAAATATATTTATTAAATAACATACCTCCTCCGTTATTGTAACATAAATATGGAAACCGCCATACGTTTCCTAACCCAACACTATATCCTAGAAGTGATAAAAGGAAGTCGAAACGTCCTGTCCAATTCCCGCGTTCGGGCTCTGTTTCCTCCATAATAGGATCTTTTCCTAATTCTTCCTTGCACTGTTAATCAATATCTTTATATATTTAAAATTTTAATAGAAGAATAATACGATTACTTTAATAATATCAAATGGTACCGTATCTTGCTCTTGTTTAAATTACTAGAATTTAAACCTACTGAGATATATATATATATATATTAGGTACATGTGCACATACTAAATAACTATGGTTAACACTTACATCTGAATGTTTTAAATCCATAGCAGGTATATTTTTCGTCACCGCCGGAATCGGTATTTTCGTTTGCTTTTCGGGCTTCATAGTGATATAAGACGGAAATATGTTTACAAAAACAAAATTAACTTCATGCTTTTATTGAGAATCACTGGAGTGCCGATGGTATTGGTATTTTACACTTTCCCAACTTAATCGAAGTACGTAATATTCAATAAGAATATATTTTACGCAATGAAAACGTTTACATTATGGCAATTATGAATTCCATTAAAATTTAACAAAAAATAATAATTCCGTCGTCGAATTAAATGTACATTAGTTCACAAAACATGAGACGCAGGAACGCGCAGATGTCAAGTTTCGCATCGACCGAACTCTGAATGAACATCTAGGTCAATATCAAGCCTCCGCCTTCACCGCACCCTCCCTCCGCCCGCGGGACGTTTGCTCCCAGACGAAAATCATATGGAAATGTCCTGAGCTTGCATTACCATATGGCCTTATTCCAGATTCAATAGATTAGTATTGTTAAGAAATCCGTATTATAGAAACGGTTTTACTATGAATTAAATTCATATAATATTTTATATACGTACATACCTACTTAAAATATTTACTAGTGTTTTTTTAAATTAAATATTTGGAATTTAACGCGTTAAATAATTTGAATTAGAAACTAGCTCCGTAATTCAATGTTTCACATAAAATTACTCAAAAGGTAAACCAGGTAGGTAGGTATATTATTAGTGAATAAATTAGCATGAATGCATAGGCGGGCGGGCGGGCGGTCGGCCACAGCAACAAGGAAGGTCGCTGAAAGTAGAGCGGTGTATTGATTACGGCGTCGCGCGCCTCCTTGCCCCGGCGCCCACCGAGATGTGTGTGGGGCTAGGTCACATGGCACACGTATTTATGATTTCATTGTGCTTATCGAATATTTGGAACTTATATTACTTTGTTAATTTACTTATTTGCAAATAAATACGTTTACGTTTGTTTATTACTTTCGTAAGTAATAGTATCATAATATACCTATTCTTTTTTCGATTTTGTATACTTATAAGTTAAAAAAAATGTCTAAAATTTAGAAAAATATATATCTGTAAAGTATTATAAAGCTAAGAAAGAAGAAAGATAATGCTCTAATCACAGAGCTACAATATTATTGAAAAGTTATTAAAGATTTTGTAATTCAAATACCGACCTTACTGACCTAGCACAAAAATAACATTTAACGTCGTTTTCGTATATTTGAATTTGGAAACAACAAAAGGTATCAGTGATTTTAAATATAAGCCTAAAATGGATAATTGTGCTTATTTTGTTTCGTAAGTTAAGTACCAGTTATTCCAATGAACCAATAATCAAAATTCAGGAAACAGAGCCAAGGAAAGTGTTTTGAAATGTGTAATTTTATTAAGTTTTAACGAATATAAGCTTTTTAGCTACTATAAATACTTCTTAAGTAATAATATTTATTTTTTTATTTTTTTAACTTCACGCTGTATTCCGCATATAGCAGGGTAGGCAGTGGGAGCCTAGTGTTAAAACACTCCGTTCCAACTCTGCGCCGAAATCTCGAGGCATTGAGTGTTGAGCGGCGGAATTGAAAACAACGCCGCGCTTCGACTCGACACCAGAGCGAAGAAAAAAAAATAGTATATTTACTGTCCGTAACACGGCTAGTGCTGTGGGTTAGACTGAGAGAGGAGTAGCCTGCTTGTAACTGCCGCATGCGTGAGAGAAAGGGAAGCCAGATCGATTGGCGTCGTAACGATGCGTTACGTAACGAAGCGGTTTATCCTCCTATAAGAACACATAATCCAAAAGTCACACAATATTAAAAATAAAACATGCAAAAAAAGGTAGAAACTTTATTTAATTATATTTTATCACAAAAACATCACCTAAAAAGGCACAGTAAAATTTATAACAAAATTAGGAATGTAAAAAATATTTGGACCCTTAATAACAATTTTTTTTGCTTAAATTCTAAAATTTTTAAAATTACTTCTACAACAGTAGGAAGACACAGAATTTCATTAGCACGCAGTAACACGCAATATAATCCATAATATATACCTTAATCCCAAACATCAAATTCATTTAGAAATCATTTGATTGAAACGTTTCTTTACTTTTTAGCAAGCATTGATTTAATAAGTGATTCCAATTTTCTGGTGTCTGCCGCAAATTTCCTGATGCCTTCAGAAAGTTTGTCGGTGGCCATTTGATCTTCGTTCATATGCCAACGAAACTGGGCTTCACTTAAAGATATCTTTTCGATATCGCTTTGAGCTGCGACTTTGGCGTCTAATGCCTGTTAAAAAATAACATATTCTTTTTAGCTATATTCCGCATAAAGCAGGCTACACAGAGGAAACCTAGTGTAAAGTTACTCGGCTCTTCGCGCACCATCCAATATTAAGAACTGTGTGGCGAAATCCAAAACCGCGACAAAAAGAAGAAAATGAAAACATTCATTCCTTCGAGTGGAAATCGAACCCAAATGTCTTTACATTTCAGTCAGACACTGTGCCGCAGAAAAGCGACTGTCTCGACTTAATTCTCAAGTATGTATTTATAAACAAATTCAGTTTTATAATGATATGAACACTTAATATTATACTGTCTACCTGTTATAAAATCAGCTATGGAAGACAAATACTCAGGAAACTTTATTTTAAAGTCAGTAAAGGTGTGGTTTATTTTTAACTACAACAGAACCAAACGTCATTGTTCCTAAGCCTATTATGGGGATACATATTTCCTTATTTATTTTAAGTTATATTTTTTCACTTTAAAAATTTTCATAGTTAAGTAGTATTTATTTCTACACACAAGGTGCAGTAAGTCATCATACGAAGACGAAGAAATTGAATGTTAGTTCTTTTCGCAATTTTATAAGAGAAATTTCTTAACAAAATAGCTTCAAAAAACAGATTTTAAGTTAATAAAATATTTATGCGAAGCGTCATCTACGAAGGTCTTCGATGCTAAACAAACCCAATCTAAATTATGACTAAAAATACACTCAAAATAATTCTTTTATAATTCACTTCAAATGACTTAAACTATCTCACAAACAATAAAAATTGAAGGAAAAGTAGGCCATGGTTGCATGCCCATGCTTCCATCAAACAATAATGAATGCATCTAAAGCGTAATTTCACATAAAAGTTTATACTCAAGGTTTTTTTATAGTCATTTCTTTGTACTTTCTGTATACCTCTGCATAGTAAAATTACATACATTATGTAAATTAATGGAAATCGTGTATATTTTTTATATGATGATGATACAAAACATATTGCAAAATGATATTATAATAAGTGACACTGTTTGACGTAAGAAATAGGTAGTCTAATTGAAACGATGTTTTTGAGTTCGTTTTCCACTTAGGGTATTTAATTTTTTTCATTTCCTCGCTCTGGTCACAAAACAAAGCGCCAAATTTCTGCCACTTAACCCAAAGGTAGTCTGGAAGAAATCGCTGTTTAGCGATTAGATCGCCTTTCTTGCTTTAATTATATTTATTTTATTTTTAAATATTAAATTGTGCACAATCAAGTATAAATAAATAAACATGCAATGTATCAAAAATTGTAACAAATTTTTGTGGATGGAATATCTTAACACTAGGTTCCTTCTTCTCCCCACTTTGCTGTCTGCGTACAGTGTGAACTTACAAAAAATAATATATTCTTAACGTCTACCTCTAAGATATGTTAAAATAAGAGATATATTATGCGAAGTCATAGAAATTGTATATAACTTTTTTTATGTTAACCCAAATGAGACACAAAATCATATTGTAACAAGTTATTCCAATTAATCTGAAAAATAAAGACCTAGGAAAACTATACAACTACATACATATATAAATAAAACTGACCTTCTTTAATGGTTCTCCACTACCAGCCAGCTCTTGTAAAAGTTTTGGACTAATTGTTAGCAAGTCGCAACCAGCAAGCTCCCTTATTTCCCCAGTGTTACGAAAAGAAGCACCCATCACCTGGGTTTTGTATCCGAACTTCTTGTAATAATTATATACACGAGTCACTGATAATACACCTGGATCATCTTTAGCCTCATATGCGTTCTTAGTATGCTCAACGTACCTTTAAAAATAATGTAAAAAAATATTTATTGAGGCAGTCATGGAGCAGCTATACAGCGTTTGACTGTACGTCATAACCGTTGCGGCTTCAATACCCGATTAGCGAGAATGACATAATATATTCAATTTCTCGCTCTGTTAAAAATACAAAGAACGGAGCTGAGTCTCTACACTCAACACGCAATACGTCTCGTCAATTGGGCGAAAAGTGAAGAATGGAATGTATTATAGAATAGAAAGTAATGTTTTTACGCATAGGGAATGAAATGTCCACTGCAGTCTATTTCAAAGGTATCATTGTACTAATATATTAATATTATTTAATAACATATAAATATTATACTAACCAATCTAAAATTCTGCCAACAAATGGTGAAATTAAAGTGACATTTGCCTCCGCACATGCTATCGCTTGGTATAACGAGAAAAGTAATGTCAAATTACAATGGATACCATGTTTCTTCTCCAGTTCCCTGTTTCAGAAAAAGAAAATATATATTTTTAACATTTTTAAAGTGTTAGTCCACACTTAGAATAGAAAAATACTTATTTAGAAAACAAAGAAATTTGAACGTAGCGGGACTCGAACCCGCGCCTCCCGGAAACTCGCTCTGACCATTAAGGCGTACAAGGCGTTCTCGTCAAGCTACAATTTAGGCAACTCTGTAGGGAGATTTTTACAAATTTCCGCTACCCAAAGATAATTGCTAAGAATTAGCAATATTTCGAAAATTGGGTGGGGATTGGGAAACATAGTATATTATTTACACTAGGTTCCCCCAGCCTACCCTGGTTCATGCGTGATACAGCATGAAGCTAAAAAACTTAAATTTTTATTCTTACTTTGCAGCTTGAATCCCCTCCCAAGTTGAGGCCAATTTTATTAAAATTCTTTCTTTTTTAATACCATGCTCTGCAAACATAGTAATAAGCTTAATAGCCTTTGCCATACTTGCATCTTTATCAAAAGATAACCTGTAAAGGAATTAGAAAAATTATTAGAATAGGTTTCTACATTCCCAGTTCCCTATTAAATATATCTTCCACATAAAGATTTCGTTTTCATTACATTTATAAACTATGTGCGTAATATATAACGAATTATTTTTATTTCTTTGCTCTGAAAACAAAAAATATAGATTCAATTTTATAAATGGTCAATTACCTGGCATCCACTTCAACTGATACTCTTCCAGGAATTATTTTCAAGATTTCACAGCCAAATAGCACACTGAGCATGTCTAATGTTTCTGACAGTTGTTCATCTACATTTCTGAAATAAATGTTCACAAATTATCATATATATTTTTTTATTTCATTAATTGACTTTTATTTACTTTTACCCTGTATCCCATGTACAGACAGGGTAGACAAAAGGAATCTAGTGTTAAGACTTAAGACACTATTATCTATGCATCATCCAATTTTCGGGTCATTGTGTGTGGCTTGATACCAGAGTAGAGAATAGATAGAGACTATATGAAAATAATTTATTTCCCTGATTAAGGATCAGACTACCATTGCCGCGTTTAAGCAGATGCTGTACTGCTGCACCACAGCAGCCACAGATTCTTAACATTTCCTGATTAACTACTTAAATGACTAAGCAGCAGTGTTGTTGTTCCACCACTTAACATGGAATGTCTCAAAAATTAGCCTGAAAGTGGATGAAAATGGAATGACTTATCACTATGTTTCCTACGCCAACCCTGATATATGTGGGGTGCAGCATATTGTAATGCTAATAATAAAAAAATGTATCAGTGAAATTAAAAAAACTAATGACACAGTAACTAAGACAACAATTCATAACATAATATGCCTCTGTGACATCATACAAATACACAAAATTAAATGTAATATATTTTTTTAGCTCACACTTTATTCCAGGTAGGCAGAGAAAACTTAATTATATTAAACTCATTTTCTCATTTCCCTGGTTGGAATGAAAATAAATCACAGAGCAAACTCAATTGTCAAGTAAATAATTTAATTATAAATAACAATAGTTAGTAGTTAGTACACTTTTGTTTTCCAATTATCTATTTGTATTAGTTTACAATAAACAAGCTCAAAAATCATTTGTACTATATAATGTACTTTCTAAAGAAATGAGGAAATAATGAAACTGATAAATGAAACTAAAATAAGCTTTATATTAAAAGCATGTTATAATTTTATTTAATTATGCAATTACACTATTTAATTGCCAATTCAAGTTTTAGGATGTAAAACAGATTACTGCTTAGTGACATGATTTTTCAAAATAATTTAAAGTATATTTTCCTTAAATGGTACAAAAAATAATCCAATGCAAAATCTAGGTTTCATTATCTTTTTTTCCATCATATCAATAAATTTATTAAAATGAAAGATAATGAAATCTTTAGATTTCACATTTGATTATTTTCTTTCTATCAGTTAAGGAACTAATACTTTAAAAGAGATTTATAATTATATTTTAAAGTATCTAATATAATTATAGTTAAATATTATAGCTCATAATATTTTTGCTACACAAACTAAATCATTTGGTATATTAACAAGTCTGTATGTTTGTTTTGTATAAAAGCAAAAAAATATTTTAAAGTGACATACATATTAATAATATATGAAAAAGATTATTTAAACTAGATAATAAAGTTTCTATATTAACACTAACCCACCACAATCCTTGCCATATTTAATGGCTTTGTCCAGCAAATGTTGGTACTGTTCCATTCCAGCAGCAGATAAAATGAGGCTTGGATTTGTTGTTGCATCAGTAGGCTTATAAGCTTTCATAGCTATAAAATATTTATTATATTAGTATATATATATATTTATTATATATATATTTATTATGTATAAATATTTCATACAACTAACTATTACTTTAAACTCACCTTCAAAATCACCTGTATCGGCTACAACAGTAGAATATTGTTTCAGCTGATCTAAAGCGCTCATTTTGGACCGTTTCGTTACAGGTTCACAACTCATACTGAATGCTAAAGCAATTGCCTGTTGGTATTGTCTGAAACTACTAAAAACAATAAAAGTAATTAGTGCGCGAATGAGAATATTTCTCACCGGTAAAATCTTGAAGGTGACCTCATAAAATAACGTAATACTAACGTCACTTTTTAGAGATAACCTTTATCCTTATATCACAGAATGTTTTAAAAAATATTTTAATATTGTAACAACGTTATTTTCCAAGACAACAATGCAAAGACATAGTCTATAAAAAACGTACCTTAATTATTATAATATGATTACAGTATGATATTTTGTATGTTATAGAAAATTAAAAACAATTTCAGGTTAGCTTAATGAATAATTCATGTATACGAATTGTCAGACGTCAGTTAATTGTCAAAATGAATGATTTATTACTTTTTACTTTATCGGAATGTCATAAGCTAAGAACGTAACATTTTGCTTTATGCACATTTATTGCCAGACCTAATAATTTTTATTTTAGCTTCACGCTGTATCCCACATATCGAAAGGTAGACAGAGAAAGAAGTTCCTTACATTCCTTTTTAAAATCTTCAATAACCAGAACTTCCCTGATTATCTGTGTTCATTTTTGCTTTTCACTTCCTATTGCTCAAGACAGTCACGGTCATTCCGTCGCTTGACATACCGAAGAGGAAGAAAAAAATCTTTACTATGCATGCCGCATCCCTTCGAAACAAACTGCCTAATGGTATCCAGAAAAGCTTTTCTTTAATGTCCTTTAAATCCCAACTGAAAAAGCATTTGCTTGCCATAGATTGAAAACAATTAACATAGTTTAGTTTTTTTACTTTATACCTCATTTTTTACATATATCAAATTGTATACTTATTATCAATATGGATATGTAAGTTAATATATTATTTTTTTCATCTCCAACTGTATCCCGCATGTAGCAGAGTAAGCAGAGAGAAGTGTTAAGACACTCTGTTCCCCACTTTCACCTAATTAGAAACCAGAGCGTAGAAATGGAAATATAAATTTTAATAAAAATTTAATTTACTCAAGTGAGGATCGAACCCACAACCAGTCAATTGTACAGTTACACCTTGTGCCCCAGCGCCCTTTTTTTCCTTTTTTATACTTACAGTAGCAGTAAGCAGGCTCCACCTCTCTTAATCTGACCTCGCCTCACCTTTAGTATTTCGGACAGAAGCTTCTCTCTCCTTTCTTCACATCGACTCAGTGTGTAGTGTACGATAATCAAATAATATTGCCAGTGAGCATATGATCTACGTAAGCTCCCTGTGATCTATGTAATCTATATTCAAAAACCGACACTAGTCCGGAGTCCGGATCGACGACAAGCTCTCGCCAGCCATCACAAGTCACGCCAAACAAAGTGCTTACTATTATATATATTTACACACTGTTGTTGGAGCAAGCTAGCAAAAAATGGTGAAATAATTGATATAATAAGCTTAAATAACTTTTATCATCAGTATTTTAAATTTGTTTCAAAGCTTTTATTTTACCTTTTCCATATATAATCTGTGCTTCTAGAAAATTCGGGTTCCTACAAGGAAATAATGTCTAGAGTCTAATGTCTATGTAAGGTGTAGTATGTAGGAGAACCGGCGTTCTACTGCGATAAAGTGACTGCTTGTCAGACTTAAGCAACGTGTTTTGTGAGGCCGAAAAGCGAGTGAATTTTCAAGTTTCTAAAGAATTGTGTTTGTCATCGAATAATTTGAGACCATTATGGCCGCGATGTCCGTTATAGGTATTGATTTCGGCAACGAATCTTGCTATGTTGCTGTTGCAAAAGCAGGTGGCATTGAGACAATAACTAATGATTACAGTCTTCGGGGTACTCCGTAAGTATTCTTTTGCAATTCTTTCTTTTTGTGTTATATATATCTCATCATCAATGCTAACCCTGTATAAATCAATCAAATTTAATCCTTATTAAAATGAATTTAATTTACATTCATATAATTTCAAATTTTAAGCATTGTATCTGTCAATAAACCTTATGCTAGAATATTCTCTAAAGACATAATTTAAAAACATGTTTTAGAAAAATTTCACTTACGTTATTTGTAAGTTGTCTAATGCCAGTTTTTATAGGTTATATTTGTACATGTTTTCACGTAGTCATCTGATAATTTATGTCTAGCAAATTTTCAGATCATGCGTGGCCTTTTCACCAAAGAATCGAATATTAGGTGTAGCTGCCAAAAATCAAATGGTAACAAATATGAAAAACACTGTATTTGGCTTCAAACGATTGTTAGGTAGAAAATACTCTGATCCTCATGTACAAAAAGAACTAAAACACTTACCCTTCAAAGTGGAACAGAGGGCTGATGATGGAATTGGAATTAGGGTCAATTACCTTGGTGAAGATAATGTTTTCAGCCCAGAGCAGGTAAAATAATAATACTTGTAGTGTATAGGAAGATATAATTTTACCTTTAACTTTAATTCTTTTTAATATCAACAATAAAATAATATAATAAAAAACTTACAAGCTACAAACTTACATATATGTTAATCAAAATATACACTTATATATAAATGCAAACAATGAAATTTATCACTAAAATAAAAATTCAAGTAATAATAAAATATTTTAACATTATTTTTCAGATAACAGCCATGTTATTTACTAAACTGAAAGATTCAGCTACTACTGCCCTTCAGACTCAAGTTAATGATTGTGTCATATCTGTTCCTAGTTACTTCACCAATGCAGAAAGAAATGCTCTTTTAGATGCAGCACACATAGCCGGTAAGTGTTGTTAATTTGAATGGTTTTGTTTGTTTTTCTAGCATCTAAAATGCTGGCTTATAGTACAGTACGCAGAGGAAACTCCATGCCCTTTCTGTTTCACCCTTAATGTTATGTTTAAATATATTTAAATATCTATAGCCACCAACATTGTTCATCCCTATGTTTTAAATGTGTGTTATTGACTTCATGGTTAAATAGTCATGCTTAGAGTCCAACGCCTCACTTCACTTCAACATCGCTTAATGTCTAAAAAATTGGGTAAGAAATGGAGATGTAGTGACTTACAACAGCACCTTTCTGCCTCCACGGCTATATGCATATGCAATCTAGCATATTTTGTATAAAACTTACTAACTTTCTTTATATCTTACAGGTTTATTTTTAATTTATATACTTTTGTATATATATAATACATATTACCAGAATGTAGTCAGCCTTGCCTTGTTGCTCTACTTAGTCTACAATGGTTGCAACCTTGACCTCAGACTTACATACCTAGTTTTAAATTATTATTCACCTATGGATTGAATTATTTCTTTGTACGATTTTGTCTGACTGTATGATGCAAAGGAGGGTAATGTGTTTATCAGTCTATGTATGTACATATTTTTGTTTTTATGTGGCATTATAGATACAGGTTAACCGATTTTGGTGATTCTTTGGTCGACCAATTGGTTCTTAATTTTTTGGTTGTTTTTGTCTTAATCTTGTGAGTATCATTAAAGATGTCACAATAATCAAAATTTACCACTGGCTACCTATTGTGAAAAAAAAAATAAAAAAAGAACTATGTCAAGCTATCTTGAATAGATATTCAAAGATGAGTTTTCAGTTTAGTTTTCACCATTTTTTGTTCTACAACTTTTTTATTGTAGGTTTGAATGTTCTGCGTCTGATGAATGAAACCACTGCCACTGCCTTAGCTTATGGTATCTACAAACAAGATTTACCAGCACCAGAAGAAAAACCTCGTAATGTTGTTTTTGTGGACTTTGGTCATAGCTCTCTTCAGGTATGTATATTTTGTTACATACATTTTAATTATCTAGGTAGATATATTATATTAGCTTAATAAATATTATTAAGCTAACATAATATTTTTAGTTACTATTATAAAAAACTTTATATGCAGCTTCATGCTTCATATAAAGTTAGGCAGGGTAGGCAGAGGGAAACTGTTAATCTGGTGTTAAGACAGAATTCTTGAGACGCCGTGCTGCACTTTAAAAACCACTGAACATTAAAAAAATATATACCATACACAATATACAAAAAAATTGTTAAAATAAATATGCTTGCTTATTATGCAAATTGGTGGAGACATATAGGAGAAGTAGGACAACCACATGTATGATAACAGAAATCATTAGCAATTTTTTTGTGGTATGCTCTGTGATAATATTTGATGTCCACAATTTGTTGATATAAAAAATATTCAATTTTGAAAGCGGATCGCTTTTAACTGTAGCATCTATATCTATAATTATAATAAAATCGTAACTGATCGATGACTGCATATGGAATATATATAAAAAAAATGTTATTGAGGCCTTAATGTAATAGAACCTAAAGCCTTTAAATGTCATTCATTTAAACTTTTTTTTTAACAAAAGCTTTAGCTACATTGTTTTAAAATAATAATGTTATTAAATTATAATTAAAATATAATAAAAAAATAAATAATTGTGTACACTACAAATGTACAAGCCGGCGAACTTACGCAATATTGAACGCGCAAGTGTCGCGTTTATAGTCAGACGTTGTTCTACTGCGTCACGATGGAGGATTCAATATTTTACATTTTTACAGGTTGCTGCTTGCGCATTTAATAAGGGTAAATTGAGAGTACTGGCGACTTCCTCAGATCGCTTCTGTGGTGGGAGAGATATAGATATGGCATTGGCAGAATATTTCTGTCAAGATTTTATAACACGATACAAACTTGATGCAAAAAAAAATCAGAGGTAAGCTATTGCATTCCAGTGTCCTTCAATTTTAACAAATAAAAAGTATGATAAATGCTTTAGGTTGTTAATAATCAAGCATTTGATTGAAAACACTTTTGTAAGTTTGATTCCCTCTGGGAGGAATAACATATTTGTTCAATGTCACAAATCCCTTAATACACAATGTCTCGAAAACTGGGTGAAAAACGGAAAAGGTTTCCTCTGATCCTGATGTATGCAGGATACACCATTGAGTAAAAAATAACTATTGTAGTATGTATGTATGTAGTATGTATGTAGAGTATAATAATAATTGTTTTTTTTTCAGGGCTTTCTTGCGCCTTTTGCAAGAGGTGGAGAAACTAAAGAAGCAAATGTCAGCAAACAGCACCCGCTTGCCATTAAATGTTGAATGCTTTATGGAAGAACGTGATGTCTCTGGAGATTTACAACGCTCGCAGATGGAACAAATTTGTGGCGATACATTCAACAGAATTGAAAGAACTTTGAAAGGAATTTTGTATAATGCGAGTATGTGTAAAATTTTTGTATGCTTTCTATAACTTATTATAAATTTTCATGTGTTATTAACTGATTCAATATATTTTTTTAGAATTGAGACCTGAAGACATAAGCTCAGTAGAAATTGTCGGAGGTTCTACTAGAATACCGGCAGTCAAGGGTCTCATTGAACAAGTATTTGGCAAACAGGCTTCTACAACATTAAATCAGGTCAGTGTTACTCAATGAAGAACAAAGGAAGAATCTAGAACAGAGTTTCTCAACATAGCACACATAAGCACACTCACACTCACGCGTTGTCACATGTACACCCACATTCATGCACCCTCAAACAAATTGTCTTGCCCGTATTTTTACTTGTATTTTTATTTAAGATAAAGTTAAGTTTAAACTTAGATATACATTGCAAAAAAAAAAGATAATGAAAAAGAAGAAATTAAGCAGTGATTATACTGCGTTACCTCTAGTGCATCAGTTTAGATCACTAAAAATAGGATGTTTCATATATACACTATTCTACATTTAGTGCTGTAGTTATTGATGTAGTTCACTAGAATTAGTATTGTGGTATCGGTGCTTTATTTCTCATATAGCAGAGCCCAAATTTTAAACTTTTGACTTAAATTTTGTAGGACCTTGTAAAGTGTAAAAAATGTTGATGTATAATAAAATGAGACAGAGCCTAGTGTTAAGACATTTCGTCCTCCATATTTCGCGCAATTTTCGTGATATGTGTGATGAGTAGCGTAACTTAATACCGCGCTTTGTCTACAAGAAAGGTATATAATATATATAATATATAATTTTGCCGGCAGGACGAAGCGGTGTCGCGAGGGTGCGCGCTGCAGTGTGCCACGCTGAGCCCGGCCGTGCGTGTGCGCGAGTTCAACGTGACCGACGCGCAGCCCTACGCCGTGCGCCTCGCCTGGGACGCAGCGCGCGGCGAGGACGGCGACATGGAGGTACCCACCGATTAAATCATTCGTAATTTATTAATCTGCATTACTTTCCTTTTCTAATAATAATATCAATTTAATAACAATATTTCGTAAATATTTTGATCTTTTTGCAATTTTCTTTTACCTTGTGTATACAATTACGTATTATATTGATAAAAACTTCTAGGTGTTCCCGCCGTTCCACGCTGCGCCGTTTTCCAAAATGCTTACCTTCTACAGAAAAGAACCATTCACTGTTCGCGCTTATTACTCTGATCAAGCAATCTATCCCGATAGTTTCATTGGTGAGTCAAAATATTTTTAAGGTTAATATATCGACGGTTGACTACGGTATATACATATTTTAAATCAGCGGATTTTCTTTTACTTTATTAACTTTGAACAAAATAATTCAAGTGTATTTTATTTCAAAAACATTATTAAGTTAAAGCTACATCCCTCAGGAAAGCTATATAACATTACAATATGATTCTTAGTTAGCTTTAAATAATGAAATAACAATAATTATGAATGCCATCGAATAATATGTTTTACTTATATATAGTTAAATATATATAAGTACAACATACTACAAAGCATCCAATTTTATTGAAGTCTTGCATTAAGAATATAAATAACCCAATATAAAAACCCGAGGTTTGAGTTGAGTTATTCTCTAAATTAAAAAAAAATACAAGATAAGTTCCATCCCGACTCCTAAACGAAGAATGAACGAATTTACTATTTGGTGTTGTTGTTATTCTTATTGTTTTTTTGGTAAAAATTGATTCGTAATTTTCTGATTTGATCTGAATTAAAAAAATAAGTTGTTTATGACTGAATGTATAAATTATATAATTAACCAGTTGATAAATACCCCTATAATAAAAGTATTATAGTTATATATCTAAAAAATTTTTTTTCTAAAAACCGAAACATGAACGGCTCTGGTGTGAAGTTTACAAAATGTGATTTAGACCAAGATAGCCTTTCAACCGATATAATATAATTTAATAGACTTATACTGATACTTGCAATATTGTAAACATTATGCACAATAACAGGACAATGGAACATAAGAGATGTGCAGCCAACCGCCGAAGGAGAATCGCAAAAGGTTAAACTTAAAGTCCGTGTAAACATCCACGGCATCGTGACCGTCGCGTCCGCCTCCCTGGTGGAGAAGAAGCAGGACGCGGCTCAGAACGAGGCCGTGGAGATGGAGAACTCGAACGAGGCGAGCCAGGACGCGCCGACCGATGCCAACGGCCAGGAGCCGAACGGGCCCGACAGCCAAGAGGTGAGGGACGACGACATGCACGCCGAGCAGCAAAGACAGTCGTGGACACAGAGAGTAGGACACTGGTTCAGCGGGGTATGTGTCGGTAGCGTTGTGCGCTGTGGTGTGTGTTGCGGCCCGGCCGACTCTTTAAAATCCTCTAGTAATCTTTGTCGATTTTTTATTCTTGTTTTTTTTTCTTAATTCAAAGTATTAGTGTTTATTGGTTTTATTACTAGTGTCGTTCTGTCCGGAAGCGTAACAGACATCACGCGGTTTGCGGCTTCCCCACCCTTACTCATTTGCACAGTGTTTTCATCAGGCTTTCGTTTGAAGATACAAATTGTAATTTTCGTTGTGTTGAATATTTTCAGTAAATTGTCTCTGTGTCCACGCATGTTTTTGTTTACCCTGCATTTGTTCAATTATACTTTCTTTTTTTTTATTCTAGCAACTACCTTGGATGATGTAAGATTTTTTAGTATAAGTTTTTACTGCTTGTGATTTTTAGGTGCAAATGGGTCATCGCATCTCTTCGAAATATTAAGATCGTGTTTCGTGTACACATGCCTTTTTAATTTTTTACGATATTAATGTTTCGATGATGATGTGATGGTGGGGAATATGTTATTTTAATGTTTTGAGCTGCTCGCGCTTATTTCAGGATCAAAACGATGACAAAAAGGATAAATCCAAGGACAAATCTAAGAAGATATTGGTGAAAACTGTGGAGCTACCGATTGACGTTCAGACTCACGGTTTTTCTCAACACGAGCTTAATTCTTACATGGAACAAGAGGTATGAATATATCAGAAACGTTATGAAATTTCTAGCTATGTTGTCAATATTTAGACACGATGTCCGTTTTCTTTTTAGGGTAAAATGCAAGCTCAAGATCGTCAAGAAAAAGAACGTGCTGATGCACGTAATGCTCTCGAAGAATATGTGTACGAGTTGCGAGGAAAGTTATCTGAAGGAGAAGTTCTTCATGACTTTGTGGCAGAAGACCAACGCCAAAAGCTCGTCAACCAGCTAGATGCGCTTGAACAATGGCTTTACGATGAAGGCGAGGATCAAAATAGACAGGTCAGTTACGTAACTTGAGATTTATTGTCCTTTCTCTACAATAACTGTTACTCATAATTGTTTTATTAAGCTTTATGCTGTATCACATAGCATTAAATATTAAATTTTTCACTTCCTCAAGTGGGAATCGAATCCACAAGCTATCGCGTTTACAGTCGAACGCTTGTGCACCTTAACCACGACTGACCTTAATTTTATTTAAAAATCTATTGATAAAATGATTACGATTAGATGAATTGTGAATTAATTATTTATGTTCTAGTTTGTTACTTCAACTTTCTTCTTGACAATTAATATCTAATTCTATTGTCAATATAGGTTTACAGTGATAAATTGGGTGAACTGCGAACAGAAGGTGAGCCGATTAAACAGCGACGGCTTGAATTTGAACTTCGCCCCGGCGCTCTCGACGAGTTTGCTCTTTCAATCCAATTAACCAATAAAGCTATTGACTTGTATAGGTATGTACCATTATATTTTGATGTAATTAACGATAGTTTTTTAGAAAAATTAGGGGATACATTCTAACGTATTTAAAATTAATAAAAAAAATATTTAAATAAATATGAAAAAAAAATGTCTTGAATATTTGAAGAAAGTGAGAAATGGTGTGTCTTAAAACTAGTTTCCCTTTGCCTACCTTATAATATATAACATACAATGTGAAGCTAAAAACAAATACATATTTCAATAACAATAAAACTTGTTTATTTATTTACATATTTCGATAATAATACAAAACGTTTTATAATGAAATGACATTAATGATCTATCACAGATCCGGTGATGCGAAATATGCTCACTTGGCTGAAGCAGATATGCAGAAGGTGGTAGACGCCACCAAAAACGCACTATCGTGGCTCGAGAGCGCGCGCCAGCGGCTCGCACACGCGCCCAAGCACTTGCCGCCTCCACACACTATCCACCAAATACGACAGGAAAGACAGGTAATAATTATATATGTATCCCAAATATAGAAGAAAAGGCAAGTAAATCTGTAAAGGATCTGTTCATCATCTTGGGTACAGAACAAGTCTGGGGACTCTTAAAGTTATGTGAAGTGAGCAGGCAGATGTTTGGGTCTGGGACTAGGATCTCTTAAACGTTAACGCAAATTTTCTCCTTATACCTACTAAGATTGCGTTAGCAAGTACTTTCCGTTTACCGAGCTTTAGCGTCTTCAAAATGTATGTATGCTATTCATATTAAGTCTACATTTCCGACTTCCGAAAAAAGCTCAAGTGGCTCCCAATCTGACTTCGTGGGAATACTCACGTACTTTATCTTCTTCACTGTATTCTGTTCAATCCCACTTCTCCGCCTTACGTAAAGGGACGCTTTGAATTTTTGGGCGGCTCACATCAATCTGTCTTCAATTAAATTGCGACTTCGTCTGCAATTCAATCGAAGTCTTGTACTAAAATTCCACAATATTCCTCATTATTTTGTAATGGTTCATTTACAGTTATGCAACAAACTATTAAATGTTAAGAATTCTAAAACATTCTTTACTTTAAAGAACAACTTGAAGAAAATGAATGCTATCTTACATTTTACCTCGCAGTCGTGACTAGTTAATACCCTTTAAGATTTGTGTATTTTCCATATTTCGATACTCTTAGTATGTATATTATCATCAATATTTATTATATGACCAGAAAATATTATCTTCATATTTACAATAATTTTATAAATGGCTACTTGGTTACTTTCATCATTTTGATATTTTGTGACTATTTGATTGCAGTCATTTGAGAGCACGGTAAATCCAATCTTAAGCAAACCCAAACCTAAGGAGAAGACGCCGCCGCCGGCGCCCACCGGCGATGGGCAACAGCCCGCCAGCGAGCCCTCCAGCGAGCCCGCCGCCAACACCGAACCCATGGACGTCGACTGAACTGCACGTCACATGCTGCTACAGACGCTTTGGACACCCTGACCTAACCAAAATTATTAAGGCCGCATCCACACTATACTGCCAGTCACGGTTCGATCTCGGTCTGTTTAAACATTCTTATATGAGTTACTATTAGAGACAAGCTCAGGTCGAATCACACTTATAAGCATATTTCTCATATAAGAATATTTTAAGCAAATCGAACCGTGAACGAATCGTGATCGGCACTAGTGTGAATCACCCTAAAGGGTATTTGACGAATTACATTAACAACAAATATAACCTTTAACTCATCCAAATGTTTTTTTTATCTTAAAATTATAGTGTAAAATTTTAATGTATATAAGGGTTAAATTGCATAATAATATGAAGAAGTAGAAAATGTATCGCGTTGTGACCATATAATATTGATTGGTTACATCACATACTGAGTGGTGCAACAATGTATCTGAATTGTACATTAAGTTAAAATATAAATAATAATAAATAACAAAAGTCAAGGACCCATTTATGGTCCATATCTGGTAAAGTTACAGGCAGTTCTTTTGTAATAAATTATTGTCTAAAACTAAAACAATTATATACTTTTTAAAGTACAATTTAATTCAATACAAAATGCTTGTTTATGTTTACATAAACGTCAAATACCCTAACTCAGCAGTATATGAACATGGCATAATAGTTATGTGTATGTTGTAACAGACATTTAGAAAAATATTGCAATTTAAATTAAATCACTACTTAAAATAGATGGTTTCTTTTGGATCTCGCGTGTTTTCTGTAAATGATTGGTGTATAAGTTTGCTTGCTGTCATGCCATGTATTCAATTCCTATTTATGATTGGCATTCTAAATGAAAGTTAAATAATTAATATCTTAATTTTATCCTGATATTCATTTTAAATAACACACTTTTTTGTGTTTTTAATAATTTGACTTATTTTAACGAATGCTAATTGTAAAATTATTGCTAAGCAAGTTAATATTTGCCAGTTTAAATATAAATATGTGTCTAAAGCTGTTATTTAGTTGAATGAACCATTAACTAGCCTTTTCAGTACACACATTAAATAGTTACTTTATAAACAAAATTTATACTTAACATACTTTATTTAGTAAATATTTCTTTTTGACTTAACAGCATGTGGCAAACCACAATGTTAAACAAAATTTTTGATGAAAATGTGTAATTAAACTATTATTTAATAATAAAAGCGCATTTCTTATATAATAATATACTTAATAGTATTAAATAATATTTACAATTTCTGGTTACAGTGGTTTGTGTATTTTTATTTTGTTTCTACATGTATTTTATGTGATAAAATTGATTAAATTATTTCTTTCGACAAGATAAGTAAGTCAATATGTGTAATAATAGTATTGCTTACTCTTATAGTTGATTTTGATAATAAACTATTAAAAATAATTTGAGTATGTAGGTGTCATAATTTTTTTTCTGTATTATTACACATTTGTCAAACTAAAACATAGGCTCATATTAGATAGGTGATAAACATGAAAAATACCCATGACCTTATCGTCAAATCACTAAATTCTTAACTAGTTAGAAATATTTCACTGAATGAATTTCAATGTAATGTTAGATTATATATATTTATATAAATAGCACTGTCAAAGCTTACTAATAAATTTTAATATGAATTTATGAAAAAAAACCATTGTGTGCTTCGGTTTGCTTTGCACTTCATTAAAATTATTTTCACTTGCAATTAGCCATTTTTAAATGGTGACTGACTGCTATAAAAGAAATCTAATGTAGTAACATTCCACAACAGCATGTCTTCATATTCTCTGTTATAGAGGTGGTTATATATATATATATTTTTTTGTATAAATTTCTTGGACATTATATAAATAGGTATACCAATATCACATTTTAACATAGCTTTATTTTTAAATAGTAATCACTGTAACAAACTGCGTCTTACAGCTTAACAATTAAAAAAATACCCTCTGGCCTACATGTGTATTTTTTAATTAAATGGTTCAACCAAACTTATTTTATCTTGTGCATTCTTAATGTTAAAGCTTAGTAAAAGGATGATTCTAACAATGGATTTGTATTTCTTACCTACCTACAATATATTTAATATCATGGCCACATTAAAGCTGAGATGTGTCTTATGGAACATAGTGCCAGTGGGTTCAATCTTAATTTCGGGAATTTTAATATGGCCTTACATTGCGCAGGCTGTTGGCATAATAATGCCTATAATAAAAAAAATGCCTCAAGAGAACTTCATTTTCATTATAACGTTTAAATTAGTTTGATATTTTGAAGTTGAAAAAAGCTCTAATAATTTAGGTAGGTAAAACAACATTTTAGTACTACTGCTTTTATTTTGTTTTCCAAATATATTTCATACATCATTGATATAATCTAGTGGATTTTTACGTAACCTTCGTCGATGGCCCTCTTCTACAGCGTAATATATCAGTATACCACTCATAAAGGCTAAAATAATAAATGTTAAATGAAAACTTGGTTTTTAACGTCTTCTGTAATTTAATTAACAATGTACTCTTATACTACTTTTAAGTGCTATTTCCTTTTACATAATTGTTGCCATTTTTTACCAGTCTACTATAATCAGATCAATGTTTATTTAATAGAATTTTTTGATATTGTAATTGTATTGGACGTTCTATGTTAAGAACTAGATGAGAATATTGCTAAAAGTAATATATATATATTAAACCTTAAAGCTTTATTTTGCATATAGCAAGGTAATCAAAGAGGACCTGGTTTAACACTCCCTGCCCAAGATCCAGAATGGAGACATTATGTTAAGTAATGAACGCCTCTTCCTTCCAATTGAGGATCGATCTCATAACCATCGTGACAAACACGGTAATTAAAGTATTAATGTTATATATATCTATTACCTTACATAATATTTGGATAAGGCTACAGAATTTCTAAGTAGACATGGCACAATGCCGCAATAAAGATAAATAATAGAATCGTCACGTACCACTGACAAATAATAACATGTAATTAGTATTTGTATATCATCCTTTTTACATACTAATTAGTCTAAGATAAAAATGAACGTCACATATTTTTTACAACCATATATATATATATATATATATTATTATATTTATATTATATATAAATATAATAATAGCAAATATTTTATTTCATTTTCTGTTTGATTCTTACAAATAAGTATAAGACAAACCTGGTAACCATGTTAAGATGGTTGCAGACGTGCGTGGTATGAAGTTAATGATGCCGTATCTAATAGCACGTGCAAATGGTTTCTGCTCATGCGGAGAAATCGAGTAGTAAATAATTCCTCGAATGTGTGCTAAATTACCAAATGGCTTCCCCATTTTCAATAATTCAATAATAATTATTACAATTGACAGATAAGTATAGCGCTATTTAAATTACAATTCTTTTTTTTTAACTGTCAGTTCAACTATCACTTTATATATTATAAAAAATAAATACCGGCAAAGGCTGATAATGAAACATTAAATAGGAGGCAACAAACATTTATTTATCATGATAATAAATTATATTATATTTAAACATTTTACAGTACGTTCAACTTTTCACAATTTATCTGATATACCTACCATTGTTTACAACAGTCAGAGTAATTCTTTAAAAATGTCGTCTTTCATTTCATAGTACCTGTTAAGTCGTATTTCGGCATATCTGAAATTAGATTAAACGTTAACTACATAATTAGCATTTACATTACAACTGGAACTCAACGCAGCGCTATTTTGTTTCTCGTTACCAGAGGGCTACAAAATAAAAATAATTCATTTCACTGAGTAGAAATCGAGCCCACAACCGTCGCTAGCCAGTTAGCCGCTGTGTGTCGTATTTTAAGTATAGGTATTTTGTCGATCATAACAATTATCTTAGAATATTATTGGGCATCGTTAAAAGATGCATAAAATATGTGATTATAATGCGCAGTGACAAGTGCCAAGGCATATCTAATCTATCTCAATGCTAGGTACTTGGACGCAGCATTAATTTTATCATTACCATTACAATGTAAACTGTTCGTAATAGATAGGTATATTGTTTTAAAAGACAAAAAACGTTTGGTCCGGCTATCCAATCTATGTATACGTGAATTTTTAACGTAGCAGCTAGCGCTAGCGCTTAAATATTTAAATATGAAACAAAAAGAAAAAGAAAATTACGAACGGAGTGTCTTAACACTAGGTTCACCCTGCTTAAAAAAAATACTTTATTTACCTGCCAAAATCAAAATCAATGTCGGATAGTTCATATTGCACAAGAGACCAAATGCCCCACATAAAGTGAGAAGCTAACGACAGCTGTTGGACTTCTTTGTATATTTTTTCAATATCCGTAAGTTGCGGATTGTGATCTAGCAAATACTCTTTGAGATATATCTCTATCCACGTCATCTGAAAATCTCTGGTGGGGTATCGACTGTAATCGATATCATCTATAGATAAACCTGCAAAAATTGTTTTGTGTCATCTGAAACAAAATCGTCTTGATCTCTCCAATGCACTTAGGTAAACAATGTTATTTAACAATATCAAAACTATCATAGTCTAGTGTATTTTTTTAAATCATGTAATTTTTATTAAATTGTTTGTTAAATTTTAATGATCACTCTAAACAAATTAAGTAATAATTTAAGACATTACAATTTTATTGTTTTCTATTTGTTTTAGAGGTACGTGTTGCAGTTAAAAATATAAAATCACCATAAAGTTAACAAATACCTATTTAAGCATATTTACCTTATAAAAGCGAGTTATAACTATTAGAATGGAACTTAATAAAATACTGCCTTATAAAATAGGCAGATACTAATATGTATTGATCCTAAAGATCAAATAAATAACAGTTATAACACATCAAGCTATGTAACAATTTAAATATTTTATTTCATTTTCTCTTCACTCACCAACAAATTCGTTGAAATGATTTGCTATATCGAACGCTTGATAATTATACGAGGCGTATTCGTAATCGATAAAGGATACCGTCCCTTTAGATTCGTTGTAGATGACGTTTCCTAGAAGCAAATCATTGTGAGCAAACACTACCGGGCTCTGTGTTCTTACTAAGTGCGACTTCAGACGCTCGAACTCTATCCTTAGTCTGGTCACCGATCCAAAGCTATTTGCAAATCTACAAAAGTCAACAGTGTTAATGCTATTGCTTGTAATGTTAGTATAAAAATTATATAGTTATGTAAAAAAGTGTACTTTCTATGTTTACCTTCATTAAAATATCAAAAAGATTTCAAAGTTTGTATGTAAAAACGCATAATGTATGCAACATGTGCGATAAAACATTCTGGTTTACCAACTGCTAGGTATGCGCAAATGAATGAAACAAAAATGTAAGAGAAATATAATTAGATATAATACAGGTTAGTTACAGTACGGTCAACAAGTTGTGGCCGCATTGAAGATAGGTTTTCTATAGTTGTTGTTCGCTTCCGCGTTGTTCACTCGACAAGAAACGCAAAAGCAAAGAAAACCCTAAAATCAAACTGTACACAAGATGCGCAAAGAAATAGCACACAACCCAGATATTTTTTTAAAGTAAGTAGATAAAAATTATATCATTTTAATATCTTTATCCTTGATTAATTTATTAATCAGAGCTTAAAAAATAAATATAACACAATAATCTTTAAGATATGTTTAACCTCATTACAACGATTGTGTAGAGATTAGGGCATAATAATAATAAAAAAATATATTCAGTTTTGCCCGTGCTTCGTGTTGTTTGTCTCCTTAAATAAATTTTATAAAAATGTAAAAAGGTTAATTGTTACATTTTTGTTCTCTTATACACACTTTTATTTATAAATTTCAAAAAAAAATCCTCTACCTACATATTATATGTTACAGCCAACTAACTAATTAAACCAGTAGGTTCCGGCATATACATGAATAAAATAATTGTTAGTGGTTAGTTCAAATCCAACCTAACCTTTAGTAGTAAGTTATTTAATTTTATTATTTTTTAAGCTTCACGCTGTATCCCATAACAGGGCAGCCAGAGGGAACCTACGGCTAAGACAATCTCGATTCTCCGCCTAATTCTGAAGGCTTTACGTTTTAAGAGGCGGATCTCAACGCCGCGCTCGTTATCAACAACGAGAAAATAAAAAGAATTATTAATATCGTATAAATGAATATCATTCAACTTCAGAAATGTTTCTGTTAAACAAACTCACTATATCAGTTCACTAAGAATGTGGCGTTCTGGTTTACACCGTTGGAGTTAATGTCCTAGATTCGTACATGCATTTTCACTACTTTACATATATATATATTGCTCGATAAGGTATACCGTACAGTGCACTAGAAGTACAGTAGTAAAATCGCATCCTCAGTAAGTCACAAGTTAGTAAGAATCTGTGTTTTCAAATACACATTTATATAAAGCTCATTCATACCTTGTTATTATTAAAAATATATGATGTTAAATGGTAACAAAAAAAATTCGAAAGTTAAATATATGTCAATACCAGCATTAAAGACAACCTTGGTGAACACAAACAATCTCATGCTGAGGAAATGTACTAGAGTCGAGTTCGAGACTTATTTTGTGTACAATAAAAACTTACTTACACAGTACAAATTTACGTTGCGCACCTCGTTACGCGGTTTAAACACCGTTTCAAAGTATTTATCCTCAGTGAATGATTCTAGTTTCATTTATTTTGAAATAAATAAATGATTTTTTTCATTTGTTTTATATAAATATGATTTTTATAAAATATGCTTGAATCAATCATTCTTACCTCTCTTGTTTGTTGGCGTTTGTAAATCTCTCCGGTATTAGACATAAAAATTGTTCTATCTTATCCCATACCATAGGTTCTATTTTAATCTAAAAGTAAATTTAATATCAGATAAAGTAAAAACTCATTTAAGTTCTCCCTTTATCTAAAATGAATACATTAACATTTAACATTTTATTTATAACTTTAAGTTTGAAGGACAGTATTGTGGCGTTCAGTGAAGTGATTCACATTATAGGACAAGGATTCAGCTTCACGTTGTATCCCGCACATAGGCGGAACCTGGTAACCTAATGTTAAGACACTCCATTCCCATTCCCCACTTTCCGCCGAAATCTGGAGGCACTGCTTGTTGAGTGGCAGAACTCAACGCCGCTCTCGTCAGAGCAAGGAAATGAAAATATTAAATATTTCATTTACTTTAGTGGGATCGAACCCCCCACCTGTCCATTAAAAATCGCACGCTTGCGCCCCTGCGTTACGTATTGAAAACTCGTCGTTAAATTTACTTACCTAAGCCGTAAACTCTCTTAGTAAGCATATTCTAAAATAATCATGGATACGTTGCAACCTAGATTTCTTTTTATATTATTCATATCTATCATGTATTTTGTGATGTAAGTATAAATAAGCTAGTAATGCGACGTTGTCGATTTGAAATCATCATAAAAAATAAAGAACATAAATTTGTGTATTATGTGGGATTCAATGTATAGACCTAAGTTGATTATTTTTATTTTTAGAGTTATAAAAAACTTATAAAAGTATTTTTTGAGGCCAGTCTTGGCGCAGGGGCACACACGTTCGACTGTAAGCGCGATAAGTTGTGGACTTCATATTTTCATTTCTTCGCTCTGGTAACGAGTCTGAAAAACGCGTCGTGGGGTTTCGCCACTCAAGACCCAATGCCTCTAGAATTTGAAGAAAAATGGGGTAGAGAGAGAGTCTTAAATATATGAGATATATCCTAATATTAGGTTCCTGCCTTGCCTGCCTACCCCACTATAAGAAGTATTAGAATACAATAGAAAAAACCTAAAAAATAAAAAGAAAGATTTTATTCTTTTTTACAATTTTTTGTATATATTTTGCAATTACTACTATCACTTCTTACAAAATAAATATGATAAACCTATTGACCTTGGTAGAGAAGATTAGAAGAACTCTTTGCTACACAAGTTGCTTTTATTTCTACATAAATGTTACAAAATACAAGCAACCAGTTCACATGTAATAAATAATATCATCAACAACAATAAACTAACACACCAATTGATATATCGCGATGTATAAGGATGTAGCATCAATTTGAACCTATTATTTTATAAATTATATCTGTTTATTCCCCCTCAAAACGTTCGAGAACAATTTGTGACCTATATTATCTGAATATGATTATTATAACAATAGTTGTGTAATTTTAAATAACAAAGATATAACTGGCACCACTTACTTCATCTCCAAGTTTAACTTTGTGCATTCTAGCCATTTGCTGTGCAACCAGTCGGCATATTTTTGGCTCTATTACAGTTTCTGGGTTCAAGGTCACGCCAGGGTAATATTCATATGATAACCCATTCCTAAAGACACCATAAATTCTTGGTGCTAATCCACTTTTGTTGAGTATAGTGATGTTTCTAAAAAAATTGATATTTTTATTATTTTGTTTTAATACAGAATGTGTCTTACGAATATACAAATCGAATATGAATCTTTCGAAATATAACTATATTTAACTATATATTATTTAAGTTTAAATTTACTATATTATTTAACTATATCTTTCCAAATTATACAATAATTAGTATACTACTGTCATATATAAAGTCAAAGTTTGTTATATAGATTTAAATGTAGGTACTTATTTGCTTTGTTAAATAATAAAGGGAATTTAAGTGGGTAAGTTGAAATTATATATGACAAGTTGGTTCGTGTCAGGCTACCTAGCCAATACAATACTTATTCAATGAACTCAGTGTTTTATTTACGTTACATAGATATGTAAGCGCCAATATTAGATAATATTGGCGACGAGAAGTTAAAAATTATACAAAATGGATAAAAAAAGCTATCAGATTTGAAGAATACAATCCAGACTCGGCTAACTGGGACAGTTACATAGACCGATTTTGTTTCGAGGCAAATGGCGTCATCGTGGACAATGTTAAGCGTGCTAATTTTTTCACAGTGTGTGGTTCGCGAGTGTATGATACTTTGGTTGCGTTGATTACGCCAAGAAAAGCAACCGATGTGACTTTTACCGAAATAGAAGCAATTCTAAGTAGGCATTACAGTCCTACTCCAAATGAAATAACAATGTCATATAAGTTTTATAAACGGGAACAAAAACGCGGTGAATTAGCTTCAGACTTTATTGCAGATGTGAGAAAACTTAGTGCCAAGTGTAATTTTACAGACTTAGAAAGAATGTTACGCGACAAACTCGTGTGTGGTATGAGTGACAGTAGATTACAATACGAACTATTAAAACGCGACAATTTACACTATCAGGACGTAGTGAGTGCAATGTTAGCATCAGAAAGTGCAGATCGTGATGTGCGCATGATACACGCTACCGCGGGTATCAACAGCNAAATAATAAAGGGAATTTAAGTGGGTAAGTTGAAATTATATATGACAAGTTGGTTCGTGTCAGGCTACCTAGCCAATACAATACTAATTCAATGAACTCAGTGTTTTATTTACGTTACATATCTAATAACTACACAATAACTTACAACTATTATAAATAAACTTATTTATATCTAAATAAAAAAATGTGTCACTGTGACATTGAGTCACATTATACAAGGTCATATTTAAATTATAAATATTCCTATTTTGTCTATCTGTAAGGAAAGAAGAATATGGAAAAGAGCATATAACAAATTTACATTTACTTTTACTATGTAATTTAAGCAAATTTTCCATACTCTTTACCACATCTTGTCTCCTCACTGACAAACTATTTCCATGTAATAGTACAATAGTGCTATGCTCATTTACATTCATAGATGTTATTTTGTTAATATTAAACTGGTAACTGGCTCCAGGCGAACATGCATTAAAAACATTCAAAAAATGGTAATTAAGTAGGGACCCAAAGCCTTGACCTAATTTATCTGAAATTACAATAATATTGTTTGGAGAGGAGCAAGAGGAATTTTCTACATGTAAATTCTTATTCAATATAGTGTGCATGGCCGAGTCACCCACAACCTCAGAATTACATATCGTTTGAGTGACACTTGACTCAGTGGACTCCATAACAGCACAACTACAGCTATGTTTATTTGTCAAAGATTCAAATCTTTCTACATTATAATTGCACAAGTCAACTAAGTTATTCGCAGCTAGAATATGTTCTCTAATTTCATTTTGTGAGGATTCATACTTCTCACTTAATGCTCTGAGGGAGCTATGCAAGCTATCTATTTCAGTCTGCAGTAGAAGTGTGTCTCCGTCATACATATACCTACTTTGCTTTAGTATTATAACACTGAAGCTTTTTAATTAATGTTGAATTATCATTTCTTAATGTGATCATTTTTATTGCAGAAAACTTAAAATTTACCATTTTATTTGTCTTTTTTATAAATTTATTTAATTTAATATATTTCTTTAATTTATTATGTGTAGAAACAATATCATAATATGAATAATAATAATAATATGAAACAATATCATAATATGATTAAATATGAATACTAAAGTATATCAGATTTTGTTGCTATAGCTACAGCTATTTAATTTTTTTTATCATAATCTTTATTTTATGGAGTATATATAAAATTGATTGTTTCTTTGTTGTATAATGTGTAATTAATGATCTAGCACAGTTTTGTGTTTCGAGTTTAAATAATGAGATTTTTCTTGGTTAATAATTCTCTTTTCTATTAATATCTTTTCCCCATCTTTTAATGAAATTAAAATTAATTAAAAATATGAATTGATTTTAAATCATAATGTAGCTCCACATAAGTTTAAATTCCACTAAATTATAATTCTACAGTAAAAAATTAAGTTCCACTTCTTACCTTACTTCAGCATTTCTATCTATCAGCAAATCAGTTTTGTTTCCATATATCCTAACAAGTACAATATTATCAGTATTCTCTTGATCAGTATTTAATTGGCAGGCAACAAGTTTATTTGTAATACCATCAGTAAATAACTGTAACGATAGCAAAATTATTATTTACATGTCAATTTCAAATGTTGATTTGAAAAATATTTAAAACAACCTTAAATTTTATGTTATTTTCAGGCCAATTTGGTTTGATAACTGATAAAATTTTGTATATTCCCGCAAAAATATTGTTTTCTTCGACCTCAATAGGAATAAACTGGTGCCCAGCGGCATCACAAGTTCGGGACATTTTATTTTTAAATTTCTTATATATTTACAAGAAATGTCCGACCAACGCGGAAAGCTTCGAAACTAAACAACATTACGGTTGCCGACACTATATATACGAAGCGGGGCACTAACAAGTCACCGACGGCATAGCTTCAGCTGTAATATCAAATATTCGTGGTAATACATTTGTTTAATTTAACCATTATCTACATTCACGGAGTAGGTACCTATACACAATATAGTATTTTGACAGATCGCATATCTATATTTTTTTTCGTTTCTGAGGACAAAAGAATATTTAATAAAAAATATGAAATAAATCCTAATAATTAACAATAAAATTATTTACTTATAATTTAATTGTTTATTTATTTTTCTCGGAAAAAAAATAAAATTTAAATCTCATTTATATATTTATTATTGGTACCGACGTTGTTATACGGCGGCGAAACGTGGGTATTACAGAAGAAGAATGAAAGAAAGATGAATGCCGTTAAGATGCGATCTCTTCGTAGGATATGCGGAGTCAGTTTAGCTGATCGAATCCGCAATGAAGAGATACACAGAATGGCAGGTACTAGCGAGGATGTCACGGTGAGAATGTAGAAGAACGTGCTCAGCTGGTTTGGGCGCGTCAACGAGAGAGTAATGAAAGAAAAATAAGTGAGCTTCACGCTGTAGTGTTAAGACACTTTTTTCCCTTCTTTCTGCCTAATTCAGGAGGCATTTCGTGTTGAGGGGCAGAAGTCAACGCCGCGCTTTGTCTCGACACCAGAGCGAAGAAATGTAAATATAAATGTAATTATTATTTCAATGCCTCGAGTGGGGATTGAACCCACAACTATCGTGTTACAGTGCGACGGCAATGTGGTATTGACAATAATATTGTGTGTGTGGCTAGTCATTGAGATATAACTCACAAAATTTTCCAAAATCCAAATCTGTCCAGTCATATACGAAAATTATATTGACAAGCAAATGTACAAATGTTTTTGCCAAAAAGATCGAAAAGTACCATTCGTGATTCAATTTTTCTCAGAGTAATTATTGAGCACCTAGTGCACAGAATACTTTAATATAAGACACTGGTTTATTTTAGTCTGTGCTCCTGCTCTGCAGTCTACATTTTTTGTAAGTACCTATACTACCTATAACTTAATTTCAATCGAGCTTGTTACTTTTCGAAATTACGTAATTTATATATCGAAATTTCTTAGTATATTTAATTTGATTTTAGAAAATGGGAAAACATTTTGGAGAATTGGCTAAAATCAGAGGTTTGATAACTTACAAGTTATCGCCTCATGAGCAACGTGCTTATGCAGGAGCTATCGCAAATGGTATTCCGAATATATTTCGCAGATTCCGTGAAAGTGTATTTAGAGTGGCACCTCGTAAGTTTTAAGATCTTTTAAAGTAGAAATAGACATCTTTTTATTAAAAGGTTAATTATTTAAGCTAATGAAACAATTTGTTATATTAAAAATACCAGGGTTACTGTTGATATTGCACATTTCATTTTATCACCTAATACATATAAAAATATATTAACTTTAAGGTTTTATTTTTTGATTGCGACGTTCTGAAATGTGAAGTATATTTTTTAAAACTTAAATTTGTTATGAATTATATGTCAATAGGTAATTAAATGTCAAATATATTAAAAACATTTCTTTTAATTATCTACAGAGCAGCAGAGACACTGCTATTGCAATATTTTTATATCTTATTATAGTGTTATTATAGTGTAAAACCATTTGATGAGTAAAAAAATATTTCTTTTATATTTTGCAGCTTTTATTATTGGATACCTTGTATATGAAGGTGTAGAAAGTGAACACCACAGACTTGGGCGCAAAAATCCAGCAGATTTTGAAAATGATCAATAATTTAGAATTGTGAAGTAGTTATATAGTATTTAATTTAATAAATATTTTATTTATCTCACTATAAACATGTTTTTGTGTTATGTTTGTATTTAATTCTGTTGTAATTTAGTCCTTATATAATTTAGTATGTATAACTTGTGAGTTAGGTAGGCAGAGTGAACCTAGTGTTAAGATATTCATTTCCCAATTTTTTTGACATTGCATGTTGTATGGTGAAATCAAGTGCTGTGATTTATTTTGTTACCAAATTAAAGAAAAGAAGAAAAATAATTGAATCCCCCCAAGTTAAAATATAACATAAAGGTAGTCTGTATACTTAAACTTCTCCTATCAAATTCATTGTATATAATCATAAATTCTCACCTAGAGCAAAAGAGATTGCAAGTAAAAATTGGAGAAGGCTATTTAAGGTTACACTATATAAATAGTAAATACTAATTCAGATAATATAAATATCTATCAAATGACACAACCCAATTTGGGCCTATGGAATTGAATTCAGGTGCTCTGCTGGCAACTCTATTTGAGAGATACTACAGAAAATTCAAAATAACAAGAATCTTCTCCAGCGGTTAAAAAAATCTTAAATACACTAGTCCCTTGACATTCCAAGCATAAGAGAGAAGCTACCACTATGAGTACTATACTACCACAATGTACAATGAAAGACTTTACAAGTATAGCTTAATCTAAGGATTTATTAAATAAAATCAACAGAATAAAAAAGTATTACTTAGCCCATACAATCATAGAAACTATTAAGTTTAGGAGTTGTTAACTGGAACTGCACCAAAAACCATTCAACCACACATAAGCGGATTTTAGATCCAGGGTCAAAAATTGGAAATTACGCACTTCCACATGTTCACAGATGGAGGCGGTGGCATGGTGGACTCAATTGGTGTCATAATTTGTAAAGTATGTTGTTTAGAATTCATACAACAAAGACAGACTGACTGACTAGCAACAAGTCGATGTAAGGTAGTGAATGAAAGCGCAAAAGGTTATGGGTTCGTTTCCCATTCGACGAAATGAAATAATTTCATTTTTACTTTTGTCAGTGGAAAATGTAAAGCATAGTATCTTAAGCTTAACACTCTTCCTGAAAAAAAAAAATGAAAAAAAAAATGTTTATTAAAAATTGATTGTCTGATAACGTCATAAGAAAAAATAGATAAAAAACTGTATAATTTAAAGTTTAATTAATTAAATTGATTTATTATCACGGCTTCGCCCGCGTACACTACTGAATTATTCATTAATACACTGTATTATGTTTCATATTTAAAAAAGGCAGTTCTCCAGTTTACTCATTAATAGTAAATTAAGAAGTTGAATATTATATAAAATACTTAAGTCAATAATAAACATTTAGTTTAAACATGTTTAATGATTAAGTGCAAAATACACGTGCATTAAGTACAAAAATATATTTTAAGAAAAAACCTTAAAAAAATTGAATATTTTACGTGTTGTTTTGAGGGAGACGGACCCTAGCTATACTTAGTATGTAGTTTTTTTTTTTTTTTTTTTTTTTTTTTTTTTTTTTTTTTTTTTTTTTTTTTTTTTTTTTTTTTTTTTTTTTTTTTTTTTTTTTTTTTTTTTTTTTTTTTTTTTTTTTTTTTTTTTTTTTTTTTTTTTTTTTTTTTTTTTTTTTTTTTTTTTTTTTTTTTTTTTTTTTTTTTTTTTTTTTTTTTTTTTTTTTNCAATCTATAAAGTAACAAATACGCGTACGCTTAGACAGAACCGGTTCCAAACGACCGTCAACAACAAGCGAACGTAAGCCACTAAAGTATGTAGTTTTTATAAGTCTACACACTGCAAAGGAATATTACGTTTCACTGGTCTGATGCTGGTAATACAGCATAAGTTTCCTTCAGATACTTATCATTATTCTCAAAAAATTTTCATTGTCAGTATCAATGAACACATTTTTAGCAAATTTCATTTTTTAAAATAAACAGGGTAGTTTCATTCGTTATAATGCCCAAGTTTATATCTCACAGTAAAATTTCAGGTTTACACTCTGGTTTTAAATAAAACAAGACCAGAGAAGAGTATTTTTGTTTAAAAATAGCAATTTTAGGAGAACTACCTCTACCCTCCATGAATTTGAGCAATGGCGATTCACAAGAATTTGAATATGGCTCAAGCTCAACCAGTTTATTATGAAGTATATTAGTGATATAATTTTATGAAAAATAATGTTCAAATATAATTAATATTTACTTGATATGTCAAGCAGCCTTTGATTATTGCTTATTATTTTCCTTCTAGAAGGCTGTATGGTTTAAAAGTTTTTCATTAAAAGTAGTTGTTGTTCTTTATTTATGGCGTTCCGAAACATAAAAAGTAGAAAACCAGCATAAATGACAGTTGACAAGTGACATTTTATGACAACTTTAAATTTTCAATGTCTTAATAGCTCTAAGAGCTACGTCAACAATTTTCTAATAAAACCGAAACCGAATCTGTTTGCTTCTTAATTTCGTTACTATAATTTTGTAAATACCTTCGTAATGAATATCAAGTAACAACTTTTTATTTATATAATAAATAAATAATTGCCAGGTAAACTTTCAAGACAATTATTAGTTAATAATTATGTTAAATACTTTGTGTTAACTTCAGCGAACTTTTGTTATAATTGTTTTATATCTTCATGGCTAGAAGGAGATTTTTTTGAAGTAAGTAGTTAATATGACGTCAACAGATGATATCAATCTACAGGAGAAAGCAAAATCAACTGAAGAAATTCATAACGAAGTCGAAACAGTGACTGCAGAAAATCCCCTTAATCTCGAAAACATGGATGTAGACGATAAAAAGACCGAAAATTATTCTCCTAATAGAAGACATAATTTTGGTTTGTGTTTGTTTAGTTTTCACTGATAATATATTTTGTTATACAAAACTATGATGTAAAATCTATAGCAGATAAATTATGAAAATTAATTTCTTTTTCTTTTAAAATTTTGTATATACAATTAACTTGAGCAAACTGATAAGAGACAAATTTGTTACTTATAAAAGATTTTGCTAATTAGATAGTTATTAAGATAAGTAGTTTCCCTTACAAGCAAAAATACTCGGATTAATATGTTATCTTAGATTCATATCTAAAGATTATTTTCCTAGAATAATGTATATAATAACATATCCTTATATGTTTGTGTTAATAATTATAAAAGGGATTTGAATGTTGTAAGATAAAAGTGAATCTTCTAAATGAGTTAACTATTTTTTTTTACCTAACAGCTTTTTAATTCATTTTCCAGGTTATATAAAATATGTTAGTTTGGCTATATTAACAATCCAAAATGCTGCGCTTGGTTTAAGTATGAGATATGCAAGGACTAGAGAAGTTGAAATGTTCTCTTCAACTGCAGGTAAACCTTTTAAGAGACAGCTTATTTGACTTTATGCTTTACTTATACTCATTTTATGAAAAATTGCTTATGGGGGCTGGTACTTAATATCCCTAAGAAAATTTAAAAAAAACATTTCTCAGTGATAATCAGACCCAGATGTATGTTTACAATCGAACTGCCGTATCTACCCTAATCATTTTAATTTGAAGAAATATATAAATTACTTAAAAATTTCAGCGGTTCTTATAGCAGAGGTCTTGAAGCTAGCAATTTGCATAGTTTTAGTTATGCAGGAGTCTGGCAGTATACAAAAAGGGGCTATAACAATGTATTCTACAGTTATTTTAAATATTAAGGATACTCTGCGTGTTTGCGTTCCATCATTTTTATATGTTATACAAAACAACTTACTTTATGTATCAGCATCTAATTTAGATGCTGCCACTTATCAGGTATATATATAAATATAAAAATTGTAAAGTATCATAGCAATATAATTTTTAAAAATATGAAATTTCATCCCTAGGTAACATATCAGTTAAAGTTATTAACAACAGCATTTTTTGCTGTAATAGTTTTAAAAAGAAAATTAAAAAAATGGCAATGGGGAGCTTTGGGGTTGTTAGTGGCTGGTATTGCACTTGTACAACTTTCTTCGACGGATAAAGGAAAATCATCACCAAACTTAGCTAAGCAATCAAAGATTCTTGGTTTTGGAGCTGCCTTGGCCGCATGTTTTATATCTGGTTTTGCTGGTATTTACTTTGAAAAAGTCCTGAAAGAATCAGATATATCTGTAAGTGTTATTATTTTTTATTTGTTTTAGGTTCACACTGTATCCAGCAGGGTAGACAAAAGTAACCTAATATAAAGACACTCTACTCCTCACTTTTAGATGCATGACATGTTGAGTGTGGAAATGGAATGCCACTCTGTCTCATTATGTTGATATAGCGAGAAAAGAAAATAATTCACTCTCCCAAATGATAAATAAACATACAACCATGTTGTGTACAGTCAGATGCTGTGCTCTTGCACCACAACTTCTCTTCATATTCATTCATTATTATTTTGTTGTATATATTCTAAATGTTTCATCTTGCAGGTCTGGATGAGAAATGTTCAGCTGAGCTTATCATCTCTACCCTTTGGTTTAATAACGCATGTTATAAATAGTGGCACTTTGACCGACTTATTAAAGGGATTTGATGGGTTTGTTTGGTATTTAGTGGTGTTACAGGCCGCTGGGGGACTGATAGTTGCAGTTGTTGTTAAATATGCTGATAATATTTTAAAGGGGTTTGCAACATCTGTGGCTATTGTTATATCTTGTATAGCTTCCATTTATATATTTGACTTTGTTTTGACTATACAATTTGCTGTAGGTGCCTTATTTGTTATAGGATCTATATTTTTATATGGTTATGTACCAAAAAAGAGAACTGAAACACGGATGTCTGTTTGATTCATTTACAGTAGCAAATATATTATTATACAGATAGTCACAAATAAGACTATATTAGTGTATAAATATTTTAATTACATATGTAGCCATCATAAATATTATTATTTTTTGTGTAGTCTATGTTTAATTTATATTATGCCAATTTTTTTATGTGTTTTAAGAATCAAGAAGGTCTACTACTTAGAAAGAATTTTTTTAAAAGATTCTAGCATTGCTACAATTTATGTATTGAAAACTAAACAGTGACATTGAAAAACCTTTATTTATACAGACGTTTTTGAACAGCGTCAGAATAGAACTATCGATTATTGTGAGTAATTCTCTTTAAGCAAATTTTTTTGATTTTACAATTAAATTTTGAAGCTGTTGTAGTGCAGCGTCACAAAGTATCAGAGACGGGTGTAGATGCCATATTCACTCCGGGGAATGATACTTTTTAATTTTCTTACTGTAGTAACAAATAAATTACTCTCTCTTGTCTCGAAAAATAGCCAGTGTATCGGTAATTTACAGCCTTAACACTAGGTTCCCTCGGCTAATTGTAGAATACAGCATAAAGCTATCAACATCTTTAGTCAACAAAACATTTTATTACTTATTATAATCATTATTTGTCACAGCTTGCAGGTTATGTATGCCATCAAGAGTTACATTAAGGTCTTCCTATTTATTATTTGATTAATAACCAATTGAATATAACACAAAAAATTTGCAGTATTTATAAGTGGCAGTTATTTTAAATTAAAAAAATGAAAATATTTATAATAAGCCACTTGCATTATGTACTTATATTAGATTAAGTTAAATAATACTCTACATGTATATTTATTAAATGATCTTAAAATAATTTTATACCTCATGAGACTTTTGAATTATATAGCAAATAAAATTATTAATTATATTTTATAATTATTAAATTTTATAATTTTAGCTATTGTTTTTATTTTGAAACTGGATCCAAATAATTTTAAGTAAATTTAAAAAATACCTATAATTAGCTATTAGGTTTTAACTCAAGACTTTGTGAACTTTTGCACATTATTCACATGGGAAGAAGATAGTCAAAACAATAATCTAATATCAAATCTGCACAGCCATCTGCAACTATCTTCAGAGCAGAGTTGCCACGATTGGTTGACCCTTTGTACACTGCATTTTATTACATTGTATTGATTGTAGGTCCAAATCTTATTAAAAATTTTTAATAGCTTTTAATAAAAATACAAAAGCGAAAATAGTTTTATAGATTCAACAATTATAATCTTATGAAAAGGGGAAGAATAATAAGACCTTCATATGAGTAATATCTATTTGTATCTAATTTTACAATTTTTTGTATCAAATTTAATATGAATTAATAATTTTTCGTTTTCTCATTTGTTCCATCCATTTAATCAACTGTTGTTGTGGTGTTAATGGGTTTATTTTATAATAATCTTTTGGTGGTTTTCCTTCTTCTAAACGTACAAAATAATGACTGTATTGATATCTTACTTTTCCCAATCTAGCTCTAGCATGTCTTCTTATGCCTTTTATTACCATACCTTTGCCCGAAAATGATTCAGCTGTAATTTTTGATAGTAATATTTTTAATATTTAATTACAAAATAACAAATATAAAAACTTTGTCACATAAAAAACATCAAGAGAGGTAGAACTGAATAGAAATTTTATATATTATATATTTTATAACGAAAAGAATTTTTATTAATGAACTAGCGCTAATCACACACCAAATAAACTAGAGGGGTTGGGTGGTAGCGAATAAATAAGCTTGTTTACATTTTCTTTCATTACTGAAATAACAATACTTAAGTTTTATTAACTCATCCATGAAAGACCCTTTAGGAACCAGTGACTGGCACCAACACTTGGAAAGTAATTTGCTATGTTAAGGATCAAAAGTATTCTGCTTGGAACTTAATCAAATAGAAGCAAAAAAGCTAAACTAAAAAAAGTTTCTTTAAGTTCTACAGACAAAGATGTTTAAAATTGAATTATTATTAGGGTTGCTTACCTATCCAAAGGTTAGTTTTAAATTCTACATTATGTCGAGTAACAGCTAATTGTTGAGCTTCAAGTATAGCTTCTTTAACAAATGTTGCACCTTTTTTGTTGACAAAACTCAGTTGTTTAACTGCCTCATCTACTGTCATGCCTCTCACAAGACAAGCAATGTACCATAATTTGTCAGGACTATACTTAACATTTGTTTTCTGATGACATACAAACTAAAACATTAAGTTTTTGAATTAGTGGTAGTTAATAAGGGTTTACATACTGTATTAATTTATTATTCTTACGGCTGGTCTCGGCTCTTCGCCAATTTCTTGAGGAGGATATATTTTTTCGTTGTTACTAATAAATGTTTTTGGTAATGTTGATTTCGCCCATGCTAATTGTGGTCCGGTCGTGTGCAAGTTATTGGTTATGAGAGTGTTTTGCAACTTGCATTGAAACAGTTTCCTGATTGTATTCATGTCTAATTAGCAAGTTAGACGCATAAATATAACAATACTGGTTACTGATGAATACAAAAGTTTATTGCTTAAAATATCCTTCGTTTGGAAAGTATATTAAGTAAAAATACTATTGTGATCTACTTTTTAAATCAAATTGTCATTGTCAATTCAATTCAATTGACAATATATGTCAAAATAAATAAGTGTTGACAATTGACTTAATTGGCAATACTTTGTTTTGACTGTCTTACCATCTTTCTTTATGGAAAGGCTAAAGTATTGTGTAGTTCAGCCTTGTCTTCGCATGTAGTTTTGAGTAGGGCGTCAAAAACGGCTTTCATTCTCCTTTTTAGTATCTGGGTACATAGTACATATACAATGAGAATCTCTTATATGTTTAGCAAAATTGTAAAAATATTTTGAGATTTTTTTGTTACACTACGTTGCCTCTGCCTACCATGCTGTGTGCAGGAGACAGCGTGAAGCTGATATATTTTTCATTTATTCATAGATATATAACTTATGAATGAAAATGGCATTTCTAGATACTTAGGTCTCAGACTTGTGGTTTATAAATACGGGCCTAGGATTCTTAAATACTTGATATTACTGTAACTTTTCTCTATTCACATAAACTTATTAAAAATTTGTGTATATATATAATAGACATAGTCTGGAGTCTTTTTTAAATTAGTTTTTTGGACTTTGTAGACTATGTAGTATTCATCAATATCATTACTTAAATTTTTAATACTTATATACATACCATACATACCATAGGAGTTGGTGCCAAGTTGGGTATATTTTTTTAGCTTTTCTTCGGTGTATTTTTTTCTTAGTAATTAAGTAGAATATAAAAGAAAAACCGGCTGCACGTACGAAAAACAACATTCATTATCATGTTCCGCCGAGATCGTGGAATAATCAAGAGGTCAATCTCTTGATTGATTATTCTGTTTCTTATAAAATTGTAAGATGTTGGTAAGAACCAACATCTTATAATTTTATAAGAAACAGAAATGTAAATTCTTCAATATTATTTGAATAAAACAAAATATCAACCTTAAATAATTAAATATTTTAATGCATCTTAATTATATATGCTTCAAATAAAGTGGCGCTTTAATTTCTTTAGAAGTTTAGTTCACTTTTAGTTTTATTAGTGTAGTATAAAAGATGTATTGGAACTTGAATGCAGTAGGGGTCAGATTTTAAGATAAATATTATAATTCAAGTGAAGAGTCCGTAATTTATCCGAGGTCAGAGATGGAGCAGGAGCACAAAGTGTGATGATAAACGCGACGTGGTGGCTGGTCTATACCCACCCTACAAATTTTACTAACAAAAAATGTAGATAATATGAAATATTTGAATTGAATTTAATGACTTGGGGTAAATAAATAAAGATATAAGACAAAAAACGTTAGCAAACATATAAAATGTATTTTTTAATGTAGCACATCACATTATAAAAGTCAAGTCCATAGAAATTAAACAGGAAATTAAGCATATTTTTGTTATAAATTCATAATTCTTACCCTCATGACATTGGAATGGATTCATGGTTCCATTTATACGGATTTCAAACCATCACATGTAATAGTGTTAGTTATGTGCCATGAAAATACACATTATCTATATGTATAATGAAACAGTAAAAATATTTTGTCTGTACATTTAATATTTTTGACTGAAATGGATAGAGGGACACTTAAGAATAATAGAAAGCAGAACTATTTTTTTAAAATTTCTTGTCTGTCTGTATGTATGATCACGCTAATGTTCGAAAGTACTGAACCTTACTTCAAACTTTCACCAATTGCTTTGCTTTAACTCAACTTAACATCTAAAGTTTGTTTCATCAAAATCGGTTCATTAAAAATGTTATCAGCATTCAAATGAGGTCAAGGCATAAGTTTGCTTGCAAATATAAATCAATCCGTATGTAAACCTATACTTATAAAAAATCTGTATTGGATTAATGGATTCAATTTTGGTATTTTTTGTAATATGCAATTATTACAGTTATTTAACAAAGAATATTATAAATCTTCACCCGAATCAATAACATTACATTTAAGGCTATTTCTGAACGAGTAAATTAAATTAGTCATTGCCATCAACACTGTCAATTCTGTTCATTAAATGAATAATCATGCAGTTCAAGGGGGCGAAGTCGCTAGCAGGCCGCAAGGTGGATATATAAGTTTTGATTTAAAATTTAGCAATACATAAATTATCAGTCCATCAAACTAATCATTGTCTTTTACATCAATATTTTTGTCAAGCAACTCTTACAATAAATAATATTAAGAAGAGTAGAAAACAGTATTATATATTAATACATAATTTCTATTTTCTCTGCAAAGCGCAAAAGATGTCTTGAAAGAAAATAATACATATTATATAAAATCATTAAATTTCATACACATACAGTCAACATTAAGTTTTAAAAATTAGGGTAATGTAAACAGAGATGTAAATATCTGCACAGTAGTGAACTAAATTTAAAATTATGTGTTAAATTAATAAAACATAATGCTGTTTAAAATTGATCTATGACACTTGGATTCAAAGTCATGTAACAATTCATCAATATCATTGTCTAAGTCTTCACTTTGTGCCATTTTCGTTACCATGTCACTTATTAAGAATGCTCCAATAGTGGCTTCTTCATGGTTATCTTGAATATCAATATTGATAACATGTACGGGTTGATTATATATCGATCTTCTAGAACCGAACCATTCAATTACTTGATCATAGACCCTTTCTTCACAAGTTATAATAACATCAAAGCGCTCAGTGGTTACTTGAAATTTTTCAGGTGATGGTTTTATTCTTCGATTTCTATCTAGCATGTGGAGTAGTCCATTTTGAGTGTAATAAGCTTTATCTTTCTCTAATAAGTCATTATAAATATCATCGTAAGGAACTCCAAATTCATAACAATTTGGACGATCAGCTGATGCTCCTGGCAACTTAACCTTTTCACCTGTTCCATATGATTTAACTTTAAATCCTTTTTTGGCAAGGAAAGCATGTGCTTCCATGCTTCTATTCATATTTGACGAGCAAACTACAGCTATATATAAATCGTCCATTGTGATTTGGAATATTTATTGTACTTTTGAATTGGTGACGTCGCCAGTTATTTAATCATTATGTTGGAATTAACACAATGTATAAAATATATTTTATAAATAATTCAATATAGATTGATCCGTTCAATTGTTTTAATACATATAGTCAAAATTAATCTGTAATTGAAAAGTAATAAATATTAAATTGAAAATTCAACTCGTCAAACTAGTAAATATATATAGATATAGATAGTAAATATATAAGATAGATAAAATATTTGAGTTTCGGAGTTGCCAACACCAGTCACCAACAACATAACATGCGGTACGGTACCGAAATATACGGTACGGTATATAATTAAAAAATTGAGGATGTGAATTAAGGTATTATGAGAAAATGAAATGAAGTATAGTACTCTAAGACTCTAACCCTAGAAAAATTGCAACCATCCATCGGGGAAATATCGTTACCTACTTAGTAATCATTAGTTTATTTACAATTTCCAAATATTTAAAAATAAATGATGCCGTGAAAAATTCACGTTTTTATCTGAATTAGGCTATTGCAATAGACAATAATCTATAAAAATATAATATGGAATTATATTATTATTTTATATCCTATTATTGGAAATTAAGTATTGTCCAATGGCAGCTTGGATTTTTTTTAGAATGTTTCTTAAATATTTCCTTTAGTAATATTGTGTAAGAATTACACATTATTATAATATAAAAGGTTTAAAATAATATGTATGGTACAGTACGGTATCGTAATGATTTTTATTGGTATTAAAATTATAAACGGCATTTCTTTACACTCTGAGGGAATATTTAAAAAAATACGGTAAGTCATCCTATAGTTTACTTGACAGTTGACAGCTAGTATTGCTAGTATGTTGGTATGGTATGGTTCTTTAAATCTGGCGTTCCGAGCAGCAAATATGTTCTGTGGTTCCGAACGTGCCAGTTGTGCTAGTATGTTATGTTCATGAGTAAATGTGTTCTGTGTATATGTTCCTTGGTTGACAGTTTCAAAAATACATAACCTCAGATATCTTTTGCATATTATTTCCATAGTATTTATTTTTCTGATAAAAGCATGTTGCGTAGCTTCAGAAGATATCTCAATCAAAAAAAAAAATGTTCATATTTATATATACAAAGACAAACATTTTTAACAAACGAGTATAAATGCACCGAAGATTGGAATACGCAAATATCTTCATCTATTTTAAAAAGAGTAAATCTTAATGATTTTTATAATGTTCTTGACCAAAACTATGCGTCAAAGGGGGTCATAAGCGCTATCGATGTCGACATGTTTGCTAATGCAGTAAATGAAGCTGGATATCTTGAAGAACTTAAAGATCTATTGCATAAATTAAGACTCTCTGCCGAAACGGGAAATACATTAGAATCTACTCATTGTGCTACTATAAGAAATTTCATTGAACATGGTAACATACAAGACTTAGTACAAATTTTAAAAGATCCAATTAATTTTGGTATTTTCTTAGATTACTATTCTGCTAATATATTGTTAGATAAACTTCTTGTCGCTCAAAACTTTGAACTAGCGGCAAACGTTGCTTCTGTTTATATGTGTCAAGAAGACTTCTCTAATGAGATCACTAACACAATGTCACAATATGCATGTTATAAATATTTATCAGAATATAAAGAAAAAGAAGAGCATCCAACTCCTGAAACCCCTAAAAAGGAAAAAGTGGAAGAAATTAAAATTCGGGTTAAATTTTTAAGGAACCCCTATTTTGATGATCATTTTGATATAACAGATTTAAGAATATTATCAGGAAAAACACTTGCATGGATATCAAAAATTTCACATGACAATGTTAGTTACAACTTGCAAATAATTGGTTGGTTTTTTTATCAAAAACATAATAAGCTACGTTTGCTATGTGAAGAATTATTAAATGTAAAATCCTTCAAATTGTATCCTGAGGTATTGCAACTTATAATACGAGAATCTAATAATTCAAATGAAGAGGAAAAAAATGTTTTAGATCAGTGTATAGATAAATTAAGGAAAGCACCATTATCTGAAATAAATTTAGAAGACTCTGTTAAGAATTCTATAGAAAATGCTATAAATAAAACACAAAATAAGGATATATCTGTTCAAAAACAAGTAAGTTTTTTATTAAGTATTTCATGAAGTAACAATATTTTAGTATAAATAACAATAAAGGAGGAGGTGCAGTGTCACCAGCATGTGACTATAAATATGATGGTTGTTGGCTTGATTCTCACTCAGGGGAATGAATTATTTAGTATTTTCATTTACCTCCTCTCCTCTTATAATAAAGAAAGATGAGTAAGTTTCTAAATAATCCTTTGGCAGAAAAAAGAGAAATGGAGTGTCTTAACAGTAGGTGCCCTTTGCCTACTTGGTACATCACTTTTTTTAGCTTTTCACTGTATGCAGGGTAGTGAAGTTAAAATAAAATTAGATAAAAGTAGCACAGAATCTTACAGTCAACAGGAGAAAGTTTGGCCAAAACATTATTAAGTTTGGTTACTCATCATGCACCATCTCCAAGATGGGTGGTGCATGGCTACAAAAATGAGAAGTTTCTCTAGTTCTTTCGCTGTGCCATCCCATTGTTGTCATTTTAATGCCTCTAGGTTCTGTTTGTATATATGTGGGATACAGCAAGTGTAAAACTAAGAGAAATTTCACAAACTATAATAATAAAATTTATATTTTCAGTTGTTTAAGAACTTTGAGATAGTTAGAGAACAAAAATTAAAAGAGCAATCAGATCGTCTCGATAGAGCCAAGCGTATATTAAGTATTGAAGAGAAACAAAAGCAGCTACAAACTGAGGAACAAAAGTTGTGGTTCTTTGACAATGAAGAGACCATTGATTTGCAAATAGAGGAAAAAGAACAACTTATCGATACATCTATTACTAAGGAGGTAGCCCAACAAAAGAGTGATGAAAATTATATACCACCTGAAATATTACCTAAGCGTAAATGATAGAATACTGCAGTAGTTTAGTTTATCTTAATATGTAATTTATTTACTTTTAGTGTAATATATATCATAGGAAAAAATTATGTAGTTTCACTTAATTTATTAATTTAAATTGAGATAAAAAAATGTTATTATGTAAAAATAAAGGTTAATAATGAATAATTCAAAGACAAAGGTTTGCTTTGCATTTTAATCAGATTAATGGATTTGTATTTTCATCATCATTAGTCTTGTCCTTCATTGCTGGATATAGGTCTCCAACAATACCACTGATCTATGGCGCTGTTTCTAATAGTTTAGTGTGTAATACTGGTGACAGTTCGATTAGAAACAAATATCCCTAGAAATCTATTTTAAAATTGACAAGTACTTTGAACTATAGGTTTGGATTAATCTGTATGCAGTAGAAGTAAATATGAGAGGTATAATAGCAAAATCTAACTAATTTGTTAAAAAATCCCAGCAGTCATTCTATTCATTTCTACATATCAAATTATAACACACTTCAAAGTATCAAACAATTTGGACAAAAAATGTTTAATTTGTTAATAAAAAATAAAAACAATTTTGCTTAAAATATATTTATATATATTTTAATTCTCTATTATTAGATATTGAGCATCTGTGTCCAGTTATAGTAAAATTGAGCCTATAAATATAAATTTCGAACCTACAACTTCTATCTACAAATGAAAAAGATACAAGTCCAAAGGTAGCATAGGTAATCAATCAATTTAATAGATATATTATGTAACATATACATATATACAGATAAAAAATATTTTTATATAATTATTTTGCATTAAAAAATGTATGAGACATTAGCTAGATGCTGAGGCAAGGAGTGTTTATCACTTTATTATAACATTTTTTAACATCATGTTTTAATATTAGAATGTAATTTGATTTAATTGTCCTTTTGCAATTTTGTTAGATCAACTTGTATTTTCTTTAGTACATCTTCAGTTCTTTTAGATTTTTCCGCTTTAATACTTTCTTCTAAGTCGATAATGTCTCTTGATAATATACCTGTCTCATTAACAAGTGACACAATAGTATTGCACTCTGAATGTAGTAAAGCTAGTAATTTGTATGCTTTCTTTGCTTGATCATCTCTCTTGGCATCCTAAAAAAAGTGTATATTTTCTTTAAAACCATAAAATAATTTTATTTCAAATGAGAGTAAATGTGACAGTTGTGGATTTAATTTCTGGGGGAATGATTTTCTTTTACATTTCTTTGCTTTGATAATAAAACAATGTCGTTGAGTTACGCCTCCCAATATGCAAGATTTCTAAAATTAAACGTAATTATTACTTATATTTTATAATTTCCATTTCGTAACTACAGAAAAATGACTTACTTTAAACAAGGTTTCATCAGCAATAGAAAAGCATCTATCGAGCTGACCTTCTAATGTGTTAATTTCTTTTTGCAGCTGTCTAGTATCTTGTAATATTTTTTTTATTTCTGCATTTTGCTTTTCTACATTACCTATTATTTCCAATATCCGTTTTGTATAGATATGTCTGAAACAATATTATATTTTTAATGGTTCATTACGTTAATTGAGGCGGTAGAGGCGCAGTGGCACAGAATCTGACTGTAAACGCTACTGATGTTGGTTTGATTCCCACTTGATAAATTATATTCTAGATCTCTCGTTTTAGTGACAATCTAAAGCAGCAATGAATATATATGTCGGCGTTGGTGATAATTTATTTAAATATTGAGAATAAATTCATAATTAGTCAATTAATAACAAAATATGTTTTAAGGAGTAAAATTAGAAATAACATTTAGAGTTAATAATATGCTGTAAATATTGAATTGATGGTTTTGTATTTGTCGGCGTCACTTTTGGCGCGTCATCGTTGTCAACGTCATTGTTAATTTATAAAAGGCCGCGCGGGCGTTATACGCTCGGAAGGGGAGGCCGGGGTGCATGTTCTTCGCCATCCTGTCTAACACCCCGGACCTGATACCTGGCATCTACAACGTGACGAAGTTGCTATTCATGCCAGGTATCAAAAGAAGCTTGGGGGAGCAAGAGGGGCCCGGCGCATTGTCACCGCTGCCAGGCATTCGGGCACTCCAGCCACGGGTGCCACCGGCGGCTGGCTTGCGTGAGGTGCGGCGAAGAGCATCTCGCGCGCGACTGCCCGAGGCTCCTAGACGCCGCCGCCACCTGCGCCAATTGTAAAGGCGCACACCCGGCAAACTACACCTCTTGCTCTTGCCCTCAATTTAAGCGCGAGTTAAGAAACAAGAGCAGTGGACACTCAACCACGCTACAAGTGGCAAGAGTCCTCCACTTCGCCGCCGCTGCCTTCAACCGGAAAGAGAGCCCAGCAGCAGCATTCCTAGATGTGGGTAGCGCCTTCGACCGTGTTTGGCACCCTGGTCTGCTCCTCAAGATACTCAACGCCGGCATGCCTCACCACCTCGCTCTCGTCCTGGCCGCCTTCCTCCGTGGCAGGACTTTTCGTGTGAGAGTTGAAGGTAGCATGTCCAGGAGTCACTCAGCCACAGTAGGCGTGCCGCAGGGCAGCACCTGGTCCCCGGCGCTCTACTCTAGCTACACCGATGACGTTCCGACGATCCAGGACACCACGCTGGCTTTGTATGCGAATGACATCGCCCTCCTCATCAAATCGCTCAACCCCTCTCACGCCGCCGTCAAGCTCCAACGGGCCCTCAATCTGCTGCCTAACTGGCTAGCGGAGTGGAAGCTCACCATCTACGTCAGCAAGACTCAGATCGTCTCCTTCGGATCGCATCTCAAGCTACCTCCTCCGCTCAGCCTACAGGGCCAGCAGATCCCTTGGAGCCCCCACGCCATCTGCCTGGGAGTGGTGATAGATAGGAGGCCCACCCGGCTGGGCTGACCGCCCAGGCGACTCTAGCTCATCCTCCCCCTCCTAGCCCCCATCTTCCCCAAAACTATTCCCCCCTCGGAGAAGTAGCGCCTTCACAGCCACAACCCGAAGACGCACCTATTTTAATAGGTGCAGAGTGAAACCCGGCAATAGGGAATCTCCCTGATGCCGCTCCCCTCGCTCCCTCATGGTGAGCAAGAAGGAAGAAAACACGCTCTCTTGTACGCTCAGTCGAGGCTCTACAACGGCTCGGAGCACTACTCGTGCTCCACCGCTGGCCAACCTCGACTATTTTAATTAAAATGTCGTTAAGACCTATTTGCAATTATACTGAGCTGCAGCAGTGAAAGGCGAGTGTTGATATATCGGAAAGGGATCCCTTAAGCTTACTCCTGGGGTCACAAGTCCCAGGCACTGCTCCAAGCCTTACATCATTTAAAGAATAAGATAATTATGTTATTATTTTCCTTGTAATTTACTATGTTTCACTTATTATTTGGTTTATTTATTTGTTTTAGATTTACTTATTTATTTAATTTAGTATTTCGAGTAGAACCAAAGGCTAGGACATGGTCCGAGGTTCTACTCGTTTATTTTTAATATCAATTGCGCCTTTTTTTTCTCCGACATATATTAATAGATTACCTTTTGTTCCTGCCTCTTAATTTTTCATATTTAGCTTTGAGAATATTCCTTAATTCTTCTTTTCTCTCACACTCTTCTTTAATAGATTTAGCAGTTTCTTTTAAATTTATTAAAGTGCTCTTGCACCTGTTTCTTTCACTCTAAAAAACAAGCACAATTAATATTATAGATGCTGTTGTGACGCAGGGGCACAGCTTTTCACTATAAAGGCGATAGTTGTGGGTTAAATTTCCCAATAGCAGAAAGATTTACTTTCAGTTTCTCGCTCTGATGACAAGACAAACCGCGGTGTTGAGCTCGAATGCGATTCGAGTGGAAGTGGGAATAGAATCAAGTCACAGAGTCCTTAATAGTAGTATTTCATTTGTAGGTTTTTATAAGTAGGTACATGTTAAACTTTGGATATATATTTTATGATCAATATTCTGATAACTTATCCGTTTTCTGAAATTATAAATATTTACTCTACAACTAAGGTTTTTACCATTTATATGATTATTTGCTTATTTTACCTGGTTATTTTTACGTGTTTATTAAGAAAGAACACTAAAGAGAATATATTAGGTATGAACATGTTATGTACAAAAAAAGGAAAGAACGAAATCACGAACAGCAACTAAAAAGTTATAACAAAATAAATCAATAGATTACAGGTTGTATATAACAACTAATAAATAAACTAGTATACATTTATAATATAAAGGAATGTTTCTTATATCACAATGTAGCAGAAGTATTAAGAAGTTATTTCGTATTCTCTTTTAAAGATAGTTCGTTTTCTTAGCTTGTCTACACGGTGCCTATACACTGTACAGGATGGCTGAAACTAACGCACCGCAAAACAAACGATAGAGGAAGCCATGTAACGGGACCTTCTCGGGAAGTGTGTCGCCTGTTGACATGAGAGATTCCATTGTAAACCTTGTAACCACATGTGGGGATAGTGAACAAACATGTAAACGAGTCCCAAATTCAAGCAAAAAGCAGAATAAAATATCTTAATACTAGATTTTCTCTACCCAGTTATATGTTCACTTAGTTTTAGACTACTCTTTTTCTCAGTATTAAGTAGTACAATCGCAGACCAAATCAATTTAAAAATGTTTTCTTTAAGTTGATTTACTTCCTTACTTACTTGTGGAAAACTATTCAGAGCTCTTAATTTCTCGATTTCAAGTTTAATGGACAAATTTTTGGAAGTTATATCTTCACTTTTCCTGTGTAACATGCTTAAATTTGAATGAACTTTTTCTAAAATATTCTCCGTCACATCTGTATCTGTTATATCAATGCCAACATTATTTAAAATATTTTCTAAATTATGTATATCAGCTTCAGATTGTTCACATTTTTTTTGTGCCTGAAAGATTGGAACAAATTAAATCAATGTTAAATCATTACAAAATGTATACTAATATTATAAAGGTGAAGTATGTGTTTCATTGAATGGATTAATTTCAACAGCTACTGGTTTAAATTGAACAATTCTTAATGTGTTAAATAGCCTATTTATGGGAGAGTTATAGGCTTTATTACATTATATTAATGATGTAGCTAACTGCATCTATATTTGGATCTACCTCATACTTCGAATGTTTCATGATTCAAGTATCATACGCAAATTTTACTTATTTTCATTTAACTGCAAAGGCAAAAGCACAGACTCAAGCTAGTATTTAAAGTAAAATACCTGTACATATTCTACATCCATTAAATTTTTTTCACTTTCAAGTCTATCTAATTTTTGACGGAGTAAAATAGTAGTTTCTTTTAACTCTTTTAATGTTTTATCACATTCATAAGGGTTTGTATTTATTTCATTGTCATAGTTTTGTAGGTCCACCAATTTTTCAATAGATTTAGATTGCATATTATGTGTATTGCTGTTTCTTATTTCATTTATTTTAATAATTTTATCCTTAATATCTTCAGAAGTTATATTTATATATCCTGAATAGTCTGTTTAAAGAAGAAAATATATTAATCTTAACATTAATTAAATATATTATTTGATACATGTAAGTTGTTTTTTATTATAATTACCAAAGGTATTTCTTATTGCAGGTGTACAGCATGGAGGAATCCAAATTGCATTTAAATCTTGTGCTATTTTATTGCTAATATCTTGATAAAATTGCTGTTTTGTATTTGTAGATTTCAGTTTAGTTGTTAGTTTTTCATCCTCACTTGGAAGTTTTTCAATAAGGAACATAAATAATTGTCTTAATTCAGTTTCATTATGGTATAGAAATGTTTGGTATCCTACATCATTTTGATAGCCTAGATCCTGTTGAATATGCCATTTTATATGTCATGTGGCAGAGGCACAAGCATGTGACTGTAAACACAATGGTTTTCAGTTCAACTCCCACTTAAAGTCAGCTTCACGCTGTGTTCACCACACCGCAGGGTACGCAGAGGGTACCAGGTGATAAGACACTTTGTTCTCCACTTTCTGGCGAATTCTGGAGGCATTGTGTGTTGAGTGGCAGAACTCAACGACGCGTTTTGCTCGACACCAGAGCAAGAAATGAAAATATAAATGTTAATAAATATTTCACTTCCTTGAGTAGACATCGAATTCACAACCGTTGCGTTACTGTCACACCCTTGTGCCGCTGCACCACAACGGGCCACTTGGAGGACAGAATTACTTCATGTTTTCATTCTTTGTTCTGTTACTCAACATGCAATGTATTAAAAAATCAGCAGTAAGTAGGGAATAGATGGAGTTGACTACTCACATTATTTTTTGTGGGGTCCTTATTTATACAAAGGCTTCATATAAAGTATTGTTAATATTTTATAACAGTTCGAATTCCACTCCATTATTTTTTTTGTTTTCTAAAAAGTACTGTAACAGTACTATCACTTAACATGTCTTAAAAATTGGACAGGAATAGGGAAATGGAGTATTTTAACACTATAGGTTTCCCCTACTTCATTACAGGTTCCTTTTGCCTACCTTACCATGATAATAAAAGTCAAGCTAATTGTTTACCTTACACAAAGATGCAACTTGTGCCGCAACATCTATTCTTTGAGACACTCCTGAGGGTAATTTACTAGGGACGTTGATTTGTGGATTGATGGCATTTATACATCTTGTTGCAGACTCAACTATTACTTCTACTGGCAGATCACTAATAGTTTTAATATTATCACTTATTTCGCTGAAATTATATTTTAATATTTTTTACATTTACTTTACGTTAATTAAATATGGTTGTTTAGATTTTCATGATTAATCTGAACATTTCTATAAATAGTAAAATTTCTAATAACATTTACGAATAATTTTTGTCAAGAAAATATAATTTGTTTACTAAATAAATAAGTTAGAAAAAACAAATCTAGTTAAACTTACATATTTAAATCCTTTAAAAAATGCATTATAATCGAATCTACTTCTTCCATTATTTTTCTTGAATTCTTTTTTAATTGTCACAATAAAACATTTAAATATTACAATAATTTATTAATATTTTGTAGAGATATAATTTTTATCTGTATATAAATTCACAAATATGATAATAATAATATTTTGTTTTTTTTATTAAAACTAAATATAGAGTAACATATACCTACCTACATATAGTAACATATACCTTATTAGTAAATAAGGTATATGTTACTATATGTTACGTTAGTATATGTTCCTTGGTTATTGGTTAATATTAACACAAAATTTACTACAGGCTACAACAAGGAGTAAGGACCATTATTGATCAAGGAACATATACTGTAACTTATAGTTGCTTATTGAATTTTATTTGTTACTGATTTGTTTTTGATTTTTCTTTTTAAAGCAGTGGCATAGTGGCAGTGTAGATTAAACATATACCCATATTCAAGGAACATATACTTAAATGCCCATATTATTATATTATGGCCTTTAGGCCACAGAACACATTTACTCAAGCTTTTGCTTTGGGCCACAGACTACATTTATACTCAACACAATTTACTTCGACAATGTTACGAAGAATCATAGATAATATATATAAACTAGAGAATTATATACATATAAAATCAAATCTCTGAATTATAGATCAACCCGTTCCATATCTTTTTGTTTTAAATTAGCCAACCAAATAGAAAAATTCAAAGGTACTATGAGTACCTTTGAATTTTTCTACAGATAATGTATACAGATAATGTATCAAGCCATTCCAAACCAAAATTTCGACATGTATCTGATGTATCCTTATCTTTATATCTTTACCAAAAAATATACTCTATGTGAATATGTAAATGACAAATGTCATTTGCGCACGTCCATATCATAACTACAATTGATTTCTTAATTTCGAATTTCTCGAAAAGTTTCTTTATTTCGAATAATAACCAAAGCTAAATATTATTATTTAGATTTCAATAAATTATCAGGGACTTGTTATAATCAGAGATAATGAAAAAAATATTTATTATTAATATTTGCTTAATGTTACAGAATGCGGTATAGTTAAATCTTTTGGTTGTGTTATAATGAATTAAATTTCTCATCCATTTAATATTTCTTCATTATTTTTTTAGATGTGCCTTGACTATGATGGGTGGTTAAATATAAAGTTGGAGCATTCTATAAATTGTAGAAACGAAAAATATTGTCCTCGGGGAAATATCACATTAAAAAGTATAAGAGCAGGAATAGCGACTGTTGATCAAATTAATTTTAGCAGACAAGATTTGAAAGAACTTAAGGTTTTGATATTGTACCACATGAAAATATGTTTGTACTATATTTTTTTGCAGTTTGTTTTAATTCATAATTTCTGTTTTCTAGGATATTGCTGATGTAGATGGATTCTACACAATAAGAACATTAGTTACATCTGCTGATAGTAATGAAATCGAAGTTTTCTCATCAGTCAAAGCACAATTATTTTTAGATAATAGGTTATCTGATGTTATTAATGCATGGGTGCTACCAAATGGTGAAGTCATTGCAGTAAACTTTCAAGTAGCCAATTTATCATTGAGTAGTAATGACTTAACTTATGAAAGAAATGATGAATATGCATTAAACACAAAATTCTTTATTCATCATGTTGAACAAGCACCAGTGTAAGTAAATGTTTTCTTTATAAAATATTATATTTAACATGATTGAGGCCAGTTGTGACACAGGGGCATACAACTTTCCTCAGTTATGTTAAGTATACAAAATGTGACTGGTTGTGAGTTTGATCTCTACTCAAGGAAATGAAATATTTACTTTAATTTATATTTCATTGTCTTTGTTCTTGTGTTGAGGTAAAGCACGGCATTGAGTTCTGCCACTCAACATGCGATACCTCTAGAATTGGGCGGAAAGTGGGGAATGGAGTGCCTTGACACTAGGTTCTCTCTGCCTACCCTGCTGTGTGTGGGATTTGGTGTGTAGGTGATTTTTTTAATTATATTTTTATACTTAACATGGCGGTCTACCAGCAGAATTAATTTATAAATCTATAAATATTGTTATTTATAGATTTTTAGTTTATGTGGCAAAAAACATGTTAGAAGAAATTTATATTATTTTTATTTATTCCAGTCCTGACACAGCATCATATATACAGAAATTGGAAAGAGAAAGGGAAGCTAGAGAAAAAGGAGAAATTAAAGATAATCGATCATTCTTAGCTAAATATGTATGTAGAGAATTATTACTGATATATATATATATATATATATATATATATATATTCATTATAATTTTAATATAAATACTTCACAATTAAAATATGATTACTTTTTTGCAGTGGATGTATATTGTGCCAATTGCAATATTTGTTATGATATCTGGTGCAACAAACCCTGAACCTACAGGTCAAGCATCTCGGTAAACAAGAGGAAAATTAATTTATAGTACAATTTTGTTATTTATTATGTTCATATCAATAAAAAAATATATAATGGAAAACTGGTTTTTATTTAGAATCTTAGTCTTAATGTGAAACCATTACAAATCACAAAGCAATGAATTACAAAAGTTTTATGAGGATAAATGAAAATTTAAGCACCAATTTTTTCAATTTCTTCTACATCTTCAATATCGAGTAGTTGAATTTTTTTTCCAAAGTGTGCTTCTATTTCGAGGTTTATGTCCATGGCCTGTGGAGAATCAATTAAATTTATTGCTATACCAGCCTTTCCAAACCTTCCAGTGCGGCCAATTCTGTGTAAATATGTTTCACAATCAGCTTTTCTATCCAAATCAATAGGCATATCAAAGTTAACAACAAGTGTAACTTGTTCCACATCTATTCCACGAGACAGGACATTGGTTGTAATTAATACTTTTTCAAGACCAGCTCTGAATCTATCTAGTACTGCTATTCTCTGTTCAACTGTTAGTTCTCCAGATAACACTGCAACAGAATGTCCATCTTTTGACATTTTTTCTGACAGCCAACTAGCCGTTTTTCTAGTATGACAAAATATTATTGCTTGACCAATTGTTATAACTCCATAAATATTGCAAATAGCCCTATATTTATCATCAGAGTTTTTACATTTAACATAATATTGTTTAATGTTGTCAAGCGATTCTTCTTCTCTTAAAAGTCTGATTATGATTGGGTTAGGTACGATTATTTCTGCAAATTCCATAACAGCACTATTATATGTAGCAGAAAAGAACATCATCTGACATGTAGAAGGAAGACATTTGTGGATGCGGATACATTGATCTTGATGGCCTTGTCTATCTATCATCACATCTGCTTCATCCAAAACGAATACTTTTATCTTCTTTAAATCAAACAGTTTAAATTTTTCACCCCAATCTAACATCTTACCAGGGGTTCCAATTAGTATATGATCTGTAGTTTTGGTTCCCCTAGGAACTTCTTCTCCTCTTACAGCATACTTCAGTTTTATTTCTGGACAAAACTTGGCCATTTTTGCAGCAACTTCTCCTGTTTGAATAGCTAATTCATATGTGGGACTTAAACATAACACTTGTGGAAAGTTTTTAGTTGTATCAACACGACTCAACATAGCCAACACAAATGCAGCAGTTTTTCCTGTTCCTGATTGTGATTGGGCAATCATGTTTTGAGGAGGATCTGCCAACAGTGTTGGTAAGGCAGTTTCTTGTATTTTAGAAGGAGCATTAAATCCCATTTCATAAACACCCTTAAGCAGATTTCGTTTTAAATGTAAAGCTTCAAAAGTTTTAACTGAGTATAAGGGTGAGTTCGGATCTTTCCTTTGAATTTCAATGTCTTGTTTAGATTCAACTAATCCTTGTCGAATTATTTTCATCAACAAAGAAGCGTCAGCAGGATTCGCGGCGTCAGCGCTTTCTTCTGATGAATCTAACTGCTGACATGAAGCAGGCTTTTTTGTTAAACCTAAACTGGCAACTTTATTAGAAATTTCTAATTCGTCAGCCTTTTGACCCCATTGATTTGCCATTTTGGAAGCGATCTGAAAAAATATTATTATCAATTATTTTCTACATTAATCTTGTTCTCGGTTACCATTCCCTTACACAATTGTTATTAAACAAGTATAATGCTACTAACAATAATATTGGTATATGTAGCAAACCTAAAAACGATGTTTATTAATGAAATGGATAACTTGAATATATTTTTCAACGACTACAATCACAGACTATAGAGAATATATACCTATTTATACGATGAAAAGAAGCTAAATTATAAAAATATGTGAGTAACTTGTTCTGTTCTCTTCTTTTTATGTTCTAAGCTTCGGAGCAAGTTGTACTTGTAACTTGTAAAGTTGTAACCTCCGTGACAACTTATATCTACAACAATTGTCATTTTGACATTAATACCAGATACACAGACTGTTTATTATTTTTCACCAAAGACAATCATAAATGTATTTTTTAAACTTACACTATACACTAAAACTCTGCTTGATTTTAAGTTCAACTTTCATAACCGTCAATAATATTCTTTATAGCAAGATAGATAGAGAGAACCAAGAGTCACCGCTTCGCTTGACCGCTTTTTCTTCTTACAAAGGTGGGAAAAAGACAATAAATTCTCTTAATTCTAATTCGAACCCAAAACGATCGCACAGTCATCCACAAAGTTGTAATTGTTTTGTGTTTGTGCCAGTACTTACATAGTATTTTGTAATGTAATTTCATTAAATGTTAATTTTCCAGAGACCGGAAACGGTACGAAGTAATATTTAAGATAGTATGAACTTCTAAGCTCTTCCGGTATTGGCTTCTGTTACGTATTACCTCACGGATCTTGGATTAGCTAAGTTTGTTGTTCGAGTTTTGTTTTTATAAATACATGTTATGTGGAGAGCACAATAGGAATTGTAGTCATTTATTTGTTTCGCTGTAGGTATATATGTAATATATTTACTACTAACTTCGTGGGATTTATTTTAATATTTGAAATTAGTTTAGATATAAGAATATTTTTAACCGACTTCAGTAAAAGGAAGAGTTTATCAATTCGATTTTTTTTTATATTTATTGCCTCAGAACTTTTGACTGGGTGAATCAATTTTGTTGTTTCTTCTTTAATTGAAAGCTAGTGTAGTGTGGTGTGGTCCCGTGTGGTTCCATTTCCACATTTGGTTTTATAATTTGATCCACTTCTGGTATAAAATGGTAATGGACAATGGTATAAAATGTAGAAAATTCCAAGATGATATTTCACCGTTTTTTTATTTGACGAAGATATTGAAACCTTTGAGTGGTTATTCCATTCCAAAACAAAATTAACAACTATACCATAGTTTAATATTAAAAAAACACATTTATTAATCTTGAGAGCAATTTAAAAACGCGGTCTTTTATTTTGATTTCCATAAATATACCTACATATGCTACTTAAACAAAAAGATATAAATAAATAATACTTTCAAAATAATATTTACATTGGTATCAGGAATGATTAAAAGAAAATGAAAATGAAAGACCAACTCGTTCTATTGAAACATTTATAGAACATAATGGAGTTAAGCTGAACCCTATTTATTATTCGTTCCCGTCTCGTTTCAAGGTTACCTATAAAGGCGAACTGGAGCATTTTCTGGATGTTGTACAATGTAGGAACTTAATAATTGTTAAAGTTAAATTAATAGTTAAAAAAACATTATAAACGCTATTCATTCAAAATTCAAACATTAAGTTTAATAACTAAATTAATATTAATTTAGGGAGTAGATTCTAATAAACCGTAAAACAAGTGTTCAGTGAAATATTTTTAAGGGTCTGAATTTCAAATGTTTTAAAAATCGGTGCCGATTTAAAGATTTTGTTTGATTAGTGTTAAAATACTCCGCTCCCCATTTTCTGCCGAATTCTGGAGGCACTGAGTGCGCATGGCGGAACTCTATTGCGTGCTTTTTACATACTTGGCGACTTCTCCAATTAGTCTTATAAAAAATAAAATCGCTACATTATAATTATTATATATATTTTTTGCCATTTTACTTTAGATGGTGTGCCCCAAGATGTACAGGGAAAAGTGTCAATATTGATTGGAGTGAAGATGAAATTCCTTCTCCCTATTCGTAATTTGGAATTATCTGCCTAGTAACAATATAGTCAACGCCAAAAATATATTTTGATACAAAATATTTTTTATTGTAACTTTTCCTTTCGTCAATACAAACTTGTTGAAGATAACAATTTTTCTTAAGAATTCCAGTCCAGGTAAGAATTTTTTACGGGTCCTCATATACGGACGAAATTAAACATGAATACTTGCTTTTACCTCTGACGTGGAACATTCCGCTCCAATACATTCACTTTGAACACAAGGGAAACTTCAGGAGGATAATCGGGTTTAGCAACATATATCTGCTCTGGCGGCTGCCGCAACGAGATAAATGATGAAGTCGTATTATTTTATATCATAATTACCGGTAACATACTTTATACGCTATTAGAAATAAATGAAATCTTAGAAATAGATATTTGTCAAGTTAGTTTAGCAAATATTATTATATTTTCCTTATATTAGGTAATGACAAATTTACTATTATTGAAATTGAAAAATCTAATTTTAAATTTCATTAATTTATCCAATAAATATATTTGAATAAATCTACTTATAAATATAAAATAATAAGTAATATGCAACACAGAATGGCTGTCGCCTTATCTAGCTCTATTTATCAATCAATAGAGCGTTGCGCGTTATCAGTCAACCTCATCCTATACCACCTACTATTCGATAATTGAACATGTGCAACGTTAATGAAATTTTCTCCTCACGAGGCATGTTGTCGACAATATTTCTATATGATATAAATAAATTATTAATGTCATATCTTTTATTAGCTTGACGCTGCATCCCGCACACAGAAGGGTAAACAGAGGGAACCTAGTGCGAGTGGGAATCGTTGCACAACGTTATTTAATTTTAATTTGGTTTCTACAATACAAGATTTAGGTAATGTAAATTAAAAATTAGTCACAAAAGCAAAAATATACAAATACTGAAAGAAAAAATCATTTTTTCCAAACCAAAGAATGTTTTCTAATGATACCGTCTGAAGTTTCGATTCTATACACCTGTAAAATCGTATCAGATGTGAGTCTGCGATTGCTATCATTGTGCGGTCCAATAACACTGGTGAAAACTTTTTCTATATTCTATATAACCCTTGATTTTCCTTTGAAGTGTTCGTTTGATATGTTCACCTCGAATCCAATTTGTCTCCTATAGAAAGAATTATTGTATTATTTGTTTAATTTTTAATACAATAAGAAATACAGATTATAAGTAAGTGTATATAGATTTACAAAATATCAGCTTGTGCCTTGTGTCACGAAAGTGAAAGAACTTTTTAGAAAAAACTTCATTAAGCGCATGATTTGACAAGACCAACGTGATCAGGCAGTCTCTATTCATGAAAAACAAATTAACTTCTTACTCTTCATTAGACAAAGCAATTTATAAGATGAATATTTTAAAATAAATTTAAAAGAAAATAAATAAAATAACAGTAAATATTTTTATTTATTGTGTACCTAAAATTTACTGCATCTGAATAAGGAGACACTTAAAGTGTTTCTTTTCCAACAAGAAAGTAGAGTATAGAAATATAAAGAATGTGCTAAAAATAACAGCTTAAAAATGTACATACATACAACTCTATATATATTATGTTAGGTATATAAGCTTAAGCTTCACGCTGTATTCTGCACATAGCATACACTTTCGTTCCCCACTTTCCACCGAATTGTTGAGGCATTGAATGTTGAGTAACAGAGTTCAACGCCGCTCTTTGCCTCGTTACCAGAGCAAGCAAGTAGAAATATTAAATTTCCTTCAATGGAAGTTAGTTCTTAATTTTAAAATTATATTTTTACGACTGCATTTCTTTTCATCGCCATGTAGTATTGCTCAATTGAGCTGATGTAAACGAAAGCTAGAACTAAAATAGCATGATAATAATTCTGGACAGCGTATTTATTTTCAATAGGGTTTTCATTTTGCAGGCGGCCGGCTAGCATTAAAAGGTTAATCGTTCGCATAAAACATGGTACAATAAAGAACGTTTCACCATTCATGAGGCACACCGAGTCAGACATCTCGCGTTATTATAGTCATAAAGTTCGCCCTTTCCTTGCATAATGACATGACGAATTGCGTTCGCGATATTTTTGTGCTTCTTTCTTTATACGGTGATGTCGTTACGCATCAGTTATCATATTTATTAAATGGAAGCGAAAAAGATCTAGAGGTCAGTTGTGTGGCAGGGGTACAAGCTTGACTGTAAAAGCAACAGGTTGAGGGTTTGATTCCTAGTCGAGGAATTTAATTATTTATTTTTTTATTTCTTTGCTTTGATGTCGAGGCAAAACGCGGCGTAGAGTTCCGCCGCTCAACACACAATGCCTCCAAAATTTCTAGGATAGCCTTAACACTAATCTTAACAATAAATACCTACCCTGCTGCATGCGAGATATAGCGCGAAGCTGAAGAGAAAGCAAATGATTCCTTTCAGCATTCGAAAATGAAAACCCATAGGTTAATACATATTAAAGTAAAGTTTGTTTTATATATTATTTTGTTTTATTATTACTTAATCCACAAAGTTTTCTGTTTAAGCTTAGTGCGTGAATTTCAAATTTAAAAAAGTGGTGGAAAATTTAAAACAAATTTGGCCGCACAGATAATGGAAAGCCCGAGTTTCGTAATAGAGAACGTGTGGTTGGCATGCTAGGGTGAAAAAGTATAAAAGTTGTTATGCATTCGAAATAAATTTGGGATATTGTAAGGAATCACTGAATATCACCAGTTTAAAAAAATATTAACTTCCACAAAAAATAATTTTAATAGAAAATTAAATTTTAAGTATTTTAGGTAGATGAAGTAAACGATTTACATACGCTAGAATTTGGAATAGAGTTATGAAAATGGCAACCTCTCTAAAACTTTTACTTCTACTTAATTCAGATTCATAATTTTAGTCTCACTTCAACTTAAATGCAAGTTGAGAGCTTTAAATACTTGGTAAGCATTTCTTTTGATTTAACTTTTGAAAATGCATTATGACCAAAAATTTTTTATTTTTATAAATATATAGGTTAGGCAGAATGTAGGTTTATAATTATTGTTAGTCTGAGGCCAGTCGTGGCGGAAGGAACAAGTGTGTCACTATAATCGAGACTGGTTGTGAGTTCGACCCCCACTCTATGCAATGAAACTTTTTTTTGTTTATTTCATCGCTCCGATGTCGAGGCAAATCGTAGCGTTGCGTTCCGCCAATCAACACGCAATGTCTCCTGAATTCGGCAGAGAGTGGGGAACGGAGTGTCTTAACAATAGGTTCCCTTTGCCTTCCCTGCTGTGCGCGGAATACAGCGTGAAGCTGATTTCTAAAATAATTATTGTTATCTATCGACAAAAAATAGTACGAACGTTTTTATCACATAGGTAAATAATCTCATTGTGGAATCTTTGTATGTTTTAGAATTTGTAAATGATTATGCAGTAAGTCTTCAATAATTTCATAAAAATAAACGAGCAAATCTCCTCGTCATTGGAGTGGGAGCAGTTCGTGCCTGGAATAAATTTCTTCAAAGGGATCGTTTTCAATTTCATGGCTCAATCTTCGGGATCTCTGTGAGAATATGTAAAAGGGCATTTGTCGGTGTCAACACAATGTAATGAGCCCGTTCCGCATTAGCTACGTGCCTGTGGACGAAATATTAACATTATTTTCATAAGTTACAAGCTTCCTATAGATACATGCTTAAATGACGCCGAACTTTACAGAAGACATGTGCTTTTTGCAGTCTAGTAGAGTATCTTTTTAAAATAAAGTAAACGGGGATGTCGTTTACTTTTTAAACTAATGTCAATACGTTTATTTAAAGTTATATCTATACGTTAATCATTTTTAAAAATATACAATGAAGTTAGACTTGCTACAGAAACAAAATTAATTTTAAAACATAAAATATATAAATAATTAAAAGTTTGAAAAAAAATTTACAACCTTGTAATATCGTTGCTTTAATAAAATCTTGTTATTTTTCCGGTAAAGGCTTTGGTATAGGTCGGTGTGTTTTAATTATACCTAGGGCTTTATCTTAATGAGCCCGGTGATTTACTTTTTAATAAGAGACAAAATGCGTTACTTTTGATTAAGAAAGGTTTTTGAAACAAAATTATACATATCTATATAATTTTTAATATAACCTAAAAAAGTTTAATGTTTTGTTTTATATTTGAAATTAATATAATTAATATATTTTAATATTAAAAAAAGGAGCATAGTTTTCATTAAACATTTTGTGAAAGACATTTCACTGGTTGTTATGATAAGCCAAATTGAGAAAGATTTGTCTACCAACGCGAGTCAGTCGCAGTTTTGAGATCTTAATTACTGCCAGGGGCAGAATGCAATATGAATGGTTACTTCACTAGTTAAGCCTTTAGAAATAATACCATTTTAATTGACGTCTTCATTAACACAGTAAATATTATACATAACGGCTAATTATAATTTGCTCCAAATTAGATTTTTGATTAAAAAATATATATATGTGTATACATTAAAAAGTATTTTTCTTTTTTCTTCCAGTTTCACGTTGTATTCCGTATGTAGCATGGTAGGCAGAAAGAGCCTAATATTAAGACGCTCCGCTTCCCACTTTCCACATGATTTTCGAGGCATTGCGTGTTAAATGGTCGTAGCTGAACGCCCCGCTTTGCCTCTACACCAGAGCTCAAGAAATGAAAATATTAAATATTTAATTTCCCCGAGTAGGAATCGAACCCACACCCAGTCGCATTTACAGTCACACGCTTGTGCCACAACTGACCTCACAAGCAAAAAAATAATTAATTACATATTAATTATTCATATTCATATTCATATATAACATAGTAAACATTATAGTTACAAGATAGCAAAAGCTTATGAAACGATTATGTAGTTGATTTAAAATATTAACGAGTTCTGGGAGTAGAGACGGTATCTTGAGACTCACCTCTGTTAGATCCCAGCTTACTTTCGTTGTTATTCGTGTTGTATATTTATATAACATATAATAAAATGGCTATGTGGACATGGAAGATTCATGAGAAAAAATATAATTGGATCATTTGTAATTGTAATAGAACTAAACGTGATTTTTATAATTTTTTGTCTATTAGAGGGGGATTTATGGACACTAATCTCAGAAACAGCTAAGAAACTATTGTGTTTTGGTCAACTCCCCATTAATATTTAATATTTATTTAATTTTAATTTGTTTAAAAATAAAATCCGTTTAATGAATATCTTTCGATAAAATTCTACATATAAAAAAACGTACGTTGATAACCTCCTTTTCTTACAGAAGGCGGTTAATAAAATAGTTTTATTCAATTGGCTGAAATATTAATTTTAAAAAAGCCGATTCGGAAGCATCACTTTTTAGTAAAAATAAACATATGAGGCCTATAGGAATAAACATTTGTGGTGCTAAACGCGACAAATTGGTGATTCGATTCTCACTAGAGGTTCATTTCCTATATTCATTTGTTTATTTGTTTTCTATTTACATTTGTTCGTTCTGGTGTCGAGGCAAAGCGCGGCGTTGAGTTCCGCCACTTCAAATGCAATGCCTTCAGAATTAACACTAGGCTCTCTCTGCTTACCCTGCAAATGCGTGATACAGAGTGTAGCTAAAAAATAAATCCTGTGGTACAAGCGGGTGAACAGCGCTGCGAACGGGTCGCTAGTAATGAATAACTATTATGTATTTATGCATTATATAAATTTAAGTCTCCAAAAAAAAAATTTACAACATTTTAGGCGTATTCAAAATTTGTGATTCGAAATGTGGCAATCTTCTTTCCTTTGACATTGCAGTTCCGGTTATTGTGCATTGTTTCAGCTGAACGTACTGCCATTGGAGTAATAACGTTTGCTCAAGAAATTCAAACGTGAAACTATTGCTTGAAAGGAGTGCGGTGCGGTGTGGCAGACTCGTAAACGTCGACTACAATATTGTGCCGAGTAACTTATCAAAATATTTGCATAAATACTATGTCGTCATTCCAACAAGAATTTAGCTTATTTGGTAATTGCACGTTTTTGTTTAATTTGATGTTAAAAAAATATTATTCATTAAAAATATAGAATACATTTAAACAACCTTTATTTATCGTTTTTATGAATTTTGCAAAGATCATCTAAAAATTTACTCCGTCTTGACTTTTAGCTCACGGTCCCAGGGCCCTTTTGAAGACAAAATTTTGAGGACTATTAATCTAATATGTAGTTGAGACAGTATGCGTACTAACTATTTTGAAAGCGGGGCACTTTCAGAGTTCCAGTTCCACCACTCAACAGGCAATACCTCGAAAATTTGACAGCAAACGAGAAACCGTGTTGTAACTGTAGGTTCTTTTGTGTCAACCCTGTTATAAGTGGAATACAGCGTGAAGCTTAAAAAATGAGTTGCAATCCACAGTCATATTGACCATTGTACAGGTAAACTGAACCAAAATGCGTACGCGCAAGTTTAATATTTTATAGGTACTGTTTGCGTGAAGAATATAAAACGATTAAACATTACCACGCAAAGAAGTAATAATAAGAACTTCAAAACGTAATAATAAAGTAAAATAGACTTATGTAAAGTATTAATTTTGTGCTATACTACGGCATTCTACGAATTAATATTTTGACTTTAATGTTTATGTAATAGGTTAAACGTAGGTTTTAGGATATAATGAAGGTCATGGGAACGGGAATCAGAAATGAAATAAGCTTTGAGGAATGAATGTCACAGTGAAAAGGCCCTTGTTGATGAAGTCGTGTTCGACACAGTGGCAGGGGAGGGGTGAGATTGCGACCCTTTTGATTACACAATGTTGGCTTTCATCCCTTGTGCAAGTCGCGCTCCGGAAATCTTTTGTGATTCAGCTTCGGTTATTGTGGTACGGCATACTAATATGAGGTATCTACTCATAGGTGACGCTGATGAAATATTTGACGAGCAAAAACCGCGAACCGCGCGTGACATTCAGCGCTATAATAAACTCGGTTAACCAATTATCGATTTTGCTATAGATATAGTTGCATTTGTCATACACTACGTCCAATATTGTTATTAAAACTTCATTTATACAGTTAAGTTTGTCTCTAACCTCAAGTCTGCCTAAAATAGTCAGTTGAAACGCAAATTAAATTTGCGTCGCATGACGACGCTGTAGCGCTGAGAGAGACTGTAGAGAATACTACAAACATACTGGTATTGCTCGAGTTTAGTATAAACAAATTAATAAATGTGGAGTCTGTATGTAATTACGAAATTAATACCATTTGTTGTTTGTTTCATGAATTAGATATTATTGAGAAGTTTTTACAATTATAAAAGTTATTCATTTATTTTCGTTTCTCTTTCGAAAGCTATTTTAAAAGTTTTTTCCAAGTCGCGTAGCGGTTTTTCTAAATTGACATTTCAATGTTATAAGTAGCAATTAAAATAATATTTTAATAGTAAAGAAGCAGTCCCTATCGGTACAAAAAATGTATGTAATCATTATAAGCATAATAATATATATAGCATAGTATAAGCTAGTTACGTTATTTAAAACGAACAACATAAAAATATATAAATACGCTTCAAACTTTGGAACATCCTTAAGAGGCAGCATTAATAAAAAGACTTCCTATCCGAAAAGGATTTGTATCAGTATGTCAGTGAATCTTTTGGAGTGTGTTTCACTTCTGATAAGAATACGTAGGGCATAAAAATAAAAGTTCGCATCGAAGGAACAGGGAAAATGTCGACGAATAATATTTGAGATTCCCGTTTTATTTGACTGCAGACCCTCTGCGAATGGAGACAGAGATTTCCCGAGATGGCCCTATCAAACATTTATGGAGTACCTACATAAAAGGACAACACTTAAGAACACTTTCAATAAGTGTTCAAAGTAACACGACCTGGAAAAATTCAAACGAGACATTTAGATGGCCCGATTACTCCGAAACTACTGGTATTATATCGACATTAGGTTGCCTATTTTATTGATACATATGTCACAAAATATTAAATTGAAGATGCATAAATTTATTTTATTATTTTAATACGAGGCTATCTTTTAAAGTAATTAATAATTTTCAAATTTTTAGGTAATATACGTAGTTTAAATGTAATCATATAGATATAATTTTACTTAAATTACAGACAAATCAAAAAAAAAGAGTAAAGTAAATAATATGAAAATAAAGTATGTATGTACATATTATATAAAAGCTCTGGATCATACAACACAAAAATCGTATAAAACATTTTCAATATTTAATGCGCACGTAAAATACTTACTTTTTTCGTCTTTGTCACTCCGTTCATAGAATATTTATCGTTTGTATAGAAGATCACAAAGAAATTCCATTTTGGGGCAAATGCTCAAATAGTTCGACGTTCGAATTTCCCCTGTGTAAATGTTATTACAGGTGTGTTGCAGGTGAAACATTCCATATTACCGCTTACCGCTCGTGCTTGAGGCGGTGGCTTACTTTACCTACGAGTACGTATGCATCTTTATTATGTTTCAGAGATAATAATTACAGCGAGACTGTTCACAGTAATGCATAGAGGTTTATTTTTAAGCTATATATAAATTAATAAATAAATTTTGAGTAATTTTTTAAATATCAATTATAAAAGTAAGTTGCATATACTCGGAATACTCTTGATAAGCTATTTAGAAGCCCTAGAACTCAGTTGTACCGCAGGGCCGCAAAGTGTGATTGTAAACGCGATAGGTTGTTGGGATCGATTCCCACTCGACTCCAATAAAAATAATAGTAACACAGTGTGTTCAATTTTAGGGGTAAATTAAGATCTTCCTATTGTTTTTCTATTGTTAGATACAGTTTTCTTAGTAAGATTATATGATATAAATAAAGTTAACAATTACTAAAATAAAATAATTGGACGTTTCGTTTATCTTTGTCATTTGAGTCACCTGTAGCGATATTTTACCAACAAAAAAATTTTGTACATTAAGAGTAATGAAGAAACTTTTCTAAGAAAGATGGACAGGTTAAAAAAATGAAGCAGAAAATTTATTTTGATTGACATATTTCATAACTGTATATATATTAGCCAAATAATGTTTTTAATATTAATAATTTAATATTACCCTTAAAGATAACGCGTTATGTGTAAGTAATAATTTTAAAATATTATAATTGATTCTATGAGGATAAAATTCAAGCATATCATAACCTAATTTTAAAATAACAATTAAAAAATTGTAAAATAAACTGTTACACTCTATTATCCGTCCAAAATGAGATTAAGATGTTTCTTCTATATTGTCTAATAACTTTTATTATTACTACAAAAATGTACACAGAAATTTATATATAATATTTTATAATTGCAACACAAAAAAAGAAAAAAAAAACAAAAGATATCAATTAAATTGTAATGAGGGCTAACGTTAGCGGTAACAACACATTGAAATATTCAAGAGACGCGGGACAAACATTCATAAGAAATATAACAAGAAAAAGTAACGCGTGTGTCGTTTTCTCTTCATTCACGAGTCGAGCTGCAGGATTATCACGCTCCGCCGTGATTGTGATTAAGCGGCAGGTGAGAAAAACTCGTGGGGGCGAAATTAAAATTATATTTTGCACGCTCTCATTATGTTTCCGCAAAATGTTGTAAGATAAGGCGGGAATTTTTGCGACTTCGAAATAAGAGTAGCGTAATATATCTTTTTTTTAAGCTGGCAACATTAATTACTTTCTGTAAACATGTGATGTGGAAAATATTTGTAAATATTCCAGTATGGCTTAAAGTTGGAATATTAAATATAAACAAGTAATATAGTTTTTTTTTCTTTGATAATATAGATAACATATTAATTATTTATAGCGGGTTAAGAAAGTATCGTATTTTATGTAATTACAAATTACCTTCTTGGTTGAGATAAATTAATACATAATGTATAAATAATTATGTTTTATTATAATCTGCCACGATAATTGTACTTATAGAAAATTGTAGTCAGGTGTCTCTAATAGACGTATTTGTCATCCGCCTACCCTCGAAATGTTTCCATTTGTCATACTGGTATTTACATTTTCATACATTACTAAATTTGAATTATGCTTATATTTGACTCGTTTTAATTAAAATATGGTGGGTTTTTATCTAAGCGGTGAATATTGTGAGCTTTTGTATAAATTGAGAGAAGATTGAAACGTCCCTAAAGTTACGTATCTTTTCAGATTTATATGTGACTGCCAACCAACTGCTTGTGGGTTCGATCCCCACTCGAGGAAATGAAATATTTATTTAACATTTCAATATCCATTTCTTCGCTCTGGTGACGGGGCAAAGCGCGGCGTTGAGTTCAGCCACTTAGCAGGCAATACCTCGAGAACGGTGGGAAGGTGGGAAACTAAAGTGTCTTAATGAGAGCGGAGTGTCTTAACACTAGGTTCCCAGGTTTCGTATGCCTACCCTGCACTAGTTGGGGCAGCTTGAAATAATGTAGGTATATAATAAAATATCCTAAATATATATAGAACACATATGACTGGACTATATTGGAACGAAATTACTTTATGACTCTTAAAAGGAAAACAACAACGCGGGTATCACCTGAAATAGTGAGGGTCGTTTGGTTGGAAGTTTTTGCGATGCGGTGACGGTGGGTCACATAACGAGCACCTGTGCCCTCATCTACATAATATGGATAAGTCGCTGAACTTAACTTTGCTGGATTCTTTTTGAAATATACTGTGGAATTCGTCAGTTAAGTTAAATGCAGACAGTGATGCTTATTATCATTTTCTTCCAGCCTCATGCTGTAACCTGAATGTAGCACAAGACACTATTAGTATATTCTCGACACCAGAGCGAAGAAATGAAAATATTTAATATTTCATTTCCTTTAGTAGGAATCGAACTCACAACCTGTCGCGATTACAGTCACACACTTGTGCTCTTGCTGGGTCTTATTATAATTCTTTATTAAAATAAAATTGCGCGACTTAAAATTTGTTTTTAAAAGAAAATGGTTTTACATTGTGATCAAACTAGCAAACATTCGCATAAAGCTGTGCCTGGAGAGTAATAAAACTTTAACGCGCACAGCGATATGTAATATAATAAACGTAGGGAGAGAATGATGTAAATACATGAATTCATAACTGAAATACTATACTATACAAATAATGTTGTTAAGATATTTCTATTTTTTTTAGATGTAGGCTAGGCTTAGGCAGGGGGAACTTAGTGTTAAGACACTCCGTTCCCCCGAATTCTGGGACTCAACTCCGCGCCAGTCACACACGACATTACAGACATAGTCAGTCACGAGCCCCTGCGCCACGACTGGCCTCAATCCTTATCTAATCTTATACGGAAATATTATACAGGTATATTCTACACAAATATTTATATAGCGTTATGTTATTTTTATTAAATACAATCGTCGCGAAGGAAAATAAAAGCTTTGACAAATACGAATCAAAATTCGTGCAAATATTTGTGAGTTGATTGCCTTTGTTTATAGAGCCGTTACTAAAAAAGTTTACTGTAACAAATGTTCACAGCTTTTTTATCTGTGGGACAGAAAATGTATATAAATAAAATCTTTATCGTTTACTTATATCTCTTATCGTATAACATTGATTCTAAAATATTTTTCCTGTGTTCGTTATAGGGGCGAAATAATGGTACTAGCAATAAATTATGTTCAAATATTTTTTTACCTACATATTTTATGTTAAGACACTTCACTCTCCTCTTTCCATTGAACTCTGGAGGCATTACGTGTCCTACGTAACACATAAACACATTTCACAGCTATAAACAATAGTCGTTTAATGCATCATTACCAATTAAAAGCTCTGTAGTGAATCCTAATGTTTTTTCTCGTTGTAAATGGTTTTAAAAAGGCCATTGTGGTTCGTAATTAGGGTGGCTGTTGAACGGTCGTAGGTAGTAATTACTGGGTAGCAAGTCGCGGTCTCGCCGCTGACGTTACGCGACTAACCGCCAAGATTGATTACGCACCCGATGTAACAGCAAGGAATGAGAAAATGTGAATTAAAAAATGTTCCATATGAATAGATACGTTTTTATTGTTATTTTTTTTAATAGAAAAATAAAATTAATCAACTTCAATAGAATACTTATAGATAAAAAGTAAATTGTAGAAAATAATAGTTTAATTAATTGAAAGTAAAGAAAATTGAAAAATAAAAAGTGAAATTATTATTACTTATTTATCTATTTACTATTTTTTTTTAGCTTTTGTCCAGTTTATTAAGTAGTTATCTATTATAGTTATTTTTTTCTTGGGTGGCAACGACTTCAAAAATAACAGATTTTAAATAGTAAACAGATTTTAAAAAAGTCGGTTAAAAATTTTAAAATATACACTAAATATACATTTAATAAGAGACTGCAGGTATGTATATGATTTATAAGAAAATAAAAGTTTTAGAGTTCGTCGGGGAATTGCTGTCAACTATAGAAATAAAATGACCTTATTACAATTAATACGTATATTATTATTTATATTTTTCTTGTACTATCCTTAATAAGTATATTTTTGCTCCAAAATCTTATCTAAAATATAAATTGATATGTGCATTGCTGTGCCAAATTTTTAAATATATATTTTTACTTATACATATGTTAATTTAAACTCTTCAGTCATCGAAATGACTAAAATATATTAATCAACTTTTTGATTAATATATTTTTTAAATATGTGTAATTAGAATGTATTCTTTTTAAAAGTTGGTAAAATGACATTGATATATTTCATTTATTAGGTAAATAAGTACATATTATTATAGTTAAGTATGTATTTCAAATTGATGAATAATAATTGTTTTTTTATTTTAATAAATTTATTTAACAAAATAATTATAATACTATTAAACCCTATGGTTTCATCATTTATTAAACTAGTTTAACTAGTTTTTTATAGTCTATCTATATACGAATGTTATGTGTGGTAAAAAAATGTATCCATAGATATGCTCTTTACACAAATAAAGTACAATGTTGTTAGTGTGGCTAGTCACCAACCTGTGACTGTGAACGCGACAGGTTGTGCAATTTAATATTTTCATTTCTTCACTCTGGTGTCGAGGCAAAAGCGCGGCGTTGAGTTTCGCCACTCAAAACGCATTGCCCCCCGAATTCAGCGGAAAGTGTAAAGAAGTTTTAAGACTATGCTCCTTCTGCCTACCCTGCTACATGCGGTATACAAGTTAAGCTGAAAAAAAAAGAAAAATGTTCAATGTTAAAATAGAAATAAAAAAAAGTATTGAAGACCACAGTTCAAGATTGGAGACCACAGTGACAAATTATAAAATAGTATTAGCGTAAAACATACGAGTTCACAGTGTGTAAAGTTTAATTAAAGAAGTCATTGGCCTAGTTGTGTATATAATATTGTATTCTTACACGTACATACCACGTGTATTCGTGTAGCAGTCATCAAATACATCTTGAAAACTACAATTTAATATAAATCAAAAATAAATCTATAAAATTATTTACCAAATTAAATGCAGTAAATTACTTACTATTTTACTTTATATCACTTTTTTAATATCTGTCAATCTTTAAACGAAAGTAAATAATTTTATGAAATATATTAAAAAAACAAATTTCTCATAAAATAATAGAACATACTAGAAAACATGTTAAAAAAAACTTAATAAGAGATATCATCGGCATAGCTCTAAATCGCTGTCTTGCATTGAACATATTGCATCTGGTGCCGCCAAAAACAGCTTCCCCGAAGCGCAGGCACACAGTTGGTACACTTTCGTCCCCCTTGTATATTTTTGGGGGCTTTCTGTCACTACTGCTTCCTTTAGATTTTGAAGGATGATATTAGGTGCGTCTATTTTTATCTGTAAATGCATTAAAACACTTAAAGATACTTACAATATTTAGGAAATTAGATTTAAAATTTATTTCAAATGGCAAATCAGTGTGGAAGAACGTATCATGTAAACGTGATAATCATATCACATTTTTATTTATATCAATAAATAGTAGTAAAAGCTTACCCCTCCAACAATAGAATTTAGCTTAATGTTGCTATGCGATGTTACGTCAATGCTGCCCGCTCTACTTTCCAAAAATATAGATTGCGGTGCCCTCAAATCTAATCGCCTTGTCAGAGATTCTAATCTGAAAATTTAACATTTAGCTATACATGTATGTCTATAACGTAGTAAAGTAATTATATTTTAGATAAAAATGTAGATACAATAACTTACTGTAAGTCGGAGCCAGGAGGTGCACGCACAACCGGTGTTTGGATAGAACTCTTCACGTTTAGACCTCCTACGCCGTCCACCGCCAAGGCTTCTGCATATATTCGTACTTCTTCACGTGAGGCGTAAAATACATCCTTTCCTTTTGCATCACGTACCTCGAACGCTCGCCCGCTACATTCTACGCTATCTCTTTCTGCAAAAAATGAAAGTAAATTAAATATTAATTACTTGATTCTTAATTGTAATAGAGAAATTTAGAAGTATTTAATTTTATTTTTTAATTATTACAATTTATATATTATAATTTTTGGAAAACATAAAAAAATATATTATTTTCATAACAATAATTATTGCAATAATGATGGTGAATTAAGAATATACTAACTTAAAATAAACTTTGATTGTTCTACGAGGTCTGGTGCCGAAACAAGCACAGTAAAGTTACGGTAAGAGTTTAAGGTGACAGCCTGAGTAGGTTGTGAAGATATTGTTGACGCAATCAATCTGTCCAGGACCCACGCTTGTCCTTCTAGTCGAATGCCATCTTTTATTATAGTTATAGGACCAATTCCTTTCTGTAATATAGTCAAATACAAAATATTATACGATTTTTTAGAAACTAGATCAAAAAAAGAAGAAAAAAGACTTGAAATTAGATAAAAGAAGAAAACACTTACATACGTCAGATTCAATGTGCTGATGACCCATAGCGTCAGTGCTATATTTAAAAATACTAGTACCATTAAAAATAACACTATCCCATAAAGACTATTTCGTCTCCAACCCTTAGTTATCCTTTCAGGCAAACAAGCTGTTGTATTTGTAGAATTTGTTTGAATATCTCGAGGTACTGAATCCCCTGTGGGGGTGCATTCCCATCCCCGGACGCCTTCGTTAGTGGTATCTTCGACTCTCATTATGTGATTTTTTTAATATGTAGTGGGTCAGTTATTAATATTTTTTGTCTGTAACAAAAAAATAACTAATTTTGGGAATTGCTATGAAATCATGTGAGAAAAATTTAATTCTTTTAATTTAATTTCTAACAAGAAAGTGAGCCAATTCTTGACATTGGTAAAAACTAAAAAGTTATATTTCCTTGCTGTCTGCAGGTGTATACAAAATACATTGTGACTGAGACTTATTATACATTGGTCAAACAAAGAGAAGGATCGATGTTAGGTTGAAAGAACACAATGTCGAGATTAAAATAGGCATGTATTGGAGTCAGCTGTCATAAGCTCAGCCATTACATCAGGTCTGATAAGGCCCAAATCCTCGCTAGGGAGAATAGATATATCTCTAGAATAATTCGTGAGGCTATTGAAATACCAAAACATTCTAATTTCAATAGAGATGAGGTTTGGAAACTTTCTACGACCTGGATCCCACTTCATCAGAGGGCAAGATACAGGCACCTTATAATGGAAGAATCCAGTCAATTAAGAAACCGTTGGTGGTAATTTGACAGAATAATTATGTCAACTGACAGACGGGCCTTTCCCTCAGTCTACCTGTGAGGTACTGTTAAGTGTTCGAAAAGTCGGATTTCCAAAAATGAATAATACTAAATATACGCGAATAATTCGGTTAAAGAGTTTCATTTTAAATGCTATGGAAGGAAAATAGATATTTTGCTACAGAGAAACTCAGGAAACTCGAATATTAAAGTATTGCAGCTTCCAATACGGGACCGGAAACTGCATCAAATATAATATTATATGTCAGGACTTAGGGGATGAAAGAAGTCTAAAACGTGTCTTATTTACATTGAACTTGTTATTGTAGGTGTACTAGAAATAAACACTAATGACATATTGTGTAGGATACTAAATAAGCAGACTAGATTTTTTATCGCCTTAGAAGTAAAACATTGTTCTTTAAGACCTTGTTATGTGAACTAAAGTCTGTGGCGCATAATTACTCAATTAAAAAAAAACCTGTAAAAACTCTAGTAAAGTGCATATTTATCATGTTTTGGAAGGTATATTATATAATTTATATATTTATTTCAACATACATATTTATTAATTTTACATTAAATTTATTGATAATTGAAATATTAACTAGGAACAAGTCTCGTTAGTATGAACTAAATTTATTGTACAAAATATGTTTTATAAAATGCTTTAATGTTAATAAATAGAACAATCGTAAAAACGAATTTGTAGCGCGATGTTAATGAACACCACAGTAACGAAAAGCGACTAATGAACTTGTAACGTAGGGCTCTCGAAAACGAACTTAAGTAGTCTGACTACTGGTAATTGTGTCATTGCTCTACGGAACAAAAGTATTTAACGGTTGTTAACACATGCTCATGATATATACCAATACAGCACAGTAGATAAAGATCTAATTTGTATTGGGATATAAAAATAACAATATAATATTTTGGTCAGTTACAAAAAAAATGAATGGTTTTGACTAATGATTTTTTTTAAGATGATATAATGTATGTAAATCAGTATTTTATGTACATTTCTATACTGTCTATATTTGCAACCTACACTAAATTTACTGTATACATTAAGTAATAAAACTAGGATAATTAGTATTGTAATTGAAAACGGGTTTTTAAAGTTTATTTTACAATATCCTGGTTACCTATATGGTAGGCACTGCGGGGTCTGTCACTGCCTTTGTCATTGAAGCTTTTCACGTCAATACAAAGGCTGGCACTTCAAAGTGGATATAGCTATAGATTTAGGTTAAAGTAGATACTATTGTTCAATAATTTTAGATGTACTCCTAATACATATACATAAGTCTACTTACTGCATGTGAAATTATAATGAGAAATCTGCAACAGGTATTTGAAATTTTATAAAAAAATTGAAAGAATAGCAACTGTTAACGTATATTTAGAACATAGAATATATTAATAAAAATATTAATTAAACGTGTTAAGCAAATCTTATGAATTACTTAAATTATAAACAAGCTTTTGTTAACAGTGCAAGCGGCTGCACCGGCCGAGTGATGCGACTAAGACTAGACAAGTTCATAGGTGCTAGAAACAACACTCAAAATATCTAGCGCGAAGCGAAGTAAGGCGAGCGTGCTCTAGAATATAATATCAGGCGGCAGAGTGGCCTGAGCGACTCCCGCGCGGGGCGCCCTGAGCGTTGCGCTCTTGGCCCCAGTAATAGACGATATCGTGCGAAAATAGAACCAGAACGGATATCGCCGAGCTTTCCACGTAAATAAAATACCAACGTTCGCTGCATTCCTGCCTTTTCAGTTTTTGTTTTATGAGTTGCCGAGCCCCAATCGATTTGAGGGCGATGTTTAAAAATAAAACGAGTTCGGATTATCAGACGGTAATAGTCAATGAAACTAGGTAAATTGGCGGCGGCCTATATTCATCGAACAGAAGTCGTATCGTAGTACAACGCCATACCATCCACGAAACACGGGAACACTGTTGTATTCAATTGTTGCAGATTATTTGAAGCTTGTACTTTTTTATCCACTTTAGCAAAGTTTTTTTTAGATCACTGAAGATCACTTTTTCACAGAAATTTATAGTGACTTCACGCCACCAAATTCATCACGAGACTGAAAGCGGCGTGCGCCAGCGTCGGCGATCCCGAATCTGCCTTGTTTTGAAGTGCTGCATTTTTAATCAGGTGCTGTCTCGTGCGGGACATAACTCGGATGTGCTCCAGATACAGCTGAGCCCTTCTATATTATGAATTTCAGTTAGCGGTGTCATTAATGGGTACCTCTGTAATTTAGTTTATAATTTAGTTCACTTTAATTTAAATGTTCCTCTTTCATGTTTACAGTTGAAGAGTGTGTGCCTCTTCAACTGTAAACATTTTTATTAAATTTAAAAATTTTACTTTTTATTAAGTCAATAAACATTTACTTGTTTTATTACAATCAGAGATTAATAAAAATATTTCAACACACGGTATTTGAAACGTAAGCTTTGACTAAAGTTGAAAACAAAAGGTCTCGTCTCCATCTGTATATCTTTGTCATTGTTGACCCGACTGTCACACAGTCTTAAATTAGAGATAAACTTTTGCAAAGTTTTCGTTTATATGTGAAAGTTATGTTAGTTCTGATTTTACTTTGATATTTGAATGGAAGTATTTTTGGAATTTTTATTATTTTTCAAGTAGGTCATCTACGTCTATTTTATTATTCTATATATATAAAATCGAAAGGTCACTCACACATCACGAAATCTCAGAAACATGTGCTAGGAATCTCAAATTTTGCATATAGGACGTAGGTGCTCGCCAAGGCGGGAATTTGCTATATTCGACTTCTAAGGGGTTGTTTTTGGGGTTGAAAGTATGAAACTTCGTTACTACAAATGCTAGGAGTCTCGAATTTTGCATGGACGTCACTTATAGGACGTAGGCACTCTTGGAGACAGAAATTAATAATAACGTAGTTCACGCAGGCGAAGCCGCGGGCGGGCCGCTAGTATAATGATAAAATCATAACATTTTTTTTTAATATTACATTTAACAAACTGGTATGCATATGAGTTTATTATTATTTATCACTGGTTGACAGACACATGAACAAACTAATATCACCACAACATGGGATGGCTCTTGCGTCGTCTTTATGAATGAATAATGTGGTTATTTCGAGCTTGTACGTTACAACGGAGTGTTTTGCATATATCAATTTATTATGTGTTGACAACTTTTTTGTTCTCTTTATAAATATTAATACAGATATGCATATAAACCCATCTATTTGTGAGAAATTTTACACTATTCATTTATAAGCTTCGCTTTTATCATAAGTACTGCTTACTTGGTATAAATCAAATAAAATCAATCGGCTTCACGCTGTATCCCGCATACAGCAGGGTAGGCAGAGGGAAACTAGTGTTAAGACACTCCGTTCCCCACTTTCTGCCGAATTCTGGAGGCATTGTGTGTTGGTATAGTCGAAGTGTACTATTGACATATTAATAATATATTTTTTTGTATTAGTCTTGATAAGTATAGACTTATTTTACTTACTAAGTCCAATTGACATCTATACAAGTCTTATCGACTATACACGCAAACGTTCATAGGAGTTGTTTTATAATTATCTCCGTATAATGTCGGTTGAGGAATTTTATTTCAACTATTATTAACGAAAATGTAAGTTATGCCATTCATAAAAATTGTTATTATAATTTTGTTCTTACAAGAAAACATTTTTATTAAGAGCCCGAGTTTAACTGAAATCTATTATATTTTTCCGACGGTCTAGAATAAGAATATTTTTATAGTCTCGGTTGCCAAACATTTGAACATGTCAGATAGAGTTGAAAGATAAAAACTTTTTTGTGAGTTCATGAAGGGCAATGAAATCATATTGGATGTGACGGAATGTTCTATCGAAACTTTTATTGGGCTGATAAATGTGGGCCTCGAGGGCTGCACGCGGGCGATTTTGATATGGGTGATATCGTCCAATTGATGAATTCTACATAAGATAAAACCAAAAGTAATTAAAATGATATAGTAATAAGAATCAATATTTTAGTGACAAAAATTAAAGCTTCAGAATGATGATAGCGCATAGTGTAGAAGAATTTCACTTGCAAAAATAAAACGATAGGATGTAAGCGACAGAGTTTGACGTGATTACACGAACAAGTGCTCAGCTGTGATTCTCGTTTAATTCAGACACTGTTGCCACTCGATCCTGTTTTAGGAAACAATCCCCTTGATCCCAGCGTGATGCTGCATAATGTCGGCCGTGCCGCCAGACCTCCCACTAAACCTATCAATTTAAGAAAATACTCTTTCGAAAGGGAAATATTTTGCTGCCGGATTTTATCAAGATACTTTTTAGAATAAAAATTGCAATCCATATTAAGCGTATACATGTATAATTATACAAAAATTCATAATAACATAATTAGATATAAAATGCATTCAATTATGAAATGTAATGATATTTTAAGTAACTGCGAACAAACCGCAAAAATGGCGCGTCCCAAGCAAAAGTTTGCCATCATACCTGCGTCACTTTAAAATTGAAAAACTTTCGCAATGCCTTTCTTATGGAAATAGTTCGCGTTTACGTTTGAGTGAGTTGTCATTGTGGGGATTCAGTGCTGCAGTTTCATTGTAATAATACTTTATACGACTAATGGGAAATATTTAAAAGCACTTTTCTGTATAAACTGTTTTAGAAGTTACAAAGATTTTTTTTTATTAAAAGTAACTTTTACTGAGTGAGCTCCGTCATGACTTTCAGTATTTTAGTGAATTATTTTGTAATGAAATCCAAAGTAACAGCATTCCGCAAATTAATATATTTGTTTATTGTTAAATATATTTATTAAAAACAGTTTATTAAATTTACTGCTTATACATTATTAGGCGAATTTAAAAATCAACATCAAGTAGGCTTATCGAGAAGTTGCTATAAATTAAAGGTAATTTTTAGGACAATGAAAAGCACGGCGCGATAGTTTCATTGTAAATCCCCATGAAATATTGATACAGTTTCGTGTAAACGTGTAACAAATGCGGTAATTTAAGCCACCTGCCAGCGGCCGCGATTCGCGCCCCGTGCCTGCTATGCACCACTTTTTATACACCTTGTATTGCTTTTTTCAATGCATCGATTATTTTTTAATTTGCTACAATTTGTTATTTTAATTTAAAATTTTGTTCACCAATTTATTTAGTTATAACTAATCCTAATAGCAAAGCATCTATAAGTAAACTATTCATTAAAAAAAGCCATGTATAAAAAAAACATATTATAGATTATAGGGTAGTTAATAAACACACATACATATATACCACGTGCCTCTTTCTAAAAACGTTTATTTATAAGAGCATTTATACACACATGTTATTCTTGTGTTGATTTAGGACTATGGAGAGGGTATTAGACTGTCCATTCTTATTTTTTTTATCTCTATGTTACACTAAAGACTATCATCCAAATAATATTTGGATTAAATATGTATAATTATTATTACTTCTTTCATAGGTAAAATAAATGGTAAAATATAAATGTTATTTTACATTAAAAAGATTTTTTTAATACTTGTCAGTAGAAATACGTACGCTTTTTTTCTTCAAGTTTCAGGTATTTTCAGATTAATTAATATAACGAAGTATATATTTTCAATCGATTGCTTAATATCTCCGCCTATTTGTTATTTTAAACTGAACCAAATCGATATCATGATTATACGTTGGAACTAACTGTATGTAGTTAAGAAACATTTACAACAGTTAATTAAATAAATTATTGGCAGCGTTATTTATTTCTTTAATTACTCGTTTATCATTTGTTAATAATATTTAGTTTATTAATAGTGCCTTCACGATCTATGAGTATTGCGAATCCATTTTTTTTATTATTATAGATTAATGTTAATTTCGAATTATTATTTATTTATTGAAATGTTTATTTATTAAAAATAGAAGATTATTGGTTATTAACAAAATGAAAACGTAAAGTAAACTTATTTTCATATCGCCGTTCAATATATTGCTTTGCCTGAGTGGGTTGTGCAGAAAAGACTCTAATAGTAATAGCGCAATCATCTAATGAATACTTCCGGGCAGATAAGCTTCGATTAAATGGTTTCTTTATTACCAAAGGAAAGGCGCGTTCCCTTTACGTTCACATAGAGATATCAGTTAGATATGGCAATATAGATGCTCAACATACAACGTTGCCATATAAAAAAAATATTAACCTAAACCTAGAAAAAATAATTTCTCCCTTTATCAAATTTGCACTAAATATCATTAACTATTTTTGAATGATAAATCAAAAAAGTGAACGTTCACAAAGAAATGAACGTAATTGTCGGTGCTCTACATTTAAATATCAATTACATTTATAAATTATTTCCGTTATAAAGACAGCGTGGCTCGGTTAGATTTCAAGATAAGTGTTGTTATATGTGTGTGTGTGTTCGTCCCGCTCCGCAATTTATCGCCTGCATATCCTTTCAGCGGGTAGATAATGACCGCAGTAAAACGTTTAAGCACGGAATAACTGGTGCTGGGGGCCGTTATTACAATATTATGAATAGCTCGCTCCGTGGCGGCGCTCGGCGTCTCGCTTCTCGTTCTTTTGTGCGTTCTTTGTACAGCCTACTGTGTTGGAGGTTCCAATTACTGAAAAAGACTTAAAATTTACGACGCAATCGAGTAACGGAATGAATTTGTATTAATTGAAAACGTATACAGTAGGTGTTCGATAGAGTGTGATATATGTTAATTTAATATAGCAAATTTTAGCGTTTATATATATACGTTTCACGTCAAAATAAGAATTTAAATAATTATAAAAATATTTCTATAAAAACATACATTATATTCAAAGTATAAGCATAAATAATTACGTCATATTATATACAACTAGGTCTATGTTAACGGTATTGCGAGCAAGAGCTAAGCAGAGGCTTTAACAAAGAATATACATACCGAACATATACCGTTCCTTTAAAACAGGGGTTGCTTGCTCGCCCTCGCTGAAGGATACAAGCAGGCTTTGCTCCGGGCGGCTAGTAATTAGCAACGCTTTCCTTCCGTTCTCGCCGACTCGCAGTCACTGCGCGCCGCCCTTACAACTACTGCTCTACGCTTCTTGCCTTCTTATAGCGTGACATCGTTTCGTTATATACAAGAAATATTGCCGCCGCGGCGTCTTTTTCCCAAACAAAGGAGTATTTTACAAAAGAACGTCATTGTAAAAAAATGCTCATTAAGTTATCTCTATATAAAATTTTTGCAGGAAAAAATTTACAAGATGAGATCATATGTGATACAATGTATCCATCGTTATGAGGCTCATCAAATAAATTCTTAATCATATATTTCATAAAGAACCCGAGTAAATGTAATATCTTCTTACTTTGCGTAATTTAATTTAAATTATAAGATTTTTTCTTATATTCGCTCAAATCGGTGCGGCACTTCGGATTCCCCATAATCCGTTCAATTTTGAACTGCCGAGCAGCGCACGGGTCGCAGTAATCACGGCGGTTCCAAGTGGATTTCCCCTACACTAGCTTCGAGGACTTCAACTGCTGGCTATTACTCGAAGATAAAGCATGATTATATTTTTCCAATGAGATTTTATATATGAGAGGGTTCTATTTTAATTGATTAAGGAAATATTTAATTTAGTCTTTAGACCGCGTAAATTTCACTACGTTAAATCTAATACTTGACATAGTGTGTGAATGTGTTGCCCATTTAAAAAAAACCTCATTACAGGCAACTGCGGCGCGGACGAGTGGCGTCTTTGAAGGCCTGCGCCGCTACTGCGGTATTATTCCAGATTATACCGGCTTCCATACAAATGAAATCTCGCTTAAACCACTGCAATTTCGGAACGAGAAAATAAGGCTCAAAAGTTGTTTTACTACACTCACACTTTCTAGTACGTAAGTCTTTTCGAATTGAGAGCTGTTAAGCTCAGCTTTCTTTACATTTAATTTTATTGAATTAAAGAATGGATCGATTGTTTTGTTTGAGTGTATTTGGAATGTCTAAAATGCAATGAATATAGCTGAGGCAGGGCACAAGTTTGTGACTTTAAATAGGACTGGTAGTGGGTTTCATTTCCGATTTCATCTCTTCGCTCTCGTGCAGAGGCAAAGGTCTGTGTTTGTGTCTGCCACTCAACACGCAATCGGCTTCGGAATTCGGCAGAAAGTGACAGAATGTCTTAACAATAGGTCTCCTTTGCCTACCCTGTTTGTTGTGTGCAGGACACAGCGTAAAGCAGATTTTTTAAAATTAATATAACATAAAGCGATCAATTTTCCCTCCATTACATACAAATCATGAGGAATCGATAGTGTGGCTACTAACCAATTGTGGAAAATTCATATTTAATTTTTGGGTGTCAAACTTGTTGATGGTGGTGTGAGTCTAAAAAAGTATAATATTATACGAATAAACCTTAAAATAACTGAGATATGTTATATACTTTGGTCATTGTCAAAATAGTAGTATAGAGGTAACACAATAGTCATTATATATTTAGTTTCTATCTCCTCAGAGACTACGTTTGTGGTTCCTACCATTAGTACGATTGAGTACTCACCTATATAACGCCCTGTGAATTTGGACCTCATTTGAGTATTTATCCAAGAGCTGGTTCCAATAGATAATGTGATTTCAGTATATTTTTAGGCAAAAGGGTTGAACTTAGTTCTTTTATAACTTGACTCTGACAGTGAACTTAATATTTTTTGTTTACGTTATATCCCGCAGATATTTGGGCAGATGGAATCTTAGTGCTTATTACACTGTTCAAGAATATCTAGAGGATAAACATGTATGGAATTAATGTCTATTGAATGTAATGCAAGATAGCTGCCAGCTAATGTAATAGATTGTACCATTGATTTTGAAAAGAGCAACTGTTGAGTTTCTTGCCGGCTCTTCTCAGCAGAACTGCCTTCCGAACCGGTGGTAGCTTTTTGTTCATATGTTCATTCGACGATTCAAAAGTGCTTATAATAATTATCTATTTGAATAAAGAATATTTTGAATTTGAATTTAAGACATTTCTTTTTCTCACTTTCCGTTGTATTCTTTAGACATTGCTTCGTATCACAGCTAGGAAATCAAAATATTAAATATTTCATTCCCCCGACTGAGAAAACAACCCATAACCGTCCCATTTACAGCTACACGCTAAAACTTGGACTAGTTTATACAATAAAGATATATCCAATTCAAACGTAAAGGTGAAATATCGACGTGTTGTTAGCGGTAGCTCAGACTCGTATGGATGCAGATGAGCTATTTGTCTTGCCTGATTGCTAAGGGTTGATTAAACCTGAAAACATTTAGACATTCTACGGATATTCCGTGTTATACAACATTTAATGACGAAACTCAAACTATTTTTACGACATTTCTATGTATTTACATAACGTCGCCTCCATTAAATAAATATAATATTAATATTCGGTTTTGGTTGTATTTTTAAATCTGGCAAGGATGGGCATTACATAGTGATTAGGACAGATAAATGACGGACATTACTTGTAATGAATGTTTAGGTGGTCGTAATCGTATCGCGTAAAGTGTCGGCGCCATTACTTCACAGCTGCTGTTGCCGAGATATTGCTTCAAGCACCGTTTGCGACTTCGGCGGTGATTTATTCGTTTGTAGTTTTTTTTTTTATAATTTGTTGGACTATAATTTTGCTATATAAACAATTACAGACTAAAACAATTTGTTATTCTGACTTTTTTTAAAAGTATCGAAATTTATTAGAAAAAATACAATTTCGTTTGATATCTATGACGCAAAGCAGAGAGGTAAGTCGAAACGTGAAAGCAGTTACCATTTAATAGGTGTGTCGGTGGAGGAGTCACAATTTCCTGCACTTAACAACATAGGAAGTAATTTTGATGACTCATCAAACGACGGACACCGATTGACGTCGTCTGTGGTACGTCTATCACTTTTATATGTAAATCTATTTTCAAATGGTTCAAGTTTCTCTTAAATTATCATAAAACTAAATAAAATTAAATCAAGCTTCAAGCTGTATCTCGTGCTCAGTAACGTGGGCAAAGGGAAGATAGTGTTAAGGCACTCCGTTTCTCATTTCCTGCCAAATTCTATAGGTGTTAAGTGGCGGAACTCATCGCCGCCCTTTTCCTCGACACCAGAGAGAAGAGAAATGACAATTTAAATTTAAATAAATATTTCATTTCCCCGAATGGACCGACCCTACAACCAGTCGCGTTTAAAGTCACACGCGCCCCTGAGCCATGACTCAATAAAATTAAATATAAAGAAAAATTTCATAAGTTAAATTAGTGTGTAAGTAGGCGGCCACGTCCTAATCTCTGGTTGATTCCCGCCGGAGAGATGCAGCCGTTCGTCATCAAAGTTTGGGAATTGTGACCATCTGCCGCGCCGCGTCGCTCGCAGATTACTATGGAGAACTTCGTTTAATCGTTTTATTAATACGCCACAAATCGCTTACCCACCATCTTTTTTAACCTGATTATATTTTATAAGAATGTTTATTTGCTTGTATAGATAGATTTAAATTTTGATTTAGGTTTACTTATTTACTTTTTTGGAATAAAATAGTTTATAAAACATATATAATATAGTTATTGTTAATTAATTAAATTATTGATACTTTATCAGAAAATTTTATTTTGAAAGAAATAAAATTAATATAGGTATAAGATAAAATCAGTTAAACATTTCTGAATGCTTAGTGCTTGTAAACCTAGCTATGCAAAATTATTGGCAAACAAACGTTAAATATTCCAAAGGAGTCCATAGCAGGTGGCAGCGCGAACTCCTTCAGGTATCCTCACCGCCCACTTATTAGAGGTCGTAAATAACAAGTATTAAAAGCCTTGTTTTATTTACAAATACTACGTGTTTGACTTACTTTAGTTCTATAAATCATTTCTAAATATGAAAGTTCGTTGTATTTATAGATGTACGGGTCTACAAAGGTATACATAAGTACAGGAACATAAAAACTATTTTTTTTATACACTTCGCCAATTTGCTTATTCCCTGTTAGATAAAACAACGGTGACAGAGTGCTGGCCATAAATACCTATATACTAACCTTTGGGTATATTCAGTTATATATAGCGTTTAGAAAAAAATCTATTGGGATATGGTTTTTAGGGTTCCATACCTCAAAAAGAAAAACGAATTTGCTTAAGACTTTTATATGGTTATTCATACTGTTATACACTAAATGAAACTCACAAAAATGACGTATTAGAAAAATATTTATTTCATATCAGTCTATGCAGGCGGTAGGTACGCGCACGACTAACACCGTTTTTGATGCGGAAATCCAGATCCTGCGGGAATTCCGGAATAAAAAACCCCTTACAACTCTCAGTGTTAGTCTTATAAAAATCGGTTCAGCTGTACCGCAGATTAGAACAGAACAATACAAACAGAATGACAGACAAACAACAAAATTAAAATGTTTGTTAATTGTTGATATTACATAAATATGTATAATCATGCTATTGGAAAAACACTGTCATTTTGAAATTACAGACAGACCCTTCAATTTGATTTATACATATAGATGATATTATAATAAACTATCGCCGTCATTGCCGTCTCTTAAAACGACTATGTCCAGCGCTATTGCGTCTGATTGGATTACCTCGAAGAGCTGTCGTTGCGACGACGTCGAGCTCAAATGTAAAATTTTACGTGACCACTTTCCCAACGTCGTGTCGCCATTCAAGGGGCAATTGCATACAAGCCTTCGCCTGGTCGTTTTAATGTAATCATATTACGCAATATTGATTTATTGTAATATTTGAATATGCATGTATTTCTTAAGAATTCAATAAAAAAAAATAGGCCTTGCACTCAAACAAATGAAATATTTAATATTTTCATTTCTTCGTTCTAGTGTCGAAGCAAAGCGCGGCGCTGAGTTCCGCCCTTCAAGATGGAATGCCTAAAGAATTCGCTCGAAAGTGGCAAGTGGATTATTTTAACAATTGGCTTTCTCTATCTACCGAAGCTGCTAAGAAAACCAATAAAATAATATCATCTTTATTCTTTATATTTTTTCTACAGTAATTGAATTATTATTTGGATTGCAAATAAAATTTATTTTTTTTAGCTTAAGAAAATTATACGTAAGTAATTTCAAAACGTACACATTTATTTATTTGACCGCTGCGATATATAAAGGTATAGAGCAAAGGAATCCGATACTATTTCTGTATGGCAAACTATTACGGTCGCTTTGATCCTCTTACTACGATGGTCTCGATATCGAACTGTTGTACAAAGTAACAGCGAATTTACTTTTCTAAGTGTATTCCTTTAAATGCGAACATTTCTTGTGTGCATTTTGAATAGAACTTATTTGATTGTTATTTTATTAAAAAAAAAATATATTATTGTCGTATTTGTATTTTTAAAGTCTAACAAAAAGATGAAAAATCTGAGCAAAGTCAGAGAAAGTTATAATACGCAAATATTGTTATACGCAAATGTTAGACGAGAAAAAGAAATATATGCAACTACAAAATAAGCATACAAGCAAACAGTAATGTAATTTATGTTTTAATTTTCTTAGTATTCCGTCATTATTTATGTTTTATAAGGGTTTCTGTTTTCTTTTAAAAAAGTTTTATGTGCCATTTCCTGCCCAGATTCTCTTGTTGTGAGCTTAGAATAAACTTTAGCTAAGTTATATGCATTCGTACATTACATGCATAAAGAAGTATTTTAGTAATTTAAATTAAAAATAACTTTTCCGGACACCAACAGATACACTATCAACGATAAAATAAATCTAGTTATTAAATCTACTAAGAATGTTGTAATATTCACATCTTATTATACGTTACTTTGAAGAATTATGACTTGGCAAAGTCCTTTATTGGAAATACCTTCACGGGCCTGAAATATTGCTATGTCATGAAGAGGTAAATTTTCTAATTAGAAATTCTTAAGTGAAACTTTATTAACTTTTTACTTCTATAATGAACCTAATGAAATACCATGTCTGCTCTTGCTTACGCCCGAGACTGACAAGGCTGGCTGTATAGCTAACGGGAAAATGTAAATTTTCTTAAAGATTATGTATGAAATTGAACGAATATAATATTGAGGATTTTAAATTATTATAATTCGAGTATTCTTTTTTGTGAGTATGCAAAATTAAACAAAATATTCATAAACTGATGCAAAAATATATTTTGTAAGTGTTTTTTAATTTATATTCTGTATAAATTATTTGCTTTACTAAATAGTCACACATGATGACGATTGGAAATTAACTTTTAAATATAAATCCATATACCTATTTATAGAATACAGAGATATTTAAAAAAAAATCGAATTAGCAAAATTTCAATCCTAACTTGCAAACTATTTTAAACCTTATAAAATATATTTATTTCCAAAGTAAAACTTAAATTCATCAATAAAAGTTTAGTATGAAACGTAGATAGGCGGGCTGCGGCGACCCGTTGCTCGATGCAATATGATGCCGCGCAATTTATATGTAGGACTTGTTTGTCGCTGCGTGTTTGTTCTACTAGTCGCTGTTCGGCTCGCTCGTTCATTTTTATGAGTTATGGAAGTAAGGTGGGTCCTCCGCTGTTTGCTATACCCATCCAATTGTTTGCCCTAGTAGAAGCATTGTTACGGCCGAAATAAAAACTAAAAATATCCGGCTTGCGAGACAAGACAAGTGTTCCAATGATGTTAAAAGCGAAATACCATTTACTGGAAATTTCTTCGCTAAAAGGTAGACAATTTAGCGAACGAATATTAAGACGTACGTGATATTTTTGCGAATATTGCGCGGTAGTTCTCGCGATGCACCGTCGTTACTGGCGCATTAGACATCGCAGCAAACAATTACATTACCAGAGCATGTATAGTTTGGCACGGGACCAATGTTGACTGTACAGTATACATACTTTGGATACGTCCCACTATTTCCAGCTGTTATTCCCATGGCGATTTCTAGTTCATAGCCACCTTACAAGCTGATATATTGATAAGCTTTCCGAAATATACTATTTTCAGATTTGTTTTGTGAAATGTTTATAAGATATTTTACATGTTTTATATAAAAATAAAAATCGGTTAAGTGCGAGTCGGTTTCGCCCACCGAGGCATCCGTGCTAAATTCACGATTATAAATCAACATTACAACTTATAAATGTTGATTTGCGTATGCCCTCATTTTGTATAAAATAAACTTTTGATTAATATTTTTAATATTTAACTTTCGAATATATTTTTATAAAATAGGTATTTTTCACTTTTTGGATTGAATTTTCCTTTATTTATATAGTAAGTTCTTACTTTGTAACAAATTTCAATCGATTTCAAGATATAAAGTCTTGACAGTCGGACAGACGGACAACAGAGTGACCTTTAAGGATTTCGTTTTTACCTTTTGAGATACGGAATCCTAAAAATATGTATATAAATACATATTATATGAATTAATTTCAGAAATTAACGTGTAAGCGTATACGCGTATAAAAAAGCTAACTAGGCAACACATGCACACTAGTACAATTATTTAATGTAAATTTGAAAATAAACAAAATTACACTATTTTATTTTAGCCTACGGCATTAAGGTTGTATTTAAATCTAAGATGTTAAAGAAATGAAGGAAATAATTTAGTTCTTTGTCTTCGCAATATCGAGCATGAGACGGACTGCGCCCGGCGGGCACGATGATATTAATCGACGCAAAGCTGATTATGTCGTTGTTTCTAAGGCTGTCCTTTAAGAGTTTCAATTTCAGTTTGTACTTCTTATTTTATTTAATATCATATTGCAATCCTTTTGTGTTGTTATTTGATCGTTTTTATGTCGGTAAGCTTAATTGCTATTGTACTGAAATGTTTTTTAGTTCTTTTACTTTATTATTTGTTAACATATTAAAACATAAAAACATGCAAGGGATATGTATGGAATTTTAAAAAAATATGCATAAAACAAAAGTTTTGAATTATCTTATTATTCTACATCTATGAAAGATAATATTCTGTATTTTTATTTCATTTTTTTTTAAAACTACCGTGTACTTCAAATTTGAAAAGTTTCATATTATTGAGATATAAATTGACTCTTCGTATATCAGTCAATAATTTAATTTATTTCAGGCTTATGACTTAGTAATAATAGCCAAATCATTTTGTTATACTCCTTATTCATAAACCTTAGCTAAATTATTGGTAATTCATTATATAAACAGCTTTTAATCATAAAATAATACGAAATGGCATACATACTCGTATGTATATATATGCAGTTATACAGTGTGTTCCACAAAGTGTTCAGAATAGTAGAAGTGCAGTGGTAACGTGACGGTCCGGCCCACATAACAGGCGGCTTAAGACCCGTCAGAGCGCTCCGGACGGTCTTCCTGCACCCGATTTGCAAGATCCGCTCTATCGCAGCCGAACACGCTCAAACAATTTCCACTGTTTTACCTAAATACACCATTACGTATATCCCTTGTATTGTACGTACGATGTTCGCCAATTTAGTTAAGATACTTGTCGAGACAAGTGGAGTTGGCTGTTTTGATTTGTTAGAGATAAATATAGATCAGCTTTATGCAGGGTACGCAGAGGGATCCTAGTGTTAAGACAGTCCGTTCCCCAGTTTTCGCCGAATTCTGAAGGCATTACATTCATTTCTTCAACTCCTTGCAAGTTCATTGAACCCATAACCAGCCGCGTTTACTGTGCCCCTGCGCCACGACTGACCTCATGTTGAATAGGTAATATAAAAATTATTATACAGGATGGAATTGTCAGCACCACTTTAAATGAAATCACAGTTTTAACTACTGTATAAAAGCCTAATAAAATTAAGAAAAAAATAATTCCCGAAAATGAAAAAGTTATTTTTTAAAACAAAATAAATAATAAAATTATCAATTCAATCAACTATCACACTTACCTGTCAAAACGGCAACGTCGTACACTTATGTGTGCGTCACACGAAATACAGGTATGGATAAAAATCGTGAAATGAAAAAAATCCTATGTCCAAACTGTTGAGGTACCTTGATTAATTTCTTTAGTTCTGGGTTTGAAATATTTTACTTTATATGCAGTTTCAGTAAAAGGAGCGCTGCCTCTTCCACCCTGTATAGATCTANTAAATGAAACCACAGTTTAAGAAAAAAATAATTCCCGAAAATGAAAAAGTTATTTTTTAAAACAAAATAAATAATAAAATTATCAATTCAATCAATTATCACACTTACCTGTCAAAACGGCAACGTCGTACACTTATGTGTGCGTCACACGAAATACAGGTATGGATAAAAATCGTGAAATGAAAAAAATCCTATGTCCAAACTGTTGAGGTACCTTGATTAATTTCTTTAGTTCTGGGTTTGAAATATTTTACTTTATATGCAGTTTCAGTAAAAGGAGCGCTGCCTCTTCCACCCTGTATAGATCCATGTATTCATATAGCTAGTACTTGGTTGTTTTATTTTTTTTTTATTTTATACCATCACAGAAGAAAAAGCTTTAACAATATGAACATATATATATAGAAAATGCGATTGCGACGTAAATGCCAATTGTCGAATTGTGATCCGTGTGTCGGCATTTATTGCATAGCACGTCTGTAATTTGCATACGTTTGAATACTAAGTACCGCCAACGTCACGGTTTGAAGCTACTTTAATTGAATAGTTCGATTTATGTTTATTGGTTTATATTTATTTTATACAGTTAAAAATAAATAAGGTAAGTTTAATTTTAAAAATAATAATAATCAGTATGCAGGTACTAGTAGCTATAAGGTCTATATGGTTCTCGATCACTATTCGGTTTTATTCCGTTATTTGTATTGTAAGTTTCACTTTCTTCACTTTGCGCCAAGTTAAAATTTAGCTGAGATGTATAATTAAAAAATAAAAATAAAAACTGAAACAAGTTATACATTGATTTTAATTAGTACTCAGTATATATCCACGTGCCAATAAATATACCTACTCGTACTACTAACCTTTTATTTTTATTGCTTAGGGTATTTATAATATTCTTTATTTATTATATATTTACTAAATAGCGAATACTATAATTATTAAACGAAATTGACATGAATTAAAAACTACGACTCACAAAAAATACATTGCTTACAACATTGTTGGACATTAGTTATAGTTAGTAGCTACATATGTTTTCTATTTTGTCCTTAACATGCAAAAAAATATGATTTCTCTTGAAGATACTTTGTATGAAATATGTACTGGATGAAGGGGGTGAAATTGAAACTGGCGTTATTACTTAGTATGCATTGAGCGGCTGCGACGTGTCGCGATCGCCTCCGCGACGTTATCGCCCGGGTCACGTCCACCCAATTGTTTTCTGACGACATGTATCATTCTCTTAAATCATATTTCCTGATTTGTTGCCATAATGTGGACTAAATCGCTTACCTCTTGTAATGAGGTTCCATAGGTTCCATATCCATATGACATATCAGTATCATAAGCGCTACGAGGGAGGAACGACTCGATTTCGCAAATGGAAACGATCTACGAATTGCGTCTTTAGTATTCATGAGGATGGTTGAGAAGCCGTGCGACATTTGCAATTCTTGTTTCATTTAATATTCATATTAAAGAGAATGTTTCGTATGACTCTTATGGAGTGGGTGAATGCTGGTGTATGCGGTTGTATGGCGGCCATCAATCACGCACCGCCCGGGTGGCGTGGCTCGAAGTGAACATGATGAAAATGTATGTATTTATCCAATTTGTCAGTTTCTTTTTGACTTTAATATGACATGTTTAGTCGTTAGTTGTCACAATCATAGAGACAACGGCCGTATGTAAATATATTTGCAGGTGCATTTGTAGCTTTTACTGAAATTGTCATTAACCGTAATTACTTAATGAATGACCATCCAAATTTTACAAATTTAACGTAATAGGTACGCGCATTTGGTGAATATAAATTGATCTAGATAGTAACGTATCATTATTATATGATATTAGAGTAATTAAAATTTAGTTTTTAATATTATAGAAATTTAATAAAACAGAGAAAGAGAAAAAATAGAGACATTGTTCGTTAAGTGGTGGAACTCAACGCCACGCTTTGGACCCAATTTTAAATTAAATGAATTTAAATGGCATATCTCACTTATAAATATAACCCGTGTACAATTAATTAGAATAATAAAAACACGCAAACGCGCAAAGACGATAATATTCTATTATAATAATTAATGTCTCAGAGTATAAACGAAAGAAATAACTTATAGACAGAGAGTTTCGTAAAAAATGGCAATAATTTAAACACTGTTTCGGCTGGCTATCCATCAGCGTAAATGTCAATGTCCATAGAATAGGCACCGTGTGAAGTTCGGCATATCGATCATTTGTAACTTAATTGTGCCTTCGAAAGTAGTTTTATATATGTATGTATGTACGTACACGTGGACGTCAAATATATACTGAAATATATTTAAACCATTTACGATATATGTTGTACTCATCGCCCAAATGAAATTTAAATCCCACATGTAACATTTAATAAGTGGAGTTAAATTCACAATGTGGCTTTATCTAACTTTGCTGTTGTTGTTTTAGAAGTTATAATGGTCCTCTTTGTGACCAGGAAGCGAGAGCTAATGTAACTGTCCATATGAGGAATGGCTGATCAGATTTTGTTTACTGGAATTTACTACTTCTGGTTACCTTTTGTGTTGAAATACATCTGTGGGGACTATGTATCGAATAGATAATTTTTGAGTGTTCGACCTTACTGACATAACATGAATATAATATCTCCTCAACCTACCTCAAGATCTTGGGTACAAATATGATCGGAATTTAGTACAAAAAGTATTTTTTTTTTGTATATATTACTAATTTATTTTAAAAAAACCTTATTAATTATGATTAGAAACATTGTATGTATTTAAAAAGTAATTCTACTCTAAGAGCAAAAAAATATTTTAGAATACACATAATAATAATAAATTTATGTAATAAAAAATATAGTTTACTTTCAACTTTTTGCTTTATGAGACAGTTACTACGTTAGACATGCTGTCAAACATTTTAATGGTACTACTGGTATAGTTAAGATTAAAACTTAATGTTCTTATTTAATTTTCTTAGTATTATAAGGAAGTAAGATATACAATTGACGACTATTAATATAATTAACATACGGTCATGCAAGCATTATATAAGTTCTACGCATACAAAGAAATCGTTTTATATTTAATACAAAAAATTAATTTCAGAAAAATAAATCATAATGATATATGAAAATAAAAATATGAGTGGGTACTAAAATACATTATGGGAAATATCTATTAAACGTAAAAGCATCGTACGATATTTTAAACATTATATATATTCTTTAGTAAAACGTCATTCCAACAAGAGCAAAAGGTACTTATTATGTAGCAAGAACGGAACACAAAGTGGTTGTGTTGATGGATTTTATGCAATTTTCAGTATCTATCACATCCAGCGCTCTCGAACCCGTAGGGATTAAGTTCGATCTTTTCGCAATACTTACAGGGTAAACAGCTTGAGCGCCTCCGCCCACCTCGCTTGAACGCGAACTACCGACTAAAATAATCCAACACAAAGGCTTCATATAAATTAAAATATAAAATACATTATTTTTCGACATTATTTATGCTTTTATAATGATACTTTCTTTTTATTTTTAAAGTATTATATTTGTCAGTGCCTACAATGTAGGTTTCATTTTGAGGATTCCTAAAAAAATCTGTTAGCCTTTTTCTCGATGAGGTACGACATAGCGCGAAATTTTAATTTCTTATCTAACAAGCAATATTTTTGAAGTGGGCGGAAAGTTGAGAGTGAAGTGTTTAATCTCTACTCCACTGAATTAATACTTCAGAAGATAAAAAAATTTTAGTACAGGAATACATACGAATAAAATGATGTATTTTCAAATTATAAAATCGCGAATGGAGACAGAAATATTAATATGTAAACCTACATATAAGTATGTATATTTTGTTTCAAAGTTTGTCCATGTCATGCCTACTTCTAAATAAGGCAAAGTTGTTTACCTATATAAAGAAATTGATATTTTCGATTTGTAGAAAGAACCCAATACGTACGGATTCGATTCACCCTTGTAAGATTTCTAACAGCACCTTGGTGCTTGACACACTAAGACTGGAATTTAATGAATGCAGAATTGATTATTTTCAGACAACATTATATTTTGATTTATTCAAATATTATTTAACATTTTTGTTTAAAAATATTTAATAACAGATACGACAGAATTAAATATACTTGTAGTGGTGAATTTATATATTATTGAAAGTAATTATGTACAAATGTATTTTTTCTGATCATAGTTTTTTTCATTATTTAACTAGCGACCCACTCGCAGCTTCACCCGCTTTAACTACTGAACTATTCATATAATGTATGTTTGCAAAGCACTTAAGATAATGTGAAAATTAATTAAACCTTAATGCAACCCGCATTTTCGTAGTTCCAATAAGGATTTTGAAATTGTTTAAAAAAAACACTTTAATAAATATGTGTTACAACAGAAACTTAAACGAAAGAAATTATAAACAAAAGCCTACCTACTAATAACTACTACAAAAATATGAAAAGTCGCGGGGCGCGCTCGCCAACGCCATGCGTGGGGGCATGGCGAGTGGCGAGCCGTTTCGCAGGAAGGATTTTTTGATATTGTAACAATTTCTAAAGTACTTATTAAAATGAAAAACAGTAAAAGACAGTTTTGATCTACATTAAATGGCCAACGTAACTAATATACTTATTTATATGCTGAGAGTAAGGGATAAGTAAAACTATCAGCAATTTCGAAATAGTGTAAATTGCAAATTTTATCTTCATTTAACATAGAAAATTAATAAAGTATTTGAAAAGATAAGGATTAATACCATTATGGAAAAATATCCCTCACAATAAAAAATATATTGAAATTACAATTGTTAAAAATAAATATGCTCACTACACGTTATTCTTAAAAGATACGAATATGCTGTCGCTGACTTTTTTGTAGATCTTATTAAGAGGAACAATACTCCAGTACATTATTTTAATGTAGTACTTACCATTAAAGCAGCGCATGCACGTACGTGTCTCAACGGGTAGGACTTTATACACATTTATGTTATTTATGTTAATTTACATAAGAATGTACAAATAATAGACTATATATAAACCTTTCCTGAGAAATACTCGACCAAATGGTGAAAACCGCATCAAAATCCGTTGGGTGGTTTAGAAGAAGAAGAGTTAGAAAGTTCAGACAGACACAAAAAGCGACTTTGTTTTATAAGATATAGGATAGGATGTTTTAAATTTGTTCAAAAAAAATTAATACCTTGAAGTTGTCCCCGGAATACCACTAAGGGGAAAATTGATATATATATATCGTTCCCTCGGTTTGTTCTAGCCCCATTTTGTTGGATTTCTATCTAACTTGCTCTTTAAAATAGGTTAATGATAGGAAGTGGAACACAGAGAGACTTCATGCGAGTAGATATAAAGTCGTACGTTCGACTATATACTAGTTATGTATATTGCGGTATAATTGTGTATATTCGAGAAATATTTATTATAAACTTGAAAATACCAAAAATTTCTTTGTTTTGGTTTGTATACGTCACTGTAAGGTAATAATATAATGACAGTACTATTGAATGTGAACAGAATAAATTTTGGACGATAGAAAATGTTTTCAATTTTCAATTCTTTATATGCAAAACGAACAAATATTATTTAATACTGTAAAAATATAACTAATTTGTAAATCTTTATCTATAAAAAAATACGTATACACCTTTGGTAATCATAATAAAGTGATATGAAATTTAAATTTATTTATTCTAGTAGTATATTTTAAAAAGAATACAGTCAATTATACAATAATAAGTAATAGAACGCGTTATTGAGGCTTCGATCATCATTAATATTAAATATGTTCTAATTCCGCACTAAACATTATAGTATAGTGTAATACAACAGTCATTAATAAAAAATATTGCGCAAGTGTCAAGAAAAATGGTAAGTAGTTGAGAACGTTCGCAGTTTGGGCAGCGAGGACGGAGCAGGGAGCAGGGGGCGACTTCTGACAAATTATTTAAGAACGTGTGTAAGGCGACGTGCCTATTATTCCTTTGATTGATCGCCTTGATAGCTGCGACAAATGATTCCACTTTCATATATCTCTTTGAAATATTTCAAGTTTTTTATCGTTTACTATGTTCTATTATGTTTCAATAAAAAATATTATAATTAAATTAATAAATGAGTTTGGCAATTAATTATAGGAATCACTTTTGTATATAAATGCTATATGCTCATTTTTTTGTAGTATAAATGTCGTTAAAAAGTCTTAATAACCGGTCTATATTAGTCTTAACGATTTCACTAAAATTTTAAATTTTAGAATAATTACCGCAAAAATATTAATTAATGTAAAGTTGATCATCATACAAGATTCCTATAATAAAATGAACAGAACCCAGTAAGTCAAATTATTCGAATATGTGTGTTTTAGAATTTCATTTTATATGAGGGAAATCCATCATTTCCATCCATTTACGACATCGGACCCAGTTTTGACAGCCTTGTAAAGGTTGTATTAGGCAAAATTAACAGCAGTTGGTGATACTTTGAACGGGAAAAATGTATGTAATGTCACGTGTGAATCGTTACGTCAACGATTTATGACCCTCTTAATAATACCAAAGTTGATATTTTAATGTTAGGCAATAAATATGGCTGTCGATTGTCCATGTATTTGTAGCTTTAGTTAGCTTTTCGAATTTGACTAAATAATGTATGCTTTCTAATCAGGAAGGAAAGGAACAAACAATAAAAAATAAAAGGAAACATCGATAAATAAATAAAAAACAAGGAAACATCGTCGAAGTAAATTTAAATTATTAATTCTATTTGCGGCATTGAGTTTCGTCACTCAACACGCAATGCCTCCAGAATTTGGGAAATGAAAGTGGTTCAACGGGAATGAAGTATCTTAACACTAGTTTCCCAGATTCCTTGTGCTTCTCCTGCTAGGTGGAGAATATAGGTGAAGCTTAAAAAAAATTAACTACCTACACAAAAAAACTTAAAACACGTGTTAATGTTGAAATAAAAATAAAATTCTAAATTCCAAATCTCTTCTGAAAATCTTCATAGGTTAAGTACTTTTCGATATTTTGTCCTAATCATGCTGTATAATATATAGTAATATCATAATATTTAAAAAATATAAAGTTTAAAATGTTTTGTTAAAAGATCACGTTAAAGTAATCGACCAATCACTAAATAAATATGTACGATGTACGCCACTTTCTTGAACCTCTCGGCTTATGTTGGCGCGTATGCACCAATAATTTACACGAGTTTTCCCTGAAGTTTTCTGCACCATAAGTTTTGGATGGCTTATTCTAAATTCATACAAAGAAATTATGTTCATTTGAAACACAGTGTAACTATCGTGTTATAAAAAATATAAATTAATTATAAATAAATATTAGTACAGTCCTTGCGGTCAAAGCCGCATGGGGGCCGCTGCTTTAATAATATTGTTATTTTTGTAATGTTTATTATTTACAATGATTCTCGAAAAAATTGACAATAAACCTACTTAACGAACTCTCAAATACTGTACGCATGGTAGCTAATAAGCTATTAGTTGTGAAGAATTGTTAATATACTAATAACTACTTATCTGTTAAATTTACACGACACGGCAAATTACCGGTATAATAGTATCATGGACATAAATATAGGAGAGAAAATAATTAAGTTTATATAAGTACTATACTCAGAAATTTTTAATATTCATAAATAAAAAAACTATATATTTCATTGAAAATTTAAGTAATTCATTAGAAATTGTATTGGAAGTTACAGAAAATAAATAAGGTAACATAATTGAATGATTGTTTACCATAGAGCAGCAATCCAGGTTATTCCGACTTAGTCCCGGGGAAACTTGCTACACTCGGGGGAAATCAACACAACAATTACATCTCAAAGGCGATATCCAATAACACTGCTAAAACCTTTAAAGCCCTTTTCAATTGTTGTTACTTATAATAAACGTAATAATAATATGAGATTTCATTTTCAATTTCACAATCTATCATTTACATATACTCATATAGCTGTCTTTAATAATATTAAAAGTAATTCATTGATGATAAAGTAAATATATATATTTTTATATATTTTTCTACATATCTAAAAACATGAAGTAATTACCAATTCAATTATGAAGTCAACAGTCTATCTAATGATAAAAATTTCGTTTCTATCTACAAATAGTTACAATTTCATGACTTCCATGTAGATTTCATATATTTAAACATATTTTAAAATGATTTAAGGAATTATGATAAATACTCAGAAAATGGTCGTCCCCGAGGGTGAAAATCTTTCAAGCATGAGCGACGTAACGCGGATGGTGAGTTTCAAAACAATATGATATCATCGCAGAATTTACGCAGTCCTAATAAGATTTACCTTAACATTAATGCGCATCTCTGCGTCCATTATTTAGGGGTATTATCTAAACAGTTGGTTGGCTGTATCTCTGATATTTCCATAAGACGGCGTTAAACTGGCTTATGTTCTATATTTATTATACTTAAATAAAACATTATTTATAAAATAGAAATATGTAAAGCTATAATAATAAAAATTTAGTTTTCTTTCTCATTTAACATTTCACGTCGTAATAACAAATAGCTTATTGTTACAACACGACGAATCGTTTCAACCTTTAGAGCCATGAAAATGAAAATGATTAATTATTTTTCTGCTCTTTTCAAAACACCATCTTATTCTTTTAAGAACATCCGTTATTTTCCAGTTCGGCGACCATGAGAGGGTGATTCTTGGTATAAATTATTAATAAATTAGTCATTGCTTTACTTTTCTATTTTTATTTCCTTGGGTTATTTAAACAATAAAAAATCATAGTACGTCATACAAGGATTAATTGTTTGAGATCCATACCGCAAAACGAAAAAAAGGAACCCTTATCGGAATACCTTGTCCGTCTGTCAAGACAATTTATGTCAAGATGGAGTAGAAGTCAAATTTAATAGAAAAAATCATCAGAAGCTCATATTTGTAGTTAATTTTATACAAACAGAGTGCATATGCCCGCCCGAAAAGTTACATGTCAAATTTTATAAATTGTGCTCCCCGTTGACCTTCAATTTTGAAATTCGTACGGAACTCTCCGTTGGCTCGTCGTATTTTTATTTGTTTTTTTTTATTTATTATTATTTTATATTTCTTAATACTTAGTGGTATACGCAAAAAAAATTAAATAAAACAATAAACTCTCAGGCATTCTATAAATAGATAGCTAGAAAAAATATAGATAATAGATTACCTTTTTGGTCAGTACTTCGCATCTACATATATCACATTCAGGCACTGTCAACAGAACCATTAAAAATGGATCACCGTAAACAAGAATTATAACCAAACCTGCATAGAGCACTAGTTCCTTTTATGGAGAAATAGTTATATGATAAAAGCCATGTGCTGTATTACGACTTATGAAACATAAAATCAATATTTTTAATAACGAAATATATTGTGACCAGAGACGACTTAACTTAAAGTAAACCAACCATAACTAGTAAAAACCTTTTAGTTTCTTTTTCAGCTTCTCGCTGTATCCCACAAGGTGAGTAGAGGGAACCTTGAAATCTAGTGCTAAGACATTCAATTCCCATTAAGACCTTTCCGTTTCCTATTTCCCTCGGATTCTTGAGGAATTGCGTGTTGGCAGAATTCAACTGTATTGTTTTCTCGGTTACGAGGGCGAGAAAGTGAAAATACAAAATACAATACAAAATATTTCATTTCCTCGAATGGGAATCGAACCCAAAATTTGGTAATGTGCCCCTGCGCCACGACGGTCTTGACTTTAGCAGTTTAATTAACTGTCAATATAATTAATTGCTAGAGATTTACTTTTACCTTAATTAAGACACATTATTATCTTAATTATTATTCAAATCTCAAATTGATTGATTTGAAAATCTGCCAAATACTACAAATGCATAGAAATTTTATACTCTCGCCGCATTGGTGGCCATGTTAGATTGGTAAAGCTTCACCAAGTAACCGCCGTCCTTTCCTAACAAGTTGCGCCTGGGGCAGTCGCGACCTGTCGGAATGCTAAATACTTCCTCGGTTTACACACATTTGCTTGTGTCTACTTTTCCCAAATATTTTCGCTTTTAGGTTGTACGAATAAACAAAGAATTTTTGATAGCAAAAAGTATTTACATGCGGTCTTTGGTGGCGATTGCGTGTAAACTGAAATTGAAGTGTCTCGTTCGAAATGCACGCGGCAAAAGGCGTCAAAGGCTTTATTCACATTCATCGACACGTAACGCCATCACCGGCTCTCGTCGCCGCCGTAAAATTTTAAAGGATTGAGAACACATGACAAGGCATAAATAAATTTACTGTGCTTTTTCATTCATTTAAGATTTTCTCGAGTTTTAATTTTATTAGGTCTACTGGTTTAATAATGTTTACTTAAACATTGTTAAGAATGTTTTGGATGTTTGAAATTTCATAATCAAAATCTAGATTGTCTTATTACTACATTGAAATTTATTAGGGAAAGTTCAGACACCGCGAATCTCAACAGTCCTGAATGAACGCTTAAAGTTTCAGTAAAGCAGTTACGCTCCCCTTCTAGGCGAACAACGTAAATTATTCCCCTAGAAGAAATCTCTAAGGGCTGGATGACGGATAAGGGATGAGAGGTTTTATTGCTTACACCGGCCTACGTTTGTAACCGCCTTAAAATGCCCATCCAAAATGTTAATTAGGGGGACGAAAATATTCAATATCGACTATTAATCTAATTATTGGAGAACAAAATTAATTTTGCTTCTCATTAATTGGATTAATATTTATTGACATTTAAACGATGTCATTTAAATAAAGAAAGAAATTCAGTTTTTACTTTATTGAATTAAAATGTTATGAAAAGCAGAAATTTAACAATTTTATAATTAACTTTATAATTTTAAAAGTACATTTTTTAAAATAATTATGACTTAATTTATCTTCCAAATATATATTTTTTAAGTTGGTCTGTCTCATGCAGAGAGAGATTTGTACAAATTGCAGGTAGGTGTTGCAATTGTAGGAAAACGGATGTAATAATACAACTTATAAAAGTTAAATTTACGGGCGTATGCACTCATTTTATATGCAATGAATAACAAATTTAAATATTTAAAAACTGATCTTGACATAAACGACCTTGACAGACGAACTGACGGAAAACAAAATGATTCTACATAGATTCCGTTTTTTTCTTAGAGATACCTTAAAAAAGATTTCAGCAACGCAGATTATATCAATATATCATAGAATTGGGCGTAATCATACAAAATTATACATAATCTGTTTATTCATCTAAAAATACTTATAACTATATTGGAAGAGTATATATGAACTGTATAAGTAAAAGTTTCGAAGGGACAAATATATTCCGTGCTTGAAATATGAATAATTAATTATTTTCATAGTAGGTATCTTTTGTCGCGTCGAGAAGAAACACGGAACACGTTGCTCAAGCTGTTGTTTCCTGTAGCGTACTTTAAATTTTCATTTTTATGCAACAATGCTAATTGTAAAAGAGTTAACGAATATATAAAAAAATATGATATATTACTATTCTTTGTTTATATGTTAATCAGCTGGCTTAAAATATTCGTTATATGAAGAAATCGACGTCTCACCGCGTATATTTCTTTCACTCACAAATCCAATTTAATTAAGGCGAAGAACTCGCGGTTAAAATCCTATTTAAGCCGTTTTTATTACCGCCTGTCGAGCAAAGACGGTTTGCAACCGCGCTCAAAGAATTTGAGCGCTCGCGAGGATTTCGCTGGCTTTTATCTTAGCAGTCCCGTGGATAGTACTGATCTGAATGCAAATTTATTTATTTTATATGTCTGAGAAATTATTATAAAGTAGTACCTAATCTTTATTAAAATTTATAAAAATATATATGTTATTTAATGATAAATCACAATTTCTGTAATGTTTTATTTTTTGACGAGTTCATAATACTTCAGAATTTAAATTTTAATTTGATAGTACGTCATTCAATAATTGACGATTTAAAGTTAGTAACAAATACTGCTCACCTTAGTAGTCTCTCCAGGGAGCGACGGGATGTTTATCCTCAATTCTAAAAAGATCCGGCTAATCCCATTGTTCCCAATGGAACTCGTCTTACATACGTATATGTATTTTAACGTTTGGCTTTCAAACTGGGAAATAAAAAATAAATTCGTTAATTTTATAATTGAGGCAATATAACAAATAATCAACAGAGGAAATTATTTTTTAGTGCCTTCCAAGATTGTTTCAATGTTATTCAGAAAATACTTTTCAATATAAGATTTTTCATTGCAGGCCAGAAGCTAACGGGGCCGTGGTAATGATCCGAGAATGCATGCATAATTTACCCGCAAAGAGCTTGTTTTGTAACGTTATTAGTTCGTAATCTCGCCGGAAATGGCCAAGAACATCATTTGCTCCCGTTTAAATATTTAAATAATTTATTTCTGCGTCAGACAAACAATGCAGGTTGTAGTGATTGTTTTCATTTAAAGGTAATCTGAATGTATAAAAATGAGTGCTCAATAAACGTATTTTCTGTTATATGTATGTATCACAAAATATTTAATTTAAATATAACAAAGTTTTATTCCATTACGTTCATTTAAAATAAGCATAAAAATATAAAATTAAATTTTAAAATCGATCGCTCCTTCAATACTAAGGTAACTTATCGTGATCCACCAATTTTAATATGTAGATAGAAAGTACAAATAAACATATACAAAGTATAAATAGCCACAGTTGGTAGCAAAATTAAACAGGCATTATAGTATACGAGTAATATCCAATCACTATATCGCTTTAATAATAAAGTAAACTGGCCAGTTGAATAACGACGTAAGGCGCTATTAATAATAATAATGCGAACGAACTAATCCAGAAGGGAGGTGGAATAAGTTATTTTGGAAGTAGCAAGTCTGAGTTTGGAATGATAATTTAATCGGGCTGTAAGTGAGTTGAAGATTCTTATTGCGTTTCCTTGGAAGTGGTAATAAAATTGGCGTCATTATGTTACATAAAATGTTACCGGCAGCTCTATTTCATTTGAGTAATTAATTCAATACGATCTACTTGATTAAAGAGATACTTCAAAATCTTTATAAGGGACTATAACAGTTTGGCCATGTTTATCCTTCTATAGACTAATTTTTTTTCAGGTTCATGTATTCCGCATATACCTACAGGCAGTGGCCGAGTGTTAAGTCACTCCATTCCTTCCTTTCCGCCCAATTTTCAAGGCATTGCTGTGCGGTGTTGAGTGACGGCACCAGAGCGAAGAGATAAACATATTAATAAATAATAATACATTCCCCCGAATGCGAATCAAACCCACAGTCCTGCCTGCATGTGCTCGTGCCCGACGTCCATCATTATTCATACAGATTCACTTTTCCACAATTATTGACAAACGGAGTGTGTGTAGAGTTGAGTAACAGTATCATATATTTAGATACTTGGAGCGATGATAAAGGGAATGATTAAGCTGGGCGAGCTGCTAGTAATCACATAAACAGAAACCGAGAGGTGTGTCAACACTAACACAAGAGCCCACAAGTGTACGTGTGGGTATGTGTAGGTACTTAGGGAATTACGCATTGCATCTGTCGCCTCTGCAAGGAAATGTTGTATATTGCAAGCAAATAATTTCAATAATTTTAAGAAATTTAATTATTATGATAGCAATTGTAATAGATCTATGATACAGGAGATTGACTTTTACTATATCGATTGGCTAAAGTATTTCAAACCAATAAAAATGCTTAGTGAAATAGCTGGCTGTAACTATGGATATTATTTTTTTCAGCTTCGCACTGTATTCCGCATGTAACAGGGAGGCAATGGGAACCTAGTGTTAAGACGCTTTCCACTTTTCGACGGATTCACGAGGCATTGTGTGTTCAGTAGCAGACATCAGCGCCGCGCTTTGCCTTGTCACAAGACCGAAAAAAATTAATATTTAATTTCCTAGGTGGGAATCGAACCCACTACCTGTCGACACGACTGGCCTCTACCTATATTATTAATCTTATTTGTATTATACACCGGAATAGAATTTTATATAGGTAATTTTAATATATCATGCATAATGACTTAATATATTTTGTTGAACGATCATTTTCATGAAACGTAGTAAAATATCTTTACAGTTATGGTCCACGCAGTTGACGTCAAAGATAATATCCTCGTACAGAACGGAGAGAAGAGAAATCGAATTAAAATAACGCTATCAGACGAGTTGGCACGATACCAATTACGGTCAATGCTAAGTTAGATACGGTGGCACAATTTACGTTTGTAGTGGAAATGACTTTATTGATGGTCTATTCAATTCTCTTTGGCCATTGGCACTCTTAAGCGTTCTGTTCTATTATGTTCTCGCCAGCGTGTGTGTTCAGTTAGTAATGTGGGGTCAAAGAGCAAATTTTCGTAACCTATTTAATGTGATTAGTATTAAAAGGGCGAAATGAAAAATATCAAACATCTAAATCAGCTTCACGCTGTATCCCGCACATATCAGGATAGGTAGAGGGAACCTAGTGTTAAGACACTCCGTTCCCCACTTTATTATTGTTGATTATTTTAAAGATTTAATCTTCCTTATTTCGTAGCAATATCGCAGTGTTATCCAAATATATGTCTCAATACTTTTTAATCCCATAAATTCCAAATATATGTATAGCTACTAACTACATAAATACTATAGACGCACAGAAATATGTACAGAAACGCACTATAAATAGTATAAAAAGCTAGATTTACTTCCGTTTACAATAGTACAAATGTAAATTCCAAATATTTATATCTCAGACGTGATTTGTGTCAGTTTCGAAGACCAAGCTCTGTCCCTGTCGAGTGCAGGTGATAAATCGTAAGGCGACATGAGTTTTTACTAACGAGACAACTTGACGTATGTCTACCCGCAAACGTATTCACGGGGTGATTGTTAACACCGTCGCGTCGTTTTTTTTGTTAAAAATCATCGATTCCACTGAGGGTCTGTCGTGTTCCGGAATGTTTTCGTCCGATTTGGGGAATGGAGATTTTTCAGCGCGGTTCAGCGGGCGCCGTGTCGTACAAATGCACCGATGACAATAAATATCGGGCGCGGCGAGCCGTGAAATCGAATAGGCTCCTGTGAGCGCTTTACAATCAGCAGCCGCCTGTCGTACGCCTATACCCGTTCCGCTATAACTTACTGACTTTTCCATGCATAAAAACTTATTTCGACTCTATTACCTATGTGGAAATACATTTATAGATATTTGATTTTAGTTGTTATACTCCTTAAAGGAATTTGTATGTTTGTATGAATTACTAAATTTTCCAATATAATTTTAAATGAAATTGCGTGTTATAAAGGATCAATAACCCACTGTATAATAAATAATGGCGTACATTAAGTATTTACTGGCAGTGCTGTGAAATTCTAAATAATATATTTTAAACATTCGCGCACGCAGAACGGGAGTAATTTGCGGTGACGCTCCCCCCAGTCCCGTGACGCGTGTTCGATTAGAGCACAAGTAATTCCGGCAAGGAAATTGAAATCTTAGCAATGCCCTACGGACTATAATTCTACCGGATTGAGGTATGAAATGAAAAACAAACCTGAGTTATGGTATAGCAATGCAAACAATATATCTTGCGGAGGAAACTTTTCAATTCTAACGGGACATCGATTTTTAGAAGTATCTATTTGTTATTCGTCCATGGCTTTAAATGTAATACAAAGCTATTTGTTTTACTATTCTATACATTATATTTCGTAATTCAATTATGAAAATTATAATATTATGAAATTGTGACATATATCAAAAGCGAATAAGTGAACTTAGTGTTAGGGCAAGTGTTTTCCTTTCCAGCTTTTTCAGAGGCATTAAATGTTGAGTATCTGAATCCAATGGAACCCTTGTAGGATCATTAGGTTTGTCCGTGCGTCAAGACTGTTTATCTCGAGATCGCGTAGAGGTAACAAGGTGAAATTTACATCAAATATTCAGGTCTACAGTTTTTGGAGAAAAAAAAAATCTAGATTCTAAATTAATCTAATTAAAACCGTAATAGAAACCTATAAGGTTTGTATATGCGCTATACTTTTCGTAGTGCAATACTTCCCGTGGGCCTATTATTATGAAATTTAGCACGAAGTAAAAATTTACAATATAAATAAAAAAAAAACTAAAAATGGAAATTGACATTTGCATATAGACCGAGAAAATGGAAATAATTCAAGTACTATCGAACCCATATTATATTTTAGCGTCAAATATTAAATAAAATTTTGCGAAAAAATTATAAAAATGAATTTCCATGTCAACCACTTTCAAAAATTGGATAGTATAGAAAAATATTATAGTAATTAATTTAGGCTTAGAATATTTTGGAAATAGTCATCATTGGAAAATAAAACATAATATTTATGTCACGAAAGCAATTAAAATATAAATATATAACTTTATACGTTATATAATTCAAGGTATAACGTTATACGCTATATCTTGAATTATAATAATTAATAATAATCAATATTTAATTACATTGAATCATTGAAAATTTTAATTTATTTAAGAGTGGATAGTTTAAATTTAAAAGAAAAACTTTATTTTCTCCTTTTTAGAACGCTTAAATAAATTTTCAAAAAAAGTTTTTTTGCTTTTAATGTATTACTCATTCATATCACTTCTATGTGACTTTTAGAAATAACAAATGGAAAACAAAACGTATTTATTACAACTATTTTATAATGCTAGTAGTTTTAGTTAGTAGAAATTCAAAATTGCTTATCACGTTTTCACCATAAAAATCCTGTTTTAGCCCACAATTCTGTAAAGAGCAATATTTAAAATTGAAATGAATATTTAAACGTAACTATTTTTTTTACATTTTGCATATTAAATTTTAAAAAATATACTTATTCGTAGTGTTTTAAAATACAAAACTAAATGAGCAATCGCAGTTCTAATTCACAACTGTGGCTGCGACTCTGATATTTTACGTAGCATTTACAAACAGCGGCAGAATAATCGGGTGTGGAATAATGAACACAAGCCCGGGGCCCAGGAGTTTAATTTTCCTCTTCCGCGCGGCTGTCCGCTCGCCCGAGCTCATTAATGGAGCGACAATACCTCGCGCTACGTCATTTGCGCCTTCGCGTCTACCATCGAATGCTAAACAAAAATGCTGTCTATATTATTTTTTATTTTTAGTATTTTATTTGTTTTTGCTTTTTGCTGTGGCTTGTGGGTAGATATACGTGGTAGATATCTTTACTAATACAATAAAGCGGAAGAGTTTGTTTGTTTGTTTGAACGCTAAGATCTCTGGATCTACTGGTCCGATTTACTATGTTTTTGTTTTGTATGAAAGCTGCATTCTTCAGAAGTGCTATAGGCTATATAATATTACATTACACATATATACTAATAAATTAAAATACTTTCTAATTTGACATGCAACTTATTTTGCCATTTTAATAACAACCGTCGTTGCTAAGCAACGGTTTGCAAAATTTGTTTGTTGTTTTAAGAAAACATCGCCCAAAATGAACTTATATTTTGATGGATGAATTCCTTATAAAAATAAATATAAAAGTCACTTTTAGCATTTCATCTAGATTGAAATTATAGTTTACTGTATAACATTCTAATCAATAATTAAGGGTATACATAGTATGACCTACGCGAACGGGCAGATGATGTTGACGGTTTAATATAGAAAAAAGTCTAGTTATTTCATATATGTTTAGTTCTTTCTAGGATATTACACTGGTTTAGTGCCAATAACTTGCTTTTAAATCGTATTAAAACTAAATGTATCAGGTTCTTTACTAAGAATGTGTAACAAGTAGAAACCAGGGTTTTGATGAACAATGAGGAACTTAAAGTAGTTAATGAAACTGTTTTCTTAGGTATAACATTAGATGCTAAGTTACAATGGGGTCCGCATATAGAAACTTTATCTGTTAGACTTAGTTCGGCAGCATATGCTGTCCGTAAGATTCGTCAACTGACCGATGTTGACACCGGGCGTTTAGTATACTTCAGCTATTTTCATAGCATTATGTCTTCACACTACACTCCCAATATATTTAACACAACTTAGTATATGTGCATAAAAATTTTAATAAATTTAATAAAAACAATGATCTCTATCAACGTAATCTAAGAAATAAAAATAAGCTTGCTGTGTCCTTCTTTGGACTCCATAAAGTGTCTCACTCATTCGTAGATCAAAGTATACACTTTTATAACAAACTTCCAAACGACGTGGTAAATTTATCACTGAACAAATTTAAAAAAGTGGATAAGCAAAGGCTCTGCCAAAAAGCATATTACTCTGTTAAAGATTATGTTCGCGATAAAGATGCTTGTAAATGAGTTGCTCTATTTCTAAGTTAAAATTGTTAATTGTAATTTGTAATAAATATTGGCAGTTAAAAAGAGTGGCCATGAGTTTCTTTGCCTGGATCTTCTCATGAGCTCAACTATTTGAACGGNTTTGTAAATTTTCATACATTTTCGAACTATTGTTAATATTTATGTAATTATTTGCTGTTTATAATTTATTTAAAGTACACTTTGGTTCTCTTCTTATTTTATTTGATATTGCTCTTGCTAAAATTAACCTATTTACTTTAGGTGCTTTTTCTAATATTAAGAATTTTCTTTTCTTTTACTTCTTTTGTTGGTTCATTTCAATAACTCACATATTTTTTTTCTAATAATATGTCTCTACTTATTATTCTTTTTGATTATTTAAGCTTATATTTTCTTATTAATTCTGTTGAAAACTGAAAATAATTTCATAAATATATTTAATAAATATTCTTATATTTCAAGAAGGCGTAGCCGCGTCCGGGTCCACTAGTATATAATAAATATCATATTGTATATAACGATGTGACATAATGCTTTAAATATAATAATTATTCTCTAATGCAGCAAAAAGATATGTGTATTAGTGGATATCTGTATGTCGTATATAGTACCATAGCTCTCATATGAATTAACTAATTTTGATCTAGTTCTTTTTTGTTTGAAAGTTGACTTAATCGAGTGTACATACTTGAAAAATTGAAAGTAAACAAATAATATATACTCTGTTGTATTCAAGTTACAGTTCTATTCAAGTTGATAAAAGGCTGTAAGCAATATCCACTGGCCTGATCGATTTCATACCTCGGCGTCATGACCATACCATTGCCTCAATGAATAAAATTTAGGGAGGTTTCAATTTAATAATCTATTAAACGTTATATTTTTAGAGACTATGGAAAAATAGCTAGCTAAGAGATTATGCTGTATCCCACATACAGCAGGGAAGGCAGTTTCTGTCGAATTCTGGATGCATTGTGTGGGGGGTGGCGGAACTCAACGCCACGGCTGGCCCCGTCAGCAGAGCGATAAATATGAAACATTTCATTTCTTCAAATAGGAATTGCACCCATAACCTTCTACGCTACAGATACACGCATATGTGCCACGGCTGGCTTCCAATAATAAATAGTTATTTAAAAATAATCAAATATTCCCAATAACTACCATCTTGACTTGAACTACGACATTAGTCTCATGAATGAATCATCGCGATCGTGTCCCTAGACCCCGGCGGTCGTATTCGATTAGCACGAATAATTCCGAAAGGGAAATTGAAAAGCTAAAGCGGTGCCCCAAGGACTTGCTCTTTCTGTTATTTGCGGGCAGACGCTGGCCGTGTGGAATATCCAACTAGGCTCATTCTCTATATTGATGATTAATATTAGCGTTCGACAGCTTTGTTGCATACTGAGCCATGTTTCTGGCAATTAATCTATAAAAAACTGGTATATGCCATTTAGATTTTATACCAGAAGGAAGGTAAGGAACTTTACTTCAAATTTATTTGTTACTTGTTTAACGTTAACCAATATAACTTTTCTACAGGCGTGTGTGTTTGTATTAGTGTCAGCAGAAATACAATATGAAAAATAAATTTTAAACTTTAATTTTGAATAATAAAAGTATTTGCTTTTATAGCAAGCTGAAATCTTTTGCTTTATTTGGTAGTTAATAAAAAGTTGGTCAGCACGGGGCAGTCTATTTGCTTTGTCTTCGGATTCAGTTGTAAACAGTAAATAGCCGGACCCGGCTCTGTTCGGTAATCCGGCGTTAATTAGCAGCTCGTCGGCACGGTGCAGCCGCTACTCACGGGTGTCAACGTTGCCTACATTTTTATTTTGAAACGTAACTATTAATTTTACATTTACGTAGCAGGGTAGGCAGAGGGAATCTGGAACCTAGTGTCTGTTTCCCACATTTCGCTGAATTCTGCAGGCAATGCGTGAGTGGTGTAACTTAACGCCGCCCTATAGCTCGTTATCAGAGCAAAGGACGGAAAATATTCAATATTAATTTTTTTGGAGTGGATATCTAATCCCCTTCCTGTCGTGATAACAGTCGAATGCTTGTGCCCCTGCGCAACGACTGACTTCGATTTCTTGTGCTTGAATCAAAATCAAAATCTTTTGTACTACTACTGCCTTGTGCCTATTTATAAGCAGAAACAATTAGTCAATAGACATACAACCAAAGACACTAGTAGCTATATTCAAGAGAAAAATGTTTTCAACGAAAAACATAAAAAGAGATTTAGCTAATAAAAGTTGGTTGAACTTCGTAGAGTGTGTATTGTAGCCCCATTGTAATGTAACGAAGTAACGCGCACCGCATACGACCCACTTTAATCAAGTTGTAACTGGCGTGTGTTGTGAGAATCCATAATCGAGCGAAAATTATGTTGTTAGGGGTTACCTTTACTTTATATCATTTATTATACTTAGACCTCCTTTATGAGCTAAGGGTTAAAAGGATATTTTTGTATATAAGTTATCGAACCAGTGGTAAGGCACCTTTCGCATTTACAGTCATACTTTGTGCCCATAGGTCACTAATGGCCTCGTAGTGCTTGCAATTTCTAAGTTATCTTAATTTAATATTTATTAAACTTACACATGTTTTATAAGTGAAGGGTTAAAAGAATATTTTTGTATATAAGTTATTCGAAGTTTCAATAGTTTGTATTGTGCGTCCCATTGTTACGTATAAAAGTAACGCGGACCTCGCACAATTTAAGTACTTTCATAAACTTTCTGGAATTGTATATTATAAACTTTTACCAAATGTGTATTCTTCTAAGTGGATATAGATTTAATGTCACTTTACCAGTCTTGTTTTGTTTTGCTATCAATATTAAACAGAATTTTAAAACACCATTATAAGAAAATTACTAATTGAAGAAAATTATAAAAGTAAAAAATAAAAAAACATATTTTAAATCAAAAACCTTTACAAAATTGAAATATGTTAAAGTATGTTATTGGGGCATGTTAAAGCATGTTTAATTTATTGCAAATAAAGATAAAAAGCAATTTCAAGAATTATATTATACGAGTATGGCTGGGGACCGACGCCTCTAATCCACACCTAATTGGTAGCCAGAAGACTATTAGACTTGAAACGGTAGCCCATTGCAATTATCGCGACAAAGGATTTACCGGCTCACCTCATTACGCGTATTTTAGCTAAATGAAAATAATTTTATTACTTTTGTAGCTTTACCACTAAGTTAATATTGTTAGTTAAACTTTTACATTTTTAAATGGTATATGCTTAAATGTTTGTTTGTTGCAAGGGTGTTTTTTATTGAATTATTAATATTGTTATTTATTTTAAATACGTTTCTAATAGTTCTACATGTAAATAGTAAAATCTAAGAAAATGAATTGACCCACCTGTATTAGCATAGCAGCCGGCAGTTGTACATAGCCTAGGTGACAAGAGAATAATAATTCTGGTTATAAGCTAGTCTGATGATGGAGCCAGGAATAGTGACTTCAGAGGTTACTAGCAAAACACTCCAGTTTCGACTCATGTAATTTATATCTCCCAGCACATCATATAGTACTACAAGCACTTGGTGAAGTTTTTCGTTGTTGCTACATTTTGTATGAAATTTACCGCGTAATCAAAATTCATTAGATATTTCTTGTAGACCTACAGCTATGGGCACGAAATGAGAAATTATAATACAAATAAGATAAAAAAAGTGAAAAATTATTATTTTATTTTCTATCGTTGCTTCATTCTGGCTAATTTTCAAGAAAGCTCCGTCCGTTTGATTGCCTGAATGCATTAAGGTTTTTAAATTGTCAATACTTTCTAATTATATATTTTAAAATAAAAATTACACTTTTGCTTATTGTTTATTACATTATAGAAAAGAATTCACACGTTAAAATTGTACTACGAATAACAAGAAGCTATAATAATTATCGTCAAAATGATTGAAATTTGATGTCACCACAAAATTATAAAATCATACAATGGAATGATGAGACAAAAAGTTTTTCAATAAATGTAAAATCATAGCATATAGAATAATTTAGCCCACATTTTGTACAAGAATTTCAAAATATAAAACAATAGCAACAAAAAAAAAATCTAAAACAATTCCACCTTAAAAGAAACACATCAAAATTCTTAAGGGGGGAAATATTACTTTGCAATCGCGAAATTCTTGGCTGAAACAACTCGCGGGGAGGTAACGTTCAATTCGACAAAAGACGAGCAATATTCCGCGCACAAAGGAGAGCAGCCGATAGATTCAATGCAGTGACACAAGAAATGGCGGCACAAAGCGGTAACAAAGCTCATATTGAAAGTTACAACGTGGTGTAGCGCGAGCGATTGCTCAATAGTTGGGTGTCGATCGGTATTAGCAAATTCGATTTTTTTTAGTTACCGATAGTTGTTTGTTGTTTGTTGACATTAAGTATCTAGACAAATTCTTTTCTAAACTATACAAATAAAGTTTAGATACTATATTTACATACTTTAGAAAAGAATTTGTCTGGATATTTTTTTAGAAATTTATATTTTTGAAAAAAGATGATTTAATAACACTAGAAGTGCCGATATTGACACCCCCCTCGAACCGCCGTCGTGACAAATTTGTCCCATTCTACTTATTATATTGATTGTTGGAATAAGACAAGAAAATTATTATTAAAATAATTTGTAAAATATACAGACCACGTTTATTAATCAATTTTTATTCTTTTACAAACATAAAAGTAGCAAAAAAGTAAACAGAAAGTAAAGATCAAATAATTCAAATACGCTATAAGGTCGAGACTACTTATTGATAAACTCTTACAAAATTATAAGTTATAGAAATTACTTAATATTATCATTAGACCCAATAAGGCATTAATAATAATATTCTTCATTAGTGCATTTATTACAGACATTTTTTTTTATATGTGACCTACTTTTGACTGTGTGCCTCGTCAGTGTATCTAGTGGGCATTGCAATCCATTCTATGGTTAGGACTGCTGTTGGCGACACTAGACCCTTCCTGATTACAGTGGGGGTTCACCAGGGCTCACCTCTTAGTCCGTTCTTATTCAATGCAGTGCTCGATACTGTCTCGGCTCACATCCAGGACCAGCCTCCATGGGTGATGATGTATGTCGACGACATAGCACTTATTGACGAGAACCGACTGACGCTGGAGTGTAAAGTGAACCTCTGGAAGGGTACGCTTGAGAACGGCGGTCTTAAACTAAATATGTCGAAGACCGAGTACATGGCCTGCGGGAGCCCAGACTCGAGCACGATCCTTATTGGTCCTGAGCCAGCCGTTAAGTCGGAAAAGTTCAGGTACCTTGGATCCGTTATGCACAAGTCCGGAGGCATCGATCACGATGTCCAAGGCCGGATAAGCGCTGCCTGGGCCAAATGGCGGGAGGTCACTGGTGTGGTCTGCGACCGCAGAATACCGCCCAAGCTCAAGGGGCTGATATACAAGAGCATCATCCGACCGGTTCTTTTATACGGCAGCGAATGTTGGCCAGCACTATCTCGGCACACTCAGGAGCTTCACGTCACGGAAATGAAGATGCTGAGGTAGATGTGCGGCGTAACGCGGTCTGGCCGCATACGCAACACATTCATTCGAGGTAGTCTTGGGGTCCGTGACGTAGCGAATAAGCTCCAAGAGCGTCGCCTGAGATGGTTTGGCCACGTTACGCGGTGGCCTAAGAACTATGTCGGATGCAAGTGCCTTGCTATATCAGTTCCTGGAGTGAGACCTCCTGGACGCCCAAGGAAGCGCTGGCTGGATGTCGTGATGCAGGACATGAGAGTCAATGATCTAACCACCGAGGACGCAAAAGATCGAAGAAGGCAAAGTGGAGTAGGTTGAGTAGAAAGGCAGACCCTGGCAATAGCCGGGATTAATGCCAGGAGGAAGGAAAGGATGTGGTACCTACTTCAAAGAAGATTTATAACTTTACTAATAAATTATCTTTACTTGAGCACCCAGAATTTGGCGGAAAATGCCAGCAGAGTACTTAACACTAGGTTCCCAGGTTTCCTCTACCTACCCTACCCTTAACTATATTTGGTCTTAAGCGTTTTTCTGAAATTCAAGTCTAGGTTAGCCAGAGTCCTTTTCTGTATAGCTTTCAGATTTTTTCCTGAACTAGTACTACCTGTAGATGCTAGCTGCCAAATTTTATTATTTTAAGTTATTATTTATTATTGAAATTATTTCCTTTAGAGTGTCCAAATACACGTTTTTTACAATATAAATGGTCATATCTTTTATTAAATACGAATTTTTCAGGAAGATTTTTGTTTGTTTATATATTTATATGTTTATCAACTCGATATCTCCAAGAATTCCTGAAATAAAGGCACAGACAGACGGATGAACAACAAAGTGATCTTATAATGGTTCCTTTTTTCCTTAAAATGTACGGAACCCTAAAAAGTTAGGAATTGACTGCTAAACCTAGTGTTCTATTTTTTCTCCGCTCCCGCATCTCCCCTTCCTCCACGTCACCCCCGAGGTATGAAAATATGTCAAGTTATACCTTCAAATAGTGACATAATAATGACGGGACAAAAATGACCCAACGGCAGTTCTAGGTAAATCATATTTTTTTTCGAAAGGTATGACTGTTATATAATTAATTATATTTTAAATTAGATAAATGTATAAAATTACTAAAAGTCAAAAAGTTTCATTAATCTAAATTAACAAATACAAAAGTTACATACCTTCAAACCTGCGTATGGGACAAAAATGGGACGGAGGCGGTTCTAGTGTTAATACTACCTTAGTATCTAAGAATTAAAATTATCACTGTCATTGAAAATTGAAAATACACTACTTGAAATATAATGTGTAGTATGTAATCTAATGTATTCTATGTTTAATTTATTGAATATTTTTTGAAATTTTGGATAATTGGATGAATAGTTGGATTTTGATAATTTTTCATTTTCATTGATGTAAGTTAAAAAAAAAAACAACAAAAAGGTAAGAGAATAGGTGGCGACTACATATTTACTCTGTTTCCAACTAATTTTCACTATGGGATATAGTTTGAAAATATGTTCTTTATAAATTTAGATTACAATATTGCAAATATATCTCCATGGTCACTATAATATGCAATATAATAACAATTCATTACAGAAAATAAATCTGAAAATTTACTATCTTTAATTCTAATATTTCTTGTGTTTTGTGTACTTTACATGTATTTGAGCTAGTTCTTTATCTTAATTTTTAATAATAATTAATCTTTTTATTGTGTGTAAGTAAATTGAATAGAACATTTTTCATAGTAAGTCTAATAAATATTAATTATATTTTTTGAGGTGTTTAGTGCAGAATACTACAATAATTGAATTACAATTAGGTTATGCTGGAAATGGCTTTATAAATGTTTGTGTACAAAATATTTTGTTACTTACATGATTATTTAAATTTAATATTTCTTGATTTGATTATAGAAGATATTTTAGTTATTTTACAAGATGTTTTACAAGAATTCAAATTTTGTACAAAATACTTATTTTAATGGAAAATTGAAGGAAAAAAATGTCCAATAAACAGTAGCATTATGTTAAAAACTTAGACAAACTTTTTATATCGTCAATAGTTTCCGAGATTAAACGTAGAAAGTTTAAGAATTTCCATTTGAGACGCATGCGCGTGACGCACGCACCACCCCTTAAGGCTTACGACCGCCTCCCTCAACAAACATTACCTGAAAATTGAACCTTTTGCTCTGAAACACAAAGCGTTACAGTGCGGTGATTCATCATTTAACAAAAGTTTGGAATCGACATGATCCTTCAGTTCTAAAGCAGTCATTATGTTCACGTAGGAAGAATTAAATTTTCGTAGCCGTATTTTCTCAGAATTCATGATTTATTATGTTTTCTCTTTCCAAGGGAAATACAATGTAAATAAAACTCAATTTCAAGCTAGATAGAGTACATTTTTCTTCACACGTGTAGTACTAACAGGATACTTTACGAGTAAGGAGCGCAGTGTTCAGTCGGCTACGAGCCTCGGCGTAGCGCGGATAAGTTACTACGTCCGCGTCGTAGCGCGCCCGTAACTTACTTCGTAGCACTTTACACAGAAGCGAACCGCATGTGCTACGGTTTGTCGTGTTTTCTTGTATTACATTTAAGTTCTTCCTCTAGGGATTTCTCGACTTTTACTGGTATTCATAAAACATAATATATTGGTTAAATTAATATTCAAAAATTACCTAAGAATTTACAAAATAGTTTTGTTTTTCATGTTATGACATGCTTTTCTTTGATTCAAATGTGGTCTAAGTTACTAAAATAAATAATATATATATATATTTTAGTAAAAGACAAGAAGAGTCTTTCTTATAAAATTAAAAGTAGCATAAATTTTAACTAAGTGAAGGAACGACATTTTTATACTAACAATTGACGTTAAAAATTAAAGTCACGTTTACATGAAAGATTTATTGGTAGCATAATGAATTTTCCTGTTTGAATTAAAAGCAATTGTGTAAATGTGTCTTATAATAAATGAGAGTGAATGTAAATCGTAGCGAGCGTGGCGGACGGTGGGCGCGGGCGAGCGGCGATCTCCGCATATTTGCCGTTTCCTCGACATTCTCCAAGTTAATTAAAGCCCATTTGTACACTGTCTTAAGAAATATAATTTATGGAATAGGAATTTATTATTTGACGCCTTTAAAATGTTAAAATAAAGTGAATTTCGTTTTGAACATTCTTTAACATTTATTTATTTCTTGTTTTGAATGTAATAATAACAAAGAATATTTTTTGCATGTTTTTAATTTAGAGAAATTAGTTTATATTGTTATCAAATAAATCTTTCTATTAGAAGGTTACTATTGATAAACAAGGGCTTCTACTCCACCTCCTTGACGATTCCAAATAAGCCCGCCTCAATCTTTCGCCCCGCCTACTGTCAGGAGGTAAATAAGTATTACATATATACTATTATATATATTTTAAAACCTTAATTTATTTTCTATAGACCACTTAACATTACATAACAGCTGTCAAATATACGAGCAATTTTCATATAAAGTTTATTTCATTTTATTATGACGGAAAAATAAATGTGGAAAATATATATATGGAATCAAATTATATATATAATAGAACAAGAAAATCTATAAATTTCGTACGTAAATAATAGCTCTAACGAAGGAACAATACTAACGAATAGAGTCAACAGCGAGTGAAACTTTTACAGCTAAGAAGTTCAAACTATGTGTACAGTGTCTAGAGAACAGTGAGTTCTAACAAGCCACCATCCAAACTTGTTAAACGTGTCCGAGCGGCGGCGAGCGCATAAGTCTGTGGGCTCGGTCAGTCACTGGACTCTACTTGCAAAGTATCGTGGTTGGGGAACTAACCGGACTTTCTGCATAGACTTATCCCCTTATGAGCATATGTACTGAAATTGTATAACATCTGAAGTTAATAGCAATGGAGACTAATTCCCTTGGCCGCAATCGACAGGCACCTACAGCAAGAAACCATATAGTGTATACAGACCACAAAGGAAGAAAGTAAGTATTATTATTACTTTAAAAATTAATTATATCAATTAATTGAAGAAATTATTTAAACTAAACAAATGGATGCTATTATTTCTCTCAATTTAGTTTAACAAGCAAGTTACAGTCAAAGGTTCGTTGAACCGCGAAACTCAATGGCCGTGAATTTTGTAATCTTCATTAATTTAAGACAGTCACGGAGAAAATACTTATTCGTGTTTTGGGGCTTCACTAAGTGACTTTGTGTTAGCTATGATACACTTTGTGTATATTACTTTTATTTATTACCATTTAATTGTGTTTTTATTTGTTTTAGTATATTTTATTGTAATTATGAAATGCGTGTCGATACTATTAATTATTATATGGATGTATTTATTAATAGTAAAATTCAAAATATATTGCCGGGAAAATTTGTATGTAAAATAATCAAACATAGTAAATAAATATCAATATTTATTTTACAAAAAATTACAAAGTAATTAAACATCAATATTTATATGTAAAAAAAATGATTGTTGTTTTTACTGTATTAAAAATTAATATTGCAATTTAAATTCTTATAAGGTCTATTATTACTTGTTTTCTTAATACCTTTTTTGGTGGCTTGGGCTTCATTTTATTTATTAAATATTGTACATGCATTTATTAGAACTAAAATTTGAGTTAACAGTCGATAAATTTAGCTATAATGGTAGCTACAATTACACAGTTCACATAGTTCAATTCTCTAATCCCAGATTCAATCATGTTAAATTTTATTTAAATTAAAGTATAAATGTTTCACAGCTTTTGATTTTACAGCTATAATTTAGCGAAAAAAATATTACGAAACTATACGAAATTAAATGATATATCATCTTTCAAAATTAGCAATGCTATTTTAAAAAGTATACAAAAATAAAATATAAATACATATATTTTAATGCATAATTGTACACAAATCTAACACAATTTAACAATAGATATTAACAAAAGTTTCAACGATTGCCCTAAAATGACGAATTGCCAAGCCACAATTCAGTTTTAACTAAGTAGGCGTTTATACTTTTGCCTAATCCAAAATTTATATTTTAACACAACATTTTATTTTACAATATATCAAATTTGAACCGGTAGTCATCGTTAATGAACGGGTGTGTTATTAAGGCTTCCTTCCAATTGCATTAAAAAACGGGTGTTATTAGACTCCCAATTGCATTACGACTGTAAGGTTTACTTTTCTTTTTAAGCACCGTCTCAGGCGAGTATTGCTTACTTATTTCTTAGTATCGTAGGTAAATTAAATTTGTAGAAGTGTAGTGTGTGAGCTCCGCGTACGTCGGTGCACTCCAGACGAAATGGAACTGGATGATTAAACGGATTGTTAAGTAAAACATCAGAAATATTTCTCAAAAAAAGAGTAATTAATCTGATGATTATTTACTCTTTAATATTGATATATTAGATGTAATTATTCATTTTATCCTGAAAATAATTTCAATTTAATAATTTAAGCAAAATTATATTTTATTATACAGAACAGCTAAGATGGGGCCGTCTTAGATTTTGAATATATTATATAACTAGCGAGCCAAACACGGCTTCGTTTGTCTTAATTTGTTATAGCCAAATTATATAATATATTTTTTAGGGTTCCATACTTAAAAAGATAAAAACGGAACCCTTATAGGATTACTTTGTTGTCCGTCTTTCAAGACCATATATTTCTAGAAAAAGATATCAAGCTGACATTAACATCTAATATTCAGGTTTACGGTTCTTTGGACTGGGACTTTGATGAAGTGAGAACTTACAATACAAATAACGGAAACAATGAAAAGTTGAAATTATAGGTATTTCAGAAAAAAGATTACCAACTTATATATATAATTAATTTCATACAAAATGAGTGTGTTTACCCGCAAATTTCAGTTTGTCAATTTTTATAAGTAGTTCTTGAATTGATCTACAATCCTGAAATTAATATAATGTTATGTTTTATTTAAACCCGTTTAGTAGTTTTTGCGTGAAAGTCCAAAAAACATCCATCCTCACAAACTTTCACCCTTATAGTATTAGCAGGATAGGATGAGTACTTTAAAGCTAAAGTAATGTCTAATCTAATATTGTCTAACTAGACTGGACTAGCCTCTCGGTTTTATTCATTCACTATGACGCATATATTTTCTATATTATATCTATGTTTAATTAGATCTCTATGTTTAAATAGAGATTTGAAAGTAAATTTAAGAATATTCAAATCTACTAGCTATTTAATAACTTTCGTAATATTTTGTATATTGTTTTTATCTTTATTTCATTAAGATATTATAATTATTCGACGACACCATGAATGCTATGAAAATATTGTATAGTTTTCGGATCTTACGACGTGAGTAAGCTTAAAAATCATTTAAAAACGAGAAGGTGGTCAAGCTAGCTTTGTAAGATTTTCTTATATTGGTTAATAGACTGAGCTAGATAAAAGCCAACGAAAGCGTATTAAAAATATAGTATTTATATATTTTTAAGTAGAATTGTTTAGGAATTTATTTGGACTTTTCTTGAAATATATAATTGTTAGTGTACTATTTGGTTTCTTAGAAATATTATTCGTTTCTAAAAATATTATAATAGAAAGTATAAACAAACTTATTGCGATTTTTTTTAAGTTAGGTATTATAATTATATTTCAATTTAAACATAATATAGTTTTTCAAAAATTTCATTCACTCTTAAAACATTATGCAAAATACTTCTTGAAATGCATGCGATAATACTAGTGAAACTTCAGATTTACTTACGGCTATTAATCTAAGCAAGTAGTGGATTGCATTGTTTATTTAACTGGATAAATTTACCATAACGGCGCCTTGCACTGCTTAAGGAACAAGGAAAAGTTGTTTGCTGTGGAAGTATACTGGTAAATATACTAAAACTACTGAACGAGTAGAAATTTAATTTCAATTATGATAAAATTACAATTTATCAATATTTTATCAATTATTTAATGAGATTTTGGACGTCTATTATATTTTCATTCTATTCTTGAATCATTTTTATCTTCAATGTTACAAGCAAAAATTGTTTATATCTATTTGTATAAAAATAAGAAAATAACTTATGCTGAAAGTAGTAAAATAAGTCTAACACAAGGCCTAGTGTTCACGTATACTCGTATGTGCAGCGCAGGACAGCCGAGTTACTTGTACAGTTTCCGTTAGTCACATTTTCGCTACAAGGTATTCACATTTCGAGAACGGGAAAGTTGGCGTTATCGTGTTTAAAATAGAACTAAACACACATCTAACTTTGTGATACAAAATGGATACGCCAGTAAGACGAGTGAAAGTGGATAATTTACTTTTCTGTAAGATGAATTTATATTTATAGCGGCGTGATTCTATCATAGATAAATATGTTTTTATGTAAAAAATCAATTGTAGTATGACATATAAAGAGTAGATTTATTATTAAGTTAATAAAAATAAAATAGCACAGTACCTACTATAGTAGGTATGAAATATGGTATTATCTATACTATCTATACTAATATAATAAAGCGGAAGAGTTTGTTTGTTTGTTTGAACGCTAAGATCTCTGGATCTACTGGTCCGATTTACTATGTTTTTTATTTGAATGAAAGCTGCATTTTTCAGAAGTGCTATAGGCTATATAACATTACATTACACATGTACTAATAAATTAAAATACTTTCTAATTTGACATGCAATTTATTCTGCCATGTTAATAACAACCGTCGTTGCTAAGAAACGGCTTGCAAAGTTTATTTGTTGTTTTAAGAAAAGGTCACCCAAAATGAACTTATATTTTGATATTCATCTTTATAAAAATAAATATAATAGTCACTTTTAGCATTTCATCTTGATTAAATTTATAGTTTCTTCCTCAGATATTTTTTCTAATAATATGTCTCTACTTATTATTCTTTTTGATTATTTAGGCCTATATTTTCTTATTAATTCTATTGAAAACTGAAAATAATTTCATAAATATATTTAATAAATATTCTTATAGTTCAAGCAGGCGTAGCCGCGTCCGGATCCACTAGTATATCTATAAAAGTATATTATTTATGACCTAACCTTAATGTATTACTAAGCAAAACTAATAAGACTCTACAATATTTAAAATTATCCACATAAGCAGCAAACTTTATTTATTTTTTTGTTTGTCGGTCGTAACACGTTCTAAAGTTAGTTCGCTCGGAGTGTATAAGTAAGTGTAAGTGTACAAATTGATTTATTGAAGTTAAGCGGGTTCCCGAGTTGCGCCAGAGTATTCGCAGGCCTTTGCATTACACAGATAAAGTGGAAATAAAAAAGAAACTTCACAAACAGAAATCCTCTTGTCGCGAGATTTACGAGCTGACGCACCTTCAGCGCAAATAAGTTATGTAAATTTTATGTGTTGTTCAGAAACATTGGTTGAAACAACACTATATAAGTGGAGAACATGGAGGTTAATAAATAATTTTGACTGCAATATCAAAAATTAAATCAATTAAATAACTTTCACGCTGTATCCCGCACACAGCTGGGTAGGCAGATAGTGCTAGGCAGGGAACCTACTGTTAAGACACTCCGTTCTCCATTTTCCGCCGAATTTTGGAGAAATTGCGTGTTGATTGGTGGAATTCAACGATGCGCTTTTCATCAACACCAGAGCGAAGAAATGGAAATATAAATTTAAATAAATATTTTGTTTCCTTGAGTGATGATCGAACCCACAAACAGTCTCGTTTACAGTCACACTTTGCGCCCCTGTGCCACTACTGGCCTCATGTATTGCCATATTGATTAGTGGATATAGGGCTAAGTATAATGGGTGAACGAATAATATTACTGTTCAATTTACGCCGAATGAACTTCAAGAAAAGTTTTAGTGAAGCCAACAATTTTCTTAATGAAACCTGAAATAATGGGATCGAGTAATTGTAAAGCTTTCAATCATAATTATAGAAAGTCACGCAAACAAAAATGTATACATTTTAAAATTAAACTTTGATTTTGTATATGAAATACTTGCTAATATCCAATATTATATTTTTTTCCGAATACCTTTGAAAGAGCAATAGCAAACTTTTTAGTCAGTTAATCTATTTGGTATGCATTTAATTAATCGTTTTTTTTTATACTCAGTGTTCCATTTTCCAATAAATTCTGGAGGCATTGCGTATTGAGTGGCGGAACTAAACGCCGCGCTTTTCCTCGAGATCAGTGCTAAAAAATGAAAATATAAATTTAAATAAACAAGGAAAATATTTAAAACCAATTATTAGATAAAAAAACGGATGCTGTAAATGAATGTAAATATAAAATAAAAGGACGACGTTGACGCTACACTGACATATTTATTCGTAGCATTAAAATTCAGTAAATGCAAGCACAATTTAATCGCTATTTTCCGCCCAAATTTCTGTTTGTCAATTAAAATATTTGAAATCACCGAAATCATTTCAGTGGCGGTTAATTTGATTACTCGGAAATCTCCACAAGGGCAATGTAGTATTGTTGATATGGAATATTTACGACTAATTACTTTAAGATTGGAGCAAACAGACGCTTAACATAAAGATAGTCTGCTATAAAAAATATATACCAAATATTTTTTTTATTATAAATAATTTTATAAATATTTTATATAAGCCATTACACAGCCACATTTTATACAAGCCATAAATGCCAGATTAGTTAATACTTCCATACTAATTTTATTTATTTTACATATAATAGAAGAGCCAGAATCCACCTGATAGTTTAAATTAAAAAATATATAATAATAATAATAATTGTAAAATACGTAACAAGAACAAAATGTTTTTGAACTTCAATTTAGTACATAAAAGCAAAATGATTCAATACGTTTGACAGTTGATTTCAGTCCGAACATGGCAATTTATACTGCGCGTCACGTACCCACTCACTGTGGCTTGTTTGTGGAGTGACAATGCCAACCTACCCACTGCTAAGTTCGAAGTCGGCTATTTATTAATTATTTTATAAAACAATTGTATTAAATTAGCCTAATTTTTGATACTTTATAGAATATAAAGTAAAAGATTCCCAATTAATATCGTAGCAATTAAATGTAAATTGTGTTAATATAAAAGAACAGGGACTTATATTTATTTATTTATTTATATTTATTCTGTAAAAAAATTGAATATTATTTTCAATCAAAAGAGTCAAAGAAATCTTTTTAAAAGATGATGACAGTATAACTCGTATCTACAAGTTGACCTCGTGTCTATAGAACCAATCATATTAAGGAAATTTTGAAAGATTATAATATTTTGTTCTTTTTTGTAATATTTGGTTTCTAGTTATCATTATATTTACATATAAGTAAAATTGAAGGGTCTGTCTGTGATTTCAAAATAATTTAAAAATAATGATTTCAAAATAAATAAAAGTGCGTGCGTACCAAAAAAGAAACAATATTAAAATTTTTGTCTGCCTGTTTATCTGTTTGTCCGGACTATCTGAACTGATTGTTATGGAACTACACATACAAACAACATTGAAAATTAGAAGGGTTGGTGGGAACAATATATAGGCTCTTTTTAATCCCGAAATTCTCGCGGGAGCGGAATGTGCGTTTGCTGTGCGCGCCTGTCTTGTCGACTACCTGAATAAATGTTAAATAACCAAAATTTTTTTTTTAAATACCAATAAATTACCAAATTACAATTTACTTTGGATTACAGCATTGATATCTATACTAAAATAAATAATATTTTTTTCTTAAATACACTTAATTCGTTTAATTGGACGAAGTGAAGTGAATAGAAGAAATTTTTCGGAAGTCTTGACTGTCAGTTAATGTCAGTAAATGTTTTTAGGGTCCATCCCTAAGTAATAAATAATAAGGCATATGATGATAAATTTCTTGTAAGTTCATCATAAGAGTTCGTTGAAGTTCTAAGTTGAAATTAATAAAAAATATCCAGTCCCTTAGATCACAGGAAATATTAAATTTCTATGTCACGCAATCAAAAAATACGAGCAATTATGCATCATTTTTGTCGCGTATTGGATATGTAACTTACAATAACTTACCTAACAAAAGATAACTGAAAATTGGAAATTTCTAGATATTTCAAAGAATAAAACTATTACAAGCTTTGACATTTGAAGCTGTCGATTAGCATGGACACAAGGGTGCAACTGTAAGCGCAATGGTGGGTTCCGTTCTTACTATTTTAGGTAATCAGCAATATTTTAAAAATAATTCATTCGAAGCCAGTACAGCTCTCCCATGCTTATAGGACTTAGACCCTTTATAAAACATTTATAAAAGTATTTTTGAATGATTTATTGGGTCAATGAAAAAAAAAAAATCCTAAGCTTGATGCTTACCCTAGTATGACATTTTATTAGATGCACCGACTATGTTTTATGACAAATATGACTGCTCGCCGCAACCAACGTTGAACAAATTTTATATTTTGTTTCACTAACCGTTATTTATTATGACGTGTAAATTAATATTTGCTATGCGGACTAAAAATGCATATGCATGCTATATATGTATGTAAAGTTCAGTTTCACGCTGTATCCCGTACAGAGGGAACCTGGGAACTTAGTATTAAGACAGTCTGTTTCTATAAAGACAATTCTGTGCCCTACTTTCTACCGATTTTTTAAGGCATAACGTTTACGTTGCGCTTTGCTTCCACACCAGAGCCAAGAAATGAAAATATTCAATATTTCATTTCCTCAAGTGAGAATCAAACCCACAATCCTTTGCCGTCATCCAAGTTTGCTCCTCCTCAAAAATATGTATTATGCATATAAAGTATATAGGCATATATTATATACGTAAAAGAACAATGCGTGATTTTCTTCTTTTTTGGGAACAGATTTATCGGATACGATCACGGATCAGTTGTCAGTGCTCCACTGAAAGCTCTAGAGACGAGATTTTGTATCGCCTGAATAATTTACACGCACTTTACTTACTCTGAATCTAAGAATGTACCTACGTGTTAAAGGTGAAAAAGAAAACACTTTTTTATTTCTCAACTTATACCTACTCGACCTACCTCAAGAAAATGTTAAGCAGTGGATGCAATTAAAACTTAAATATGACGGTTTTCTTTAAACCAGTTCTTAAATTCAAAGGAATTAATGTGTGTTAATTTATTCTTAGTTAAAGCTTAGTACGTAAGAACTAACGTAAAAACTAACTACGTTAGTAAAAATTGTGTTCTAAATATTTTGAGCACGATTTTGCCAAAAAGTTAATTAAAAATCACATTTTTCTTTTGAAACTAATTTCATATAAAACAAACGTGGTGTTTATGTTTAGGTTGAAATAGTTTAAAATAAAAATTAATTCATATTTCATATGAAGCAAAGCTTCGAACGCGCAAAAGTGACTAAGTTGTCGTTGCTGACTTTATGAGTGGGTAACTTTTGCTCCAACTAACTTCTAGTGCTGTAAGTAAAGTGTCTGCGGCAAACTTGCCTTCGCGAATTACTTCCACGCGATTTCACGATCTCACTACGATCAGTTAAACTCTCGCATCTGTTCTAGTAAAACGAGGAGATCTTTCATTTTACATCTGTTCGAGAATTCCATTGTAATCTTAGACAAACATTTTACAAATTCAAGTCTTCATCTAATATTATAATAAATATTATAAATAAATGGTTCAAATAACTTAAATAATTCACAGTTAAAATTCATCAGGCTTTAATTAATGGAATTCCGAGGGAAGTTTAAACACGTCTCATTAATTCGTAATGCTATTATGTTCTGGTCTTTTACAAATGTCAGTAACAGTTAAATGAAATTCACATTTTGCTATTTACTATTTATTTTTAACACTTTAATAGTTATATTTTAACTATATGGCTCGGTCGGCTCAACCGGCAACCTCGGTTAGTAAACGCCCAAATACCGATGTGGTAACATGTTTCACCGCTGGAACTAAATTAATGTAACGCCATTATTCCTTTTAACAACATTATTTTACAACATAACTAATTTGATGCAAGCACTTTTGTCCGTAATAAACGCAATTAATATGAAAATTGGCACATATATATGAAATTTTGATTTATATTGCATACTCCTCTTTCAGCTATATATCACGAGGGTTGAATGTATAAGCGAAGGATTAGCGTTTTATGCACCAGTTAGTTAATTTATAAAATTATATTAATTATTTATTAAGAAGATACACACATAAATTAAACTATGTCCTATAAAACTCTTAATAAATTTGTCTGTAAGATCTCAAGTCTCTTTATAAAATAAAAATGAAATTACAATGTATATATATACATTGTATTACTTTTCATATATATATATATATATATATATATATGAAAAATATTTCTGAACAGTTGATAAAAAAACATTTTTAAGTTTTAGTTCAAACCATTTTAAATCCGGTATCTTGAGGTGTGTCATGGTGTAGGGGCACTAACGTGTGACTGTAAGCGTGATAGATTGTGGGTTCGGTTAAAACTTAGGGATATTAAATTTCTTTGCTCTGGTATCGAAGCAAAGCGCAGCGTTTGGCGTAATACGCAATCCCTCCAGAGTTCGACGGAAAGTAGGGAACGGAGTGCCTTAACTCTGTCTTCCCTATTACATGCGGGATACAGCGTGAAAGGCATACCAATACACAATTGTTAAAGAGATTCGCGTAAATTGAAAGATCGCGAAGGGGGTAGACAAGCGCTCCCGTTAGACGTAAGCGTTGTTTTATGGTCGTCGTGACGCCAACAAACTTCGGCAACTGCTTTATGATCCTAATTTATAAGTGAGAGGCGTCTGAGTATTTACGACTCTTTCGGAAGCTTTCCCGCGAGTGCGTTCATTTCGATTGCCTTTGCATGAACGTTATGTCTTCTTTGAAAAGAATTGAATTATTTCCTCAATTTTTAATCCGATGTAAAAATGTTTTGCTTGTATATTATTTAGTACATATATACATTTATGTTTATTAAATTTTAATTTCCAAACGTAAATGATATTTTTAGTACTCTAATTTTTTATTTGTAACGTCTTCCATGAAATATGCAAAAACAACTTAGTATATATTTAGTGACTGAAAACGCGACTTTCTGTGGGTTCGATCCTCACTCGAGGAAATGAAATGAAATATTTATTTAAATTTATATTTCCATTTTTTCACTCTGGTGTCCATGCAAAGAGCGTCGTTGAGTTCCGCCACTCAACACGCAGAGCCTCCAGAATTTAGCAGAAAGTGGTTAACGGAGTGTCTTAACACTTAGCGTATATTTAAAATACCGTTGAACAATTAATTAAAAATAATAATTTTATACTTTAATAAAATAAAAATTAATACAGTGTTAAAATTTAGCAGGTAACCGAAGTTCGAGTTTTAACACACAGCTCCATGTTGACTGATTTACAATTTGTGAGAGCTTTATGAAATTTTGCAAGCATAAATTAATTTTCAATTTGCCTTTGACGTTTCGCTGAGCCTGCCCGACATGTCTCTCAGGCTAGGTATTAACCGGGACACGACGCCCTGCGCCTATTTCTATCCATATCTCCCTATACCGGTTTGCCTTGTGTCATACAAGTTATGAGAAACTTAATTGAAATACTAGACATTCACTATCTAGCGATATTTCTTTAAGTTTTGCTGAAAATTGACTACTTGACCTTTTTTATTTACATTTTGTGCTGATTTAGTGATTAAGTTAATTCGCCGCTTTCATATCTATAAATTTTATTGAAAATGAAATAAATATCACACTGAATAATTAAACCGGTGTGTGGAAATTTTTAATAATAAAAAATATATAGCAATATATAATAAATATCAGAGCGACAGCGCTTAATGCAAATAAGCGAGCTATAGCGAGCAAGAAATCAGATAATAGTTAAAATATGGTATGCAATTACCATCATTATTTTGTCTAAATATTAGGTAAATAGCATTTATAAGTGAAATTTCTACATAAATAAAAATATTCCCCAAATGACGATCGAGGCCGAAGCGAGAATATTAAGTAATAGTGAGTACCTTCTCTGTATTATTACGATCTACAGCTAAGCTAGTCAATAATAGCTTATTGACTAGCTTAGCATTAAGTTAAGTAGCTGCCACTAGCTTTGATTGGTATATAAAATATAAGTATAACGATTCCATTATTTCACTCACTTAGGCAAAACTATAAATTTCGGGAATTTAAAAAGATGAGAAATATTTTTATATTGATCATCAACAATAAAATATGTACTTTTTTGGATATTTCAAATCATAATCGGAATACATTTTTAAGTCTATTTGAAATTTATTATTACTAGTTGCTGCCCACAGCTATGCTTTCACTATGAAACACTGTTGCGAATTCATTTAGCTAGAAGATGTCGTATATGTTATAAAGAAGACGTATCTCTACTACATTCTTTGATTTTGTATCTCTTCAATCTAGAGCTATATATTAAGAAAACAACTATTCTTTAAGTTACTAATATTTAAAAAAATCGCATTTATGATTTTGTCGTAGCCTAAAGTACCTCCAATTAGTGTATATGAGAGCAAACGGCAAGAGTAAATAAAATCAATTATCGAACTGAAAGCACTAATATAATTTGCATTCCATTAAAAGAAAGCTTGAAAGGTCCAAATTGAAAAGTAAATATCGAAAGTTGAAAAGTTTTAATTTTTTTCCACTCTGAAGTTGGACAGCCGAGACTTTTATAACGTATGAATTTAATACGAAATATAGTGCTGACATCGCGTCTTGTATGAAATGCAACATGCAAAACCCATTGGGAGTGATGTCTGAGTCTTGCCACGTTTACCATGAAGATAAAGTACGTAAGCCTTTTGAGCGACGATTGTATAGTATTATATCCGTAGAGCCATTCTATAACAAATCTTCGACGATGGATGTTTTATTGATTATTCAGTTTTTTAGTATTTTAGTCTTTTATTGATTATATTTGTACTTTTTGTCTATTTTTTTATTAATGTGCCAAAATTTTTTTATATATTGATGAGAAAGTATCAAAAATTGGAAAAGTATCGTTAAAATATCTAATTGTTATTTTAACCCTCTACTTTACGAAGTAATAATATAAGTTGATCGTTATACTAAATTTTGTATTGTAGTAAATTAATATACAGGGTGGAATTGTCAGCACCACTTTAAATGAAACCACAGCTTTAACTACTCTATAAAAGCCTAATGTAATTCGGAAAAAAAATAATTCCCAAAAATAAAAAAGTTATTTTTCCAAACAAAATAAATAATAAAATTATCGTTTTAAAATAAAACGCCATTTGTAATGTATAACATAGGCACGCACACACTTACCTGTCAGAGCGGCAACGTCGTTTTTTGAAATTTGATCCTATATGCAGTTTCAGAAAAAGAAGCGCTGCCTCTTCCACCCCGTATACTACTAAAGTATCTTTGAAATATAGAGTTCAATTTTTTAATTATGGCATTTCGGACGTGCCAGTTGAGCACAAAATCACTTCACGAATGTCACGTTGTATGGAGAACACACGGTTTGTGGAATAAAAGGATAAAATTACACATAGGAGAAAGCATATTTAAAAGGAATTCGGTCTTTCAAATAAAAAAAAATAGCGTATCTGTCAAAACTGTTAACAAAAGTAAGTTCGGCGTAGCTATAGTAGATGTAAACGAATAGCTAAATTGGCTTGTCACACAAAATCACACTATCCTACAGAAAATCCTACAGATAGCATTTGAAATACCAATGTCAATTTTTTTTACGAGTCAATAAAGTAACGCAGACTATTATTTATATTTTTAAAGCATTATTCCACACTAAGGAAAGAAAAAATACTTTTTGGACCCCCCCTTTTGAACCCCTTTGGAAACCGTGCGCACAGGTTCACATCCCGCTACGTTAAATTTTTTATATAATAAAAGTCTTAATATAAATATAGCATGTACATTTAAAATATAATATTACTGCTTTGACTTACAAACGCTATCGATTTTTACCAGCTAACGAATGTAAAATCATAAGTTGCTTGTAGAGATCAGGCATCATGTGTCACTTGTATGGAATTCACAGTGCAAAGTGCTACGTTATTCAACTTAATGGCTATTAGTTTGGTTCGTTAGTGGAATATTGCTAACGAATGCGCGGCGGCCGCGCATTCCGGCGGCGGTGAAACGCTCAATTAGCACACACACTCTCTACTCGACTATTCTACCTCCACTTTCATATAAAACGTCACTAATTTCACGAAATGTAAGTACTTACAAATGACAATGAGATTGAAGCTGAAGTTGTTACGTTGACTGATATTTTTTTTAAGCTACAGAGGGAACCTGGGAACGTAAAACGCTCGTTTCCGCTAAATTCTTCAACTCAACGAAGCGCTCTGCGCCGTTGCCCAAGCGAGGAAAATGAAAATATTAAATATTTAATTTGTTCAAGTGGCAATCGAACCAACAATCTACTAACTAACTATCGCGTTACAGTCACACGCTTGTGCCTGGGCTCCATTAATAATGAACGAATTTAATATTTTTATAGACAAAATAGTAATTCAAACAAAATATTAAAAAAATATGCAAATGCTTAACAATATTTTAAGGTGAAAGAATGATGATACCCTATTAGAAAATATCAGTATAGCTGCTCAGTTGCTATGATGGAAATGATTAATATGGCTCATTTGCGGCACGCGCCTCCCTCCAGGACGCTACGGGCTACGGCCACGGTTCCCAGCTACGTTGCGATGCTACGTGCCACTACGTACATCGTTTGCGCTTCCGCGCGGAAAATTTATTAGATCCCACCCCATTTGTACTGTTTATCTCTATTATATGTTTAATGTCATTTTGTTTTCTTAATTTTTTTTAAGGTCATTTATACTAACTATTAATGCATCTTTGAAATATAATGCTTTTTATATAAAATACTCATTTGAGCGTGGTATTTGTATATGTATGTAGATAAAGCATACTGTAGAAGTTAGGTTTTTAATCTAGGTCTTTGTGTGTTCTAATAAGTCTACTGGCCTTTACACCGATATACTGTACACGATGAATTCTATGTTTTACATCCAAGTTCCATGTTTCTATAAACTATATAAGAAAAAAATGGTACTTCTTGCGAACTATAATGTGATGAATCTTATAATTATATTTTACTTTATATGACTGGCTCAAATGGTGATTATTGATTAAATTGGAAAGACGAGAGACTTGTAAGTAAGCGATATTATTGTTGTAATTGGTTTCTAATGCCACCTAAACCCCCTAAACGTGTTGGAAGACTGGACCCGGAGATAAAGTGCACCCGCTTGCCGAGTGCCTGTTATTTTTCTTTTAAAAATAGTTAACAATATAGAAAATATTTATATTGCGCTTGTAGCTAGTAAAATATTGAAATATATAATAATAATTATAGCTTATTATTAATTATATCTATTGTTCTGTTCATTGTTTTTTTATATATAAACAAAAGTTATAAAATATATAAATATTGTATCCTAAATAAATGAATTATTGTGTGAAATGTGTGTGTATTTCAGGGTGTGTCAAGAATCAGAGTACATTTAAGATTTTTGAAACCTTTATAATATACCCAATATATTTTAGTATACCCAAATGGGATTTAAATAGCATCGTATATACAAACAAGGCACATTGCAATTGTGTATTACCCCGTATAATAATTATATAATTAATATTTATGAAACTGTTTCACGCGCAACTTCGCTTGCATAGACTGTATATACACTATACTATTTTTATTCTTATAATTAATTCCGGTATTGTAGGTTAATATGCTTTTTAATTTTAAAGGTGTAATGATACACCGCTAGACACAAACGCGTCAAATTTTAGTTCTCTTCGCCCAGTAGTTTGTGGACTGTGTGATATCTGTATGCATGCCATTGTTGATATCGGAAAAATTATACGTCTATATAGAAAAATAATGGTACTTTTAGATAAAAGTATGCACGTTTAGGCGTATTTTCTCATGTCCGTATTTTGAAAAAAAAACCAATTTAATTTCTTTTTTCGGTGTGCTTATGAAAAAAATGAAAATGTCCACTAAAATAAATATAAAAATAATTAAAAATCACCTACTAAAGTTTGCAACATATTTCTCCTTGTATATATCCGCCTTAGCCCACTTGATATGCAAGCGATGGGGACAACACATCCTTACATGTTGCGGTAAGAGCACGAGTTAGAATTTTTCATCGTGCAATGCTCCAGTCGTGTTTAAATCCTACAAAATTTATGACCCCTCTCGTTGGCGACCACTTTTAGAATCACTTGGCAGTTCTCTGTGCATCATTGTATGGTACGTAGGTACCTTTAGATAACCTTCGTATATGACATAGTTGGGTATTCGACCGGTGAAACATCTCCTCATACCTTTTGTGACCCCTATCGCATGAATGAGATATTTGTTTTCATCTATACTGACGTCTTGTACTGTCCGTTCAAATCGTATTAGCTTTGATCTTTGTAAGATTTGTGTAAATATATACAAAAACAGTACAGACTGCATGATAACTACTTGAAATACTACTTGAAATTTGGATTATGATATATATTTTGTATAAACTGAGATTTAAAAAATTTTTTTTTATATATTTTAGAGCTTTATTTCATTCCAATCTTCCAATTATAATTGGGAGAAATAATAAACTATATATTAAATTACATATTTGCCAATATAGATACGCTGTACATTTTATCATTTTAAACTTTTAGATTCGGTTCCATTTAAAGAAGCTACATGAAGCAGTTCAGGCAGTTTTTATTTTAATTATCTTTACTTTAAAACAACATTTAGGATTTTTTTAAATATTGTATTGTATGTATAGTTTTAGATTATTAAATTTATGAAATATGCAAAAAAAGGAGAAATGAGTGACATATTATTCCAGCGTAGAGCCCAACATTTATCACACGATATCTAAAAAAAATAAATATTAAAATTTATGCAAACATAACGTAAAAATATCGAATTTAATAAGACTATAAAGCCAATCTATGAATATGAAAGTGCAGTTACATTCGCTTCGGAAGTAAAAACATCGTGTTTTTACGCCAATAATACGCACGGGACCGCTCGCCGCGCTGCACGCCATACAAATATAAATTCCAAATATGAATCTGCATTCACCTTATGCAGGTTTATTTTTAAAGGTTTAGCTAGCAATTTATTTTGAGCCGCTATCATTATGCTGTGTTTTTTATGATGTATGCAAATGTTTTGTCCATAATTCTGAAATCTTATGTATATAATGATATATTACTCAGAACTAAAATTTAAAATTATAAAGTACATAAGTAGTTTTTTTGAGGAAAAATAAATTAATATATAAAAAGTGGTCTTTAAACATCTGTGACCATATGTTCAAGAGTTGTTATCATTTAGAATATATAAGATAAAGTTATATATTTTTCAATTTCAATAATGCTAATTAATAATTAAAACAACTAGTACCGAAAACCTAATCTGAAACAACGTGATCTGAAAGTAAATGCAAAGGTTGTAATTTTTAAAAAAACAAGATTTTAGATTTTGACATTTTTGATACATATAAAAATGATAATGAAACTTAAAGTTTTATTTAAAAAAAATACTTAGGAATATAATAACTCTATGGTGGGTATAATGATTTAAAAATAAACTACGTCGCGTGACCAACTCGTGTTACGTAGACGGGTGGACTGATGCGGAGACTACAATTTTTACTTGTATTTTATTGAACGGAACCACATTAGCAAGTTTACCTGTGTTTAAAACTTGTAAATTAGCTACTAATGTCGTACAGTTTTATCGGAAAAATAAACTTTCCTTTTATACAAAATGAATTTATTTTATATTACAATGTAGAAATTTAGATTATTTATACATTATATCGTTTATGTATCCTTCGATTGATAAAAGTATATTTCTTTTTTACTTTCCGCTCTTATACAGATAATTCGAAATGTATGGTTTTGATAAAAAAAATAATGTAATGTGAGAACTGCTAGGTTAAAAATCATTATTATGACTATTCTATATTTATTAGGAAAGTTCACCAGGCATTGAATTGTGGTAATTGTGGTAGCACCAATATAATACTAATAAAATAACATACATATATTCATATGCACATATTTTCATATGCACAAAATCATGAAACTTTTTGAAAAGTAAATGCTGTTGAAATAACGAATATGTAAGATACATGTAAAACATTTGTGTAGCATAAAGCTGAGTCTGCTGCGATCAGTAGGACTAGAGGAAATAAAGTTATGATTTATGCAAGTGAAATGTGTTTCAAACAACGTTCCACCGGCAGATCTTTACTGTGAAATGGAAATCTGTAATATCAATGTGAGCACGGTGACGCCAATTTTATTATTGATTTACATTTCTTAAGAAGAGCACGGCTTTTAATAATATTTTACATAATATGTCCCGAAACTCAATAATTTACATTAATTATAATTCTGTAGAAGAACCCAGTCAACTAAATAAAAAATTGACAAATTATATTAGCAGAGGCATTCTTTAATTATTGTGTGCCAAATTTAAAACTAAAACACATATAAAGCACTCATAGCAAAGATATATTTCTTTTAACATCAAAATAAAACGTCTTCATGAAAGTTTAAAATGAAAATCCATTATATCGATAAAGAGTAATGAAACGTCGTGATTTTTAAAGCAATATTTTTCTTTCAGGATCCCTTACGCTGACAAGATCACCCCGGAGCCGATCCTCAACAACAATGCGGGCCGAGACACAAAGGCGGACTCGATCAGGAACAGTTATAATAGCCAATTCAAAGTTGGCATTTACGGTTGGCGTAAGAAATGTCTCTACATTCTTGTCATGGCGCTCATGCTTATGATGATTGTCAATCTCGCGCTGACGCTCTGGATTCTGAAAGTTTTGGATTTCAATTCGGTAAATTACTTATTGCAACTTTTAAATATATATTTTTTATACAATATATCATATATTGTATATATATATTAGTATTAAGAGGTAAGTAAATAAATATATAATTATGTATGTTTTAAAATAATACGCAAGATACGATGGGCATAAAATATAATTTGGCCGTAAAGTTCACCACGGCACTATATTTTTACTGCTTAGACTTTAACTTAGCTAGTTGAGAGAGTTACTAAAGTAACAGCTTACTAAAGTTTGCTTTATAAGTGAAATCTATGTTAATGTGAAAGCTTAAATATATAAAAATATACAAAATTACGTGCTTCTATTAAATTTTAAAAATAGATAAGACTGCAGGCATTCAGAGTTGTCTTTTTTATTTATAGCAATATCTAAAAATATATTTATTATGCAGGAAGGTATGGGCCAGCTTCGTATCGTTCCTGGAGGCTTACAGTTATTGGGGCAAGCGCTTGTGTTAGATTCTCTTTTTGCATCCAGCATCAAATCACGACGTGGGCAACCTATATCTATAGAATCATCAAGAAATTTTACTGTCTCTACCCGAGATTCGCAAGGAATGATGAAAAGCCGATTATTCTTAGGCAAGTATAATAATATTATTTTTTATAAATGTAAACAATAAACAGGAGCGCGAGCTTAGTTGCAGAGAGCCAATTATTATTTAAAAGTCAGCTACACGCTATATTCCGCACACAACAGGCACAGGGATCCTAGTGTTAAGACACTCCGTTCCCTATTTTCCGTCGAATTCTCGGGGCAGAGGCAGAGTTCTGGCACTCAAAATGTATTTTTATTGTGGAATGTATGTTTATTGTGTATTGTGTATTGTAGTGTGTATATTTCAATGCACGGCGTGGCGCTGGGTTCCGTTACTCAACACTTAATGTCTCGAAACCTGACGAAAAATAGTTGATCAGTGCAGTGATGAAGTTAATTTACAATTAATAGTTTGTGTTTAGGCCACGACCGCTTAGAAGCTAATGTAGCCCGGCTTGATATCCGCGACGCTAGAGGTGTTCTCCTCTTGGGAGCGGGTCAAGATGCAGTGACGATTGGAGCAGAAAACCTCATCGTAGCTAGCCCTGCTGGAGCTACCTTCAACACAGCAGTACAATCACCACTTATTAAAGCACCACCTTCTAAGCAATTGATGTAAGTAAAATTTATTTTGCTGAAATATATTAAGTACCTACATAAATCCAAAGTCCTCGAATCTTTAGTCAATACCCAGCTTTACTCTTTTCTGTCTTTATTAATAATATTTCTAGAATCATTACTTCTCCCTTTCATCTGTATGCGGATGATATGCAGCTTTACCGTCACAGTTATTTAAATGAATTGGCTGAAACCATCGAACGCTCGCTATTTAATAGCGATCTTGGTGCTATACAGTCGTGGGCTCAATCTTTTGGTCTATTAATTAACCCTAAAAAATCACAAACTATTATTATAGGCAGTAATAGACTTAGAAATAAAATCAACTGGGATTCTGTACCAGCGATACGCTACTCAGGAGTGCCAATACCGTATTGTAGTGAGGTTAGGAACTTGGGTCTTATAATGGATTGTAAGATGTCTTGGGCACCGCATATTAATGCAATCAGTAGGCGCATGCATTTCTCCTTCCATTCTCTTAGGCGTCTCTAATACTTCCTGCCTCGAAAAACCAAAATGATGCTAGCGCAATGTCTTCTTCTTCCAATTCTCGACTATGCTGATGTTTGCTATTTGGATGCGACCGAGGAGCTACTTAATAAATTAGAGCGACTTCAAAATCTCGCCATACGCTTCATTTACGATCTACGTAAGTATGACCACGTTTCTCAACTTCGAGCTCAACTTAATTGGCTCCCAATTCGTCTTCGCGGTGATATGCACATCCTTACTTTACTTTTCAAGATCCTTAATTACCACAATTTTCCTGTTTACCTACGTTCCCGCTTCAACATTCTTCCTCGTCCCTCACGTTCTAGGCGGTCGTGCGTTGTTCCGGCGCTCGACATACCTAGGAGCAACACCAAATTCCTCCAGAAATCATTCACAGTGTACGCCGCATCACTTTGGAACGATCTCCCCATCCATATCCAAAGAAGTCCTTCACTAATGTCTTTTAAATCCCAATTGAAAAAACATTTACTCACTACTGTGAACAATTAATTCACTGGATTCAGACAGTTTTTTATTTTTTTTTCGTGTGTAAAACAACCGCACTTCACTTGTATATATATATATATGTATGTTATTTATGTATACTTCTTTATTATTTCTTTATATTATCATAAATTTAGAATGTATGTATTTGCTATTATTAATTTATCTAATATTTAATTACAATCTTTAGATGTATATGTAGCTATTTATGTATTGGAATCATTATGTAAAAAAATGTAAATATAGGGATCCCATGAACCTTAATAATAATTTTGAAATATCTTTATATTAGAGAACTATTTATTTTTAATGACCTTAACGTTGTTAGGCTGGAATCGCCAACCAGGTCATTAGAAATGCATGCAGCGCAGAGCATCTCAATGGAGTCGCGTGCTGGAGACATCAGCGCCAGCTGTCTGTCCACCTTCCGCCTCCGCTCCGTCGCCGGCTCGGTAAGCGCTGATTCGGGGATACCTACTCGTGTGCCACACGAATAAAACTATATTTTATTGCTCTATGTTGTTGAATAATGTATGTTTTATACATTTTATTGATTCGTGGATAAAAATACTTAATATATTGCTTAGGAAGACGATTTTAGTTTTGACTTTAGATATCTCCATTTTGTTTAATATAACATAGAAGTACATACATCATATAGTAATTTTACACATTTTTAGATACGATTGGATGCTCCTAGTATATTCATGCCTAAGTTGAAGTCAGCGTTGCCGTTGCCGCCTTCAGCCCCGCACGGACACGATCCCCACCATTCGAACATTTACCAGTTATGCGCATGCGCTAACGGTAAATTATTTCTCGCGCCCCCACACGGCGTGTGCGCAGCCAGGGAAGAGAGCTTAATATGCCGATGATGCATATGCTTTAGGTTTACGTGTAAGGTTGTAGAATACTATACATATTATACTATATATCAACGTGAATATTAATGTTCTTATACTGTTTTTTTCGATAAATGCTTCGTAGAATTATTACAGCATAGTAATGTTACTTTAATATTTTATTTATTATATTTTAAATCTACAGTCGAATTTACGTATAAATAATGATACCACAAAATACCAAATAATTATTAATTATGGTAAAAAATGCTAAATTAAAATTGCGGGATATATTTCAGTACTTATTTAGCATCGATCTTAAAATAATTTGAAATATTTAATTTTGGTTCGCTCAAAGAAACATTTAATGAAATAATAAAGCATTTATTTAGAAATTGCCGCAAGCGATTATTTATTCAAATATTATATAACCTTTATCATATTCGACTTACAACGACTTAAAGTATATCAGATTTACATATGAATAAAGACTAGTGCCTTTTTGGAGTCGCAATTAGGTTAACGAACGGTTAAAGAGTAAAATTTCGGAATGTGTGGCATGGAATTGTTTCATTAGTACATTTAATGCGATGTTGTGATAGACCTTAGGTAGAATAGTTCTTTAGTATTTTATATTCTTTAAATAATTTTCAAACAGACCCCTTAAAAACTTATTTACCAATTAATTATTTTAAAATTAAGTCAATTAACATATTCCAATTTAATTTTAAAATTTATTAATGGCCTTTGTATCTATTAATAAATTTTTAAAAGTAATCTATTTGTTTTGAATAATAATTTAAAAAAAATAATTGGAAGAGTCAATTGTAAAAAGATTTTACTAAGAAATACATGGATTATTGGCATTATGTAATATGTTTTTTTTACGTAATATGGAATAAAAGTAAAAATATTGTGTAGCGTATTATTATATTTGTTAAGTGTTTTAATTATTCTAGTTGAATTTTTTTTTTCAGAGCTGATTTTACCATAAATCATAAAATATAATAATTGTAGAAATGCATTCTAAATAACTAATAAGCCATAGGTAAAAGAGTTAATTAAATTTTATTGTTAATCTTCAAACATAATCCTATGTAGCAAATATTTAATTCCAATCTCGATGCTTCTAAGACAATGTATACTAATCATTTATTTATCAAAATATATTTAATATCCAATAAAATATAATTTTAACATATTTTTCAACAATATATAAAACAAGTATGAGTAGTATTTTTTAAGTATGAAAAACAAAGCTATATCCATGTTGCGCGTAACCTAAATGTATTTAATGTATGACAATTGTTGATAATATTGTAAATATTCTATAGTGTGGTAGGAATATAACGATGAATAGATATGAAAATAAAATGATTGTGACAGATGCGTTGTGTTCATTAATTTCCTTAAGAATTAAGAAGAAGAGTTAAAAGAAGAATTAAGAATTAATATTTAAACAAGTAGAGACTCATTTTGTCGGGGGTATAAAATATGCACAAATTTTATAATTGAGTCATATCTGCAAACCGCAAACACTTAATTGTGTTATAAACGAACTGAGAATAACTTCGGAACTTCGTCATTTCATTCTAGTTTAAAACAAACTAAAGCGACTTTTCTACTTATATGTGACACTCAAGCGACAGGTAAGGTCCAAAATAAACGCTGTGCATGAAAATGTCTGGCATGTCAGTAGCTTCTTACTCTATATTTCTTTGATGTTTTTTTATCATTTTTGATTTTGTCATGTGCATTTTGTTTTTGTATATGTATGATGAATTATTTAAAAATATTACTTTAGACACTATAATTATTGACTTTAATTAATATCTTGTTTTTTTTATTCAAATTTTCAGAATTAAATTCAATTCTGTTATGTTAGATATTATTCAATTCATTAGCACCACCAACATAAAATAAAGTAACTTAGGAATATTTTTCCGTTAAATTGTGTAAAAAAAAGTATTAAAAATAAAACAAGTAAGATTTGGATTGATTGAAAGATATTATATTTTATGATGATATTTTTGCCTAATAAAGAATTATATACGTGCTTAACGATCATACGTTCCTTTTTTCTAAATCGAATAATAAATATTCGTGGATTAGTGCAAAGCAGTAGAAACAGTAATATAATATGTTCGCCAGAGTAAATAATCTCTTAATTATTGCTACCATCAATGACTATAGCTAACAACAAACAACACTTAATACAACAAGTATATTACGAGGCACAATGAGTCTGTGAACAGTCAGTGCTAAGTTTAATTAAAGATTCATGATAAATCGTCGCCGGAAGCTGCATTCTACGGCGCGGCGCGTCTCGCGTCTCGCACGTGAATAACGTCCGTTCCGCGAACACTTAAATAACTTAAGCCAGTAACCTAACAATAAATTCATGAGGCTCTCCGCGCACTCCTTTTGTTTGGGAACGCCGCGTGCTAATTGGCAGGAAGAACCGTTTAAAACGTCTCAAATGAGCTGGCGTTACCGTCATTATTATCATTAAATGGATATAATCCATCTCATATATATATATACGTTGCATAATTGCTGAGATATTCAGTTAAAATTTATTTTTGAAAATATTTGAAAACTTGACGTGTCAGACGTCCATTTTATTAAATTTTATATTAAGATATTTTATTGTGATCCTCCAGCTAGAGTATCTACGCCTAATTTAATTTTGTGCGCTTTTGTTGTGGTACGCTGAGAAGTCTCGAAGCCTTTTCAAAGACACCTCCCGCCTCGCGCCGCTATCCGTGAGCGAGAGGAAATAAAGTTATGATTTATGTTGTGAAATATGTAGGCGGAGAAAGAGCGTCCTAAGCATTCTCAACGCGCAATGTCGTTATGGACGTAAATTTTGTACGCAGGCAATCGACACAGTATACAAATAAAATAATGTAAAAACGTTGTTTGTTTATATTTCAATGCTTTGACTATGTATATAGGATTTTATTTATTAGAATTTTGGAAATTTATAGAATTCTATTTTATTTTCTTAAGAAATATAGGATTTTTTTTCTATAAAAGACAAATCTGCATTTTCAATACGTAGGTTTGTTTATTTCGTTGTCATATTCATAGAAATTTATCAGACTTTTTTGATTTACCAAGTTAATCATTATAAAAACAAAATAAAACAAAACTTTTTTGTTTTATTTGAATTTGATTTCAAAACACAAATATTAAGCAATATGTATCATCAGTTTACATTTTATTTCAGAGACCATGATATAAAATAGAGAAAATAGAAAGTGAAGCATTTATCTGTTCGCCGTGACAGTCAGGTCATGTTCTTAGCTCGATTTGACGGAGGTCGAGCGTGGCCTGGCTCGATTAGAGCGCTAGTCCCGCTCGGATTTGATTACACTCCGACTGCAGATTATTATAGCGAGACGAAGTGTATCTATATCGTATGGGTTTCCTTTAATATATATTTGCATTCATTGATATGAAAATAGATATCATCCACATATTTCATAGATTGAATGAAATATGTGTATTTCATATTTTATATTCAAAGGAATACTGTATGTATTTGATAAGAGTAATTTAGCATATGTTGTACTTTTCAATATTTTTATAAAGCTAATATTAAAAGAAGATTTTTTATATAAATTTTTGTATTAAATTTATCAAACTAATGTAGTAAAATAACCTTTTGTTATTTAAAACGTTAAGAGTAAATCACGCGTCTGTATGATTCAATTGTCTAACCGCCACTGACCGTCTTCAAGTCGACCTACGTCACGTCGACTGCCAAGCGAAATGTCACGCTCTCCAATAAAATTAACACGTACACTTGGTCCACCCACAGAAGCAAAACTGTTGCTAAAACGTTTAGACCTCTGATAACGTTTTGCTGAGTCAAGTCGACGTTAACATAAACATTTATAGAATTGGAAAATATGAAAAGATTTACAAACAAATGTAAATACAGCTTGTAAACTGATATATTAACCATTTTATTCAAATTCGTGTAGACTAAAATTGAAGCCATTGTAGCGCATTGGGGCTGGGGCAGTTTGAAACCCACCTGGAAAAATGTGTAGTTCTAGAAGGCGAACCTGCAAGTAGAACATTTGTGTTTCATAAATTATACAAACCATCATATTTTTTGTTTTACAGTTGATATTAAAAAGAACGTGAGTGTTTTCAGTCCAAATTACTGTTGGGAAATGAAGAAATCTAAATCACAAGTCTCAATAAAGATTTTATGTCTGTGAGCATTCAAAACGAAGTAACATATCGCTTTTTTGATTAATGACATTAAGGAATGTATTTAATAAGGTTTCTATTATTTCATAGCTTCCTATTCTTATCAACGGAGGGCTTATTGAGAGCTATAGAAAATAAATAAATAGAGTATAAAATAAATTAAATGATTAGGGAAAAAAATAAAAGAAGAGATTAAATTTATTAAAACAAATAAAAGATTTGGGGCCAGTGGCGCTGTTGGGCGCAACTGACCCCAAATCTTTTATTTGTTTTTCTGTGGGTTCGATCCCCACTCGAGGAAATTAAATATTTAATATTTTCATGTCTTCGCTTTGGTGTTGAGGCAAAGCGCGGTGTTGAGTTCCACCACTCAACAAACAATACCTTCAGCATTAGGTGGAAAATTGGGAGCAGAGTGTCGTAACACTAGGTTCCCTCTGCCTAACCGGCTATGTGCGGGATACAGCGTGAAGCTGATTTTATTTTGATTTTGAATTTTAAAATAATATATCGTCAACTTATTAAATAAGTTTATACATCTTAGTTAACTACATAGATTCACCCGCCTGCATTTAGAACAGTCGGAATGCAAGCAAGGTCTAATGTAATGCAATGCAACTACGAACATTGGGCAATGGGATAGAACTAGATTCCAAGCAAGCATTTAGCTCCTATCATCTCAGCTTGGCTCTGGATATCAATAACTATGTATTATGTTAAAAGCGTTTAACCCATAAATTTTACTTATTCTGTATATACGAGTTTATTTATTTGCGTCATTGTTTTGGTTTTGTATTAGAGTTCCTTTGACTCGAAACTGCATGAAGGTAAGATGCTGAATTTAATATCAAATATTCAGAGCTACGGTCCTGTGGAGCCCCTGATCACAAATCCAAAACTATCTACTAAGTCAACGCAACTTCATGCATCTTTTTTGCTGCTTTTTATTAAATTCGCCATGTAATTAAAATCTATAGGGTACTTCCCGTGCACCTGAGTTATGAAATTTAGCAGGAAGTGAGATCTCACAATGTAATTAAAAAAAAATACAGAAAAGTTATACGTATTTCATAGAAAAAGCCTTCATGGTGCATGGCACAACCGTGCGACTATTACAAAAAGCAAAGCAAAAGCCCGGCGTTGAGTTCCGCCACTCAACACGCCATGCCTCTAAAATTTCGGCGGAAGATAGAGAACGGAGTGTCTTAATATTAGGTTCCCTCTACCTATACTACTGTATTCGGTATACAGCATCCCGAATACAGTAGTATAGGTAAGCTGATAATAAAAATCACTCATTGGTGTAAAATGACATATTTTATGGTACTTCATTAGGGGACAAAGAAAACATGGATGTATATTATATAACTAAGTGCTATGTAAAAGAATTCATTATTAAATTGCTTTCCAGCCTGCAATTGTCTGTATAATGCTAAGTAGGATTTAAGGCGCAATACGTGCACGTTTGGAGGGAGAAGTAATGTTTCAGGTGATTTACTGTTCTGGAGCTTTTCTAATTTAAAGCGGATTAAAAAGAACTAATTTGACTTAATTTTTTTGTATGTGATGTTCAATCTGTATTGGTATATAGGTATATAAGGATGTTTATTATTTTTATTTCTTAATAAATTGTATTTTTACACAATGGTACAAGCGTGTGTCAGTAACCCTAAGGTTTTAATATTTTTATTTCTACGCCAAGACAAGAAGCACGGTGACGGCCACGAATAAACGGCAGAAAATGGGGAACGGAGTGTCTTAACAGTAGGTTCCCTTTGCCTACTCTAATAAAAAAAACCCGAAAAAAATCATAAAACATCTCACGATATTTTACTTCATCTTGAACACGTTGTACGTCAAAAGGCTTTTACAAATGTTATGTATACGTAAATTAGTTTATTTCCTTCAGGCGACAATTTAGCTCACGCTCTTGTCACGAATTGTCGGCAAAGGGGGTAAATGCAAACTATTAAGGAAATACAGCTATTCAACCAGCCCTTACCCCCCATTACAGCGCAATCTTACACCGGGAAAATTATAAGCAACACCTTCTTATGCCGTGTTCGAAGGCAGTAACACGTGCCGACTGCGAGCTGGCAATAAGCGAACGGACGCCGTCTCTGTTAATATTTCATATCAGTTTCAGGCAACTTCTAGATAACTGTGGAATCTGAAATTGTTCACGATACATTTGAAAATTGTTTTGTTTTTAATTATTTAGGAATCTAATGTAGTATTATGAAAATAGTTTTCAAAGGAGAAATGAGGAAGTGAAATATTTCATTTCCTCAAGTACGAATTGAACCCACAATATATCACGTTTACAATCGTGCCCTTCTGGGTTTCCCTTCTGGGTTTGAACTCGCAACTCTGGGATATCGTCCAAGAGCTCTGACCACTAAGCCATACGTTGTCTGCAACAAACGTCAAATTTCTTATATCAGAAGTGATGGCTTGTGATATATTATTTATGTTATTACCATATCTGTATAATTATTATGTTAAAATAGTTAATAAATAGCATTCTTTATTGCCAAACATTAATTCCAAGCACTTATTTCTTTGGGAGCGAAACGAGAATATCTCACTTCAGAAATGCTAACATGAATAAGAGAAATATAAAAAATTTCTACGTAGGTTTATTAATAACGTTTGATTGAGTGGTCAGAGCACTTGGATGGTTTCCAAGGTTCAAACTCCTGTGCTTTCAAATTTTTGAACCATCTCTAAATAAAGAATTTTCTTCCTTTAGTGTGAAATAAGACTTTTAATTATTATGTATTCGATTTAATAAAGGAGAATATTTATTTTTTATTACAATATTTTTTTGTATTTACTTAAAACTACCTACTACGAATGTTTAGCTTTATGAACAAAATTATAACGATTTACCTTTTTTAGAATATTTTAATTCATATCTACATTAGTTATTAACAAACATAAGACAGAGAAACGTGATTCCACTAGATTGGACCAAAGAACCACAACGTCGCGTAGCAGCGACATCGGCGTTAAGAAAACTACGAATGAATTTACAATTCTGTATGTGAGCTCACCTGCACTGGACAAATGCTAAAACTCTTTCCCGTAACTCGCTGCACTGAATTTAAATGTCGTAAACAAACAACACAAACAACATGTACCTATATATATATGTATAGGGTACGTAGGTACCGCGCGGTATGTCCAACTATTTGCCAAGCTCTGTTTATCATTCAGTTTTTGCTTGCACCGCTGAGCCGCACACCTTCCACTTCAATTTTCACAATCAATCTAAATTTCACAACATATTTTTTTGTATTCTGTTCACATCATATTTCAAATTTTTGTCACATGTTAAATAAATTCTAAGTTATTAATTTAAAAAATTTTAATGTTATAATATTTGTAAAGTTAACTTTTTCTTTTGGTAATTTTCTGTAGTTTTTATTATTTGGTAAAAGATAGAGGGAAATATAATTTTACAACAAAATAGAAAATAAGAAATGGCTACAATACGAAAAATATATTTTTTGCAAAATACGTGTACGAGTCAAGCTATGTACGTTAGTGCTCCACATCGACGAGCCAGGCAGGTGCTACACAAAATTGATTTGCGCAGCGTCAATCCTGCGACTCGCACTCAATTGATGGCAACTTATTCATGTTGACGAGTGCATCAAGTGCTACGAGTTTCGGATGTATAACGATAGAAAGATATCGATCCGTACGTAGCGAATTATAATGATATATAGGTACAATACGTACTCGCATGGATAGAGCATAGTGTTAAGACACTACTAATTCTGGAGACATTGCGTGTGAAGTGGCGGAGCTCAACATCACGCTTTGCCTCGACACTAGAGCGAACAAATGAAGATTAAATATTTAATTTCCTCGAATGGGAATCGAACCTACAGCCTGTCGCGTTCACAGTCACCCGTTTGTGTTCCACTCTAAATAATATTTAATCGTATATTAATCATACATATTTTATTTTGAAGATTGACGGAATTTGTAAAGAGCAAATCTACTAAAACAGCAATGTAAGAAAGAGGCACTTTATCTAAGAGTAACACGCTCTGTCCTTGCCGGGGAGAATCTACGCCAACTTGTTTCTGTAAGCATGAAATATAGTATGCCACGTCACATGTCATATTCGTTGCTACGATTTTATTCTTACATATAAGAAAGATTTCTTAAATTTAACTATTATATAAAGTATAAGTGTAGAGCACAATAATATAAATAATAGGAAATATCTTTTAATATTTCAAAATCATTGTTAGAAACTTCTCTTGTAGGCGTAAAACTTACTATACGTAGTATCGACGAGTTTTCACAAACTAATCGACCGGTGTCAGTCGTAAACGCTCGGTGTTTGGAGTTAGAAAGTTTCCTTTTCGCAGGGAATCAGCGCGATGAATTATGCATGGGAATTAACTTTGACGTCAGATAAGCAGCGGAAAGATTTATTAGTCGATATGATGTGTAGAAAACAATTCAAGTTGTTTGCACTTTCTGAAATATGGCCTTTGTTTTATTGTAAATATGTCAAACTTTTAGCCTTTGGATAGAAATGTTATAATCTAACGTAATTTTGCTTTTTTTTGTTTTATTATTTATTTATTTTAACTATGTGTATCGCTAATCAATGAGAAATGCAAAAGTATTACTGTAACTGCATCGTTTGTATTTTTATCTGTATTACGCACGCTCCTCGAGAGCGGCCCGGAAATTTAACTTCGTTAAGAGTGAAATATGTCCCGTCGTTATTCCACGGCTTGTTGCGCGAATACTTACAGTCCCAGTTCTCCACCTCTAGTTTTCTCATCAGACCCAACGGAAATAATTTTAACCGGGGCTGAGTTATGACAAAACTCCAACGGACATTGCCGCATCCGTAATGAGAATGGAGTCAAGATATGTCCATAATTTATTATCACATGCTGGTGTTCAGACCAGCTCAGAGCAAGAAGTCGAATGTTTTTGTCCTGTTTATCCTAAACGAGCAACGTTTGTTAGATATCCGGTACACGGAATTATAATACATTGCAGTATATTATACGATATACTATAACATTCTAATCTAAAGGAAATATTCACAAAGCGTTCTGGAGTCTGCAAAGAGATAGGATAAGTTCGCAGTGGGTGTCGCAAAGAAGTATTTAATTAAATTTGGCTGCGAGGTCTCTTCACTTTACATCTCCGGCGCTAATCACAGGTAGGCCGTTGACACGTACGCCCATTTGAATACCTAACTCTTCCTTTGTAACTCCCATCGCCTTTATTTGATAATCAAATACTATGAAAATATTTTAAAATTTATTTTAATTTAGATTTTATGAGAGGCCACCGTGGCACAAGTTTGCGACTGGAAACGCGACCGTTGTGGGTGCGATTCCTACTCGGGGGAATGAAATATTTAATATTTTCATTTCCTCGGGGGACGCTAGTTTTTCTAATAAGAAAGAATAATTAAAAAATATTTTATTTTTGCACAATGAGACTCTTTAAATAAGATTTTTGACGTATGTCAAACAATTTTAACTATTTAAATTATACAAGGCTCACTGCTATAATTATATTTTACTTATAAACATTATGGAAGTACACAATATAAATAATTCAAAAAAACATGACAAACGAGTGACTAGTACATATTCAGAAATTTATTTTGGAGATAGTAATAGTATAGATACAGCTTCCGAAACTTATGACATTGAACCTTGCAGATATCAGTCACTGCATGAAACTACGAAGGATCAATGGGTTTCACCAAGTGACCTTCTAATAGGTAAAATACAGCTGAAACCTCCGTTCACATCAAAAATTACTAGAGGAAAAACGCACAAAGGTATATTAACTATTGGGAATATAGTCTTAGAAAATGAGAGGAAAAATTTTTTAAAAACGTTGTTAAAATTATTAAATAGTAATAATGATTCATGGGAATATATACTGAGCCATGAGCAAGAAAAAGTCATCAAAAAAGTTAAAGAAATTTATAAAAATATATTTAAAAATAAAAGTGAAGTAATGAAAGACGAACTAACAATTTTTTATGAGGAGTCTTTGCAAGATTTAGACAAGTATTTGAAAAATGAAATGCAAACAATATTGCAGACAGTATATTCAAGTACAATTTCTGACTTAAATAATGAAATACATCTGAAACTTAAGCGAGAAAAACTAATATTAGAAAATATATTGCGTAAGAAATATGACAATGAGATTGAAAATATAAAAAAATATTACGTGCTCCTATTCAATAATGAGCAAAAGAGATATAATAAATTGCTTGGAAAAGTGATAGCTGAACGTAACGAAGCAATTCAAATATTTTATAAACAATTTGAATCGCAACAAATTACTAGCACAATGTATGTTATGAGTATGGAAAGAAAGAAATGCAAAGTGCAGAAAATGAGATTAGATAACATACATACAGGAATATTAACAGAAAAGTTAAATGAAATTAAGAGAAGAATGGAAGACATAGCTTCATTGAAAAAGAAAGATGTAACACTCGCAAGTATAAATATTCAATGGCAAAATAATATTAAAAATATCCTGAATCTATTCTTAAAATTTATTAGTTTCTCTTTGAAATTGTTACCAGATCAAACACGATTCCTACTTGACTTAGAAACTATGATGACTTTACAATTGCAGGAATTACAAAGAAATAAATTAAATACATCTATTTTGATTAATGATAAAACTGAAGCAAATGTTTTTAAATTTCAAAAATCTGATAAAGAAATAAAGGATTGTGAAAATGAGCCATTCGTTTTGTATGGTGATATGTCAGATCCTATTCCTTATCAATATGGTAGTAGAGAAACTATACCTTCAGAAGTAGATTTAGCATATTTTAGAGTACAGAGACAATTCGTTTATGCAAAATGCCACGGATTTGAAAACATAAAAAAAATTTTAGAATCCCAAAAATGTCAATGTCATAAAATGCAAGAGTCAGAAAAAAATATAATTGAAACAACTGATGAAAGTTTGCCTTCGCCATCTTTAACGATGACAAGTGAGTCATCATTCGAAACACTCTTAGTAGATGAAGTTCCAAGACTTCAGGAATGTCCTACTAGAAAATGCACCAAGTGGCTAGAGAGCCCTTCTTTCCCTCTTCTTAGTTCTTATGTAGACTATACAGAAGAAAATTTTAGGAGAGTAACCGCGATACTCGAAGAAAGACCTGCACAAGTCTCTATACCCAGTTTAATTAGCCCTAAAACTGTAGCCTATCGTGAATTACCATTTTCTGCAACAAAAGAATCGCACCACACAATGGGTACGCAATGTTCGAGCCAAGACGACATGGTATTCTCGCAACCTATGTGTCCTTGTACGGAACAATTATTCATTAGACATGCTGACACATCTAAAGGATGCCAAATTGAAAATTTAGAGTCAAAACGTAAATTATCATTGGAAAGAATAGTCAGAGAACATCCAAATTTACTTAAAATATTCACTGATGAATGTTTTGATTATAAATTATAATTTTCATTAAGACATTTTTTAAAGATTTTAAAAATTACAAAATTAAATCCCTAGTATATTTTTACCAAGAAATCGTTCATATTTGAATTTAATTTACGCCATTTTCATTTTAATTAAAGAAAAACGATTAACCGTTTAGGCCTACATTTAATAGATGGTTGTAATTAACATTTCCACATAACAAGTCAGTAATTTAGGCGTTCCAACCAGGTGAGGACGTTAACCGGTCCCGGAGATCACAAATTACTTGCAGTGTCTTCGCGGTCTCAACTAAACTATATTCATTTGTTCTTGTTTGCTATACTGTATTTGTGAACCCAAGTTCCAACGTAGTATGTGCAAAATTTTGAGAAGAAGATTTTATGAAATTGGTAGGAGATATAAAAATTTAGAAATTAAATATTGTCTTTTTATTTTATCTCTGCACCTTAAACAGTTAAAAAAGATTTATACTTTTATTTAAAAAAAAATTGCAGATAATTAAATGAGAGCATAATTATGAAAGCAGTGCTTCTCAAGTATTTCACATTAAAGTGACTGATATTCCACAGCAAATATAAAAAACCTGACCGCGTAACTATTGGCAGCATAAAAAAGACCAAATTTCTACCTAATTTTCAGCATTATACAGAACCTAAATTTGCAATTAATATTAAAAAATATATATTATAAATAATGCGGATAAAGTTAATTGGTGACATGTGAAAATATTTGGCGTGTTCTATACGATCATATAAATTACACCCTTAGCTAAGAATAATGTAGGGACGGGTGTGAGCGGGTATATCGAGCGTTAAGGTAAATTTACACAAGCCGGTAACAACCTAACTTATTAAGTCGTCACGTGTCCCGCCGCCGTGTTAACGCCGAGACGAGACTTATGACATTCCTCGCGCAACGTACGATTACATCTTTGTGATTAGTGCTGTCTTTTATGTAAATTAATTAAAGCAGGCTTTGAGGCCAGACCTCTTTTACCTCGACCTCTTCTAGTGGAGACTTGTCTGATTGTTCTGATTTTTTCGCCCTGCTGTCGAGGCAAGGCGCGGCGTTGAGATCTGCCACTCGATCCGCAATAGCTCCAGAATTTGGCGGGAATGGAACGGAGTGTCTTAACTTCTTCTGCCAACCTACGTACAGAATAAAAATGCGAATTTGAAAGTAATATATAACTTAGCCGCTACATATAGTTTTTAAAAATGAAATCTGCTGCATAGTAGATGAAATAGGTAAGTATTAAAATTATCAAAAATACTCCACTTACCACCCCACTTCGAGACAATATTTGTTAAGTGGCATAACCTAACGCCTACCTTTCTTTCTAATACTAGACCAGGAAAAAAAATATGATCGTCACAAGAACAAAAATTGAACTCACAACTATAGTCTTAAACATACAACTTCTTTAGAAGTGCAATTCTCCAATTCAGCAATACTAGTAACTCATTTAGTAAGATATTATAAATAATATGATTTAATTAACAAGATGTCCATTATTTACAGTGTAAAGTTCTAAATAACCATATGGTTTGAGTAAATGCTTGTGCATATTTATTTTCCTTCTATTTATACTTAGTATACCAAGCACAAGTTTCAAAAATTTAGATCTATCGAATATAATAAAAGCTTTAAATAGATTTCCTTCGAAGTAAAAGCAGTGTTATGTTAACTTGGCGTTTCGCCGTTCCATAATATTGTGTTAAGCAGGAGTCTCTGTGAAATCTGTCACAACTGTACTGTCTGAATAAACTTACTATGTCCAGTCGACAAGTATTCATTCGTTTTTGCGACTTTTTTTTATTTATGGATACAGTATCTTTTGTTGAAAATCAAAATAACATGTAACGTAAGAAATATTTTCAATTTCCATGTAAAATACAATATATGTAAAATATATATAATTTTTTTTACATTTTAAAATATTTTCCACATTTATTGAGACCACAAAACTTCTACAAAAATTATGATAGAATTAATGTAAAATATATGTACGTAAATATAATATGCACATTGTACACACTAGAGAATTTTCAAAGCATAGTCGACGCATCACGATTATTGATCAAACACCCTCAACTCTAACCAACCCACGTTTTGGGATGCTTTGGCCGCATATTTTCCTATTTGCTTTTATTGTCTTTTTAAGTTGGAATATCTTGCCAAGCCTCATACAAAGCACAAAGGGCTATATAAAAATATTTCTTTACTTTCGCAATATGTAGTGTCTACATTTTTCCCATGTATATATACCTAAAAGAACGCCTAATTGTCCATTCCTAACAATTATTATTTCATGCAAAATTCATTATCTGCACCATACTGGTATTCTGTGGGACAGTGTGAAATGAAATCCACTGCTGCAAAGTGCTTTGTATATTTCCACAATATAAAAACCAGTATACGTCCTGCTTGTATCGTAACCAACGTTTCCAGGTATTTCCGTACAGTTATTTACAATACGATCGGTAGTGTAGCAACGCCGAATAGATTTACGCGACGTTCGCACTGTATATCGGCAGGCATGTTTTTTCACGGACATTTAATCTGTATGGTTCAGTAAATAAAGTGATCAAAATAATTAAATTTACTTTATAACTCAAAAGTGATGGATACAATTAAGAATTTACGGAAAGCGAAAAAACCTCGTAAGATCTTAAAAGTGACTTCATCTAAGTATGAAGGAGCTAAAGTTGTGCAGGATAGTAGGATGTACTGGAATAATATATTAGAGAGCTTCCCCGGTACCAATGTAGGAACAGTGAGTAAAATGATTTTATTTTATCATCTAATCGTTTTGTTTACGTCGGGGCGTGGCGGCACAAGGGTGTGACTGTAACGCGACGGCTGTGGGTTCGATTCCCACTCGAGGAAGTGAAATATTTATTTACGTTTATATTTCCATTTCTTCGCTCTGGTGTAGAGGCAAAGCGCAGCGTTGAGTTCTGCCACTCAATACGGAATGCCTCCAGAATTCGGCAGAAAATGGGGAACGGAGTGTCTTAACATACTACACTACTTACTTCCCTCTGCCTACCCTGCTGTTACCATTAAGACACCGTTTCCCACTTTCCGACGAATTCTCGGGGCTTTGCGTGTTGAATGTCGGAACTCGACGCCGCGAAAAGTGAGTGAAGAAAAGAAAATATTTCAATCTACCTAGTGGGAATCGAACAGACAATCGTCATGTCACGTCACACTCTTGTACCTCTGCGCCGCCACAGCCTCAACCAACAATTAAACAAATATTTTAAAATAATAAAGTTTACATTTATTATTAATTAAATTATAACCATTTTTGTTGAAATATTATGTATTATTTCGCAGATACAAGAAAAAGAAATGAATCTTCTGCCAGAGATTCTCCCTGATCATCTTTACAAAAGTGTTTGCAATATATTAGACATCAAAATGCCACCAAAAGAAACAAAGAAAATTAATGAAATTCAAGGTACCCAATCAACAAAAATAAAGTAAATTAAATTGCTGCATATAATTATGTTTACTTTACACACCTTCCGCCTATAATTATAACAAGAGAGTAATAAGTGAAGAATTAGAATTAAGATCTTTCTCAACTTTAAGCAAACTTTTAGGACAATGCTTTTTGAGTGGCTAATTTCATGGCCGCAAAAATTAATTTAAATATTGAGTGGAGAAGGAACCCACTAATTCTCGTGCAAAAAGAAATTAGCAGTGCGCAACTACGGTGTCAATTTATCACGCCAATATATTAGGTGTTTACTTAATATAACGACATAATAAATTGACGTAATAACTAATTTTAATTATTATGTTATTTTTACAGAACAAACTCCACGTAAATTAGTAAAAGAATTACTCTTATCACGCAGACAAATTGTTAACATCAATAGAGATTTGGATTCTGATACAGACGTTGAATTTGTCTCAAGGTGAGCTATATGTATTACACTTAAAATATATATTTTTTATTAATTATTATAATTTTAAAAAATAAGAGTTAATTAATAAATTAGTGAGATTATAGAGCTAATAAATTTGTTGCTTTTCTAATATTGAAATAAATAAAGGTGAGCTGAGCACGTCCACATAACACGCTATCACTGCGTGAGCGGTCGTACTTTGTCCATTCCACTGTAAATTCTTCTTTACTAGTCTCGAGTACTCGCACTACACACCTGGGACAATGTCCACTGTCCAGTAACCTTTTCACTATTACACTCTTTTTTCATTACAGCTATTTTGAAGTTTAATAAGTAATTACGTAGAATTACGTAGTGTGTATTAAATTTTTATTTCTAAGCATAATAGATAATGAAAACATATGCATTCAAATTGCTCTACCTTTTCCCCCTTTAGAGATATTTAAAGCCGGCTTTATGAAATCAGTATTATAAATATTAAAGTTATATTAGATTTCAGCCCACTATGACATTATGAGGTTTGTAAACGTAGCAGGGTGTAAGTTCGATTTCCACTCAACTAAAGGAAATATTTAATATTTTGATTTCTTCGCTCTATTGTCTAGGCAACGCGAGGCGTTGAGTTTCGCCAATTAACACGAATTCAAATTTGAACAACACATTTTAACCGTGAATCTGTTTTAACACCACTTCCAGTGTTTAGTAATTTATCTTATCGCGTGGTCGTATATTGCTTTAATCAGTGATAAATATCATAGGATATCATATACTGTAGCCTATTCTATTTCTTTTACCTGTATCATACGTTAAAAAAATATATAAACATATATTTTTTACTGTTATATTTATTACTGTCGTATAATTTCGCACGACGTTAAGGTTAAATACATGTATTATTTATGTTCATATTATGTATAATATTTTATATATTGTATTATTTAGAATTTACATAGATGCGTTAATTTTAATTGTATACATAGCGCTTATTTAGAATTTCATAATTATAAATTAATATTATGAAATTTAATTTATGTTATCAAATTAAATAAATGTTTCAATAATATCATAATCTTCTTATATTTTATTATTTAATCATTAGTGATGAAGAAGTGGCTCCAAATATACATCAAGAGTTTCTAAAGAAACCAGAAAGGCAGCAGATCACGTGGTCCACACATTATCTGGAGCCAGAAAAGGAAAGTGAAAAAAGCTTAGTGAAAAAAGCCGATGATCTTACGGACAAAGTATTTATATAAAGATAATAATTTCTAAATTAATTTATGAGTCTTAATGCATTTACTGTGTTGGAGATATTTTTTTTTGTTGGAAAAAGTTATTTCATACAATTTCTTATATTTTTTTTTTTCAAAAAAAGTATTTTTCTCTCCTAAATGCGGAATAACATTAAAAAAATGTTACATATATGATAGAATTTTCCTTATTATTATAAGAAACATTTTTTTCGTCAATTACAGATAGCTCATAATTTTTGTGACTACATGAAGCAGTTAGGTGGCGATCAACAATCACAACTTTTTACTCCAAAAGCTATAAAAGAACTATTTCAGGTAAAAAAACAATTTTGATAATGTTGACACGCTTCTATACTAGGTATAGGTTCGAAGCTGATATCAAAATGTTTCTATGTGCAGATCGAATTTGACACTCACGTGGCAAGAAGTTTACAAGTGGTGCCCAAAGAAATGCCAACTGTAGAAGAACGAATTGCTAACGTAACGGAAAATCCTGAGGTTGTTTATTATTATTTCGACATAACTTCAATTAATAAAAAAAAAACCTGCTATATCCGTTTGTTTTAAAAAATATTTCTTTTGCCCTGTCTGCTTTTTAGTACAAAAAACACGTGTTTTCGATTATGTGATTGTGTAGAAATCTTTCTTTCGTGAGTTAGATTGATATGTAACATAATATATGAAAATTTATTTAATCTAGACTTTAATAATTCCAACTATCAATATTTTAGAAATCTCGATATGCGGCTCTAGCTCGTGAAATATCGAAAGACATAGAAGCGGAACGTCAGAAAGACAATATATGTGCCTTTAATCGAAGTCTACCGAATAAGCAACAATGGCGCGCTCCTCGAAACGACACCAAAAATTTGTGGCAATCAGCACGTCACGTACCACAGGATCTCGTAACTTTGAAAACTGTTTGGGAGGGTATTACAAACCTTAGGTGAAATTATTAGTCTCGCTAGAATTTTATTATTTGTTTTAACCATATCATTAGCATTTCTTCGCTTTGAGTAATTTCTATTCTAGTACCTAATATTAAGACGCTCCATGTCTCGCTTTTTATCTGAATCTGCTTTTTACATTGCGTATTTGACTTACCAGAGCATAGAAGTTAAAACATTTTAAATAGAATGATTGCCTCAATGAGAGAAACAACTAGAAATAGTCAAAGGGCTGTACAGTTTAGTGAACGGAGCTGCCTATTATACAACTATTTCTTAGATAACATTTAATTTTATGCTGCAGCTGGATTGTTATAATTATACCCTATTTAGTTTAACAACACAAAAAGTTTCATCCAAATTATATGGCTTTTGACATCGAAAAGTCTTTGAAAAGTCGACTATTTGTTAATTTCATTCAAAATTATAATGTATTTTGGTAATATTATTACATCAATAAAGATACACTAATATTAGATTTTTGTTTTATTAGAAGTGTTAAGGAGTATTGCCGTTGGATGATAGAACACCCAGAATATCGAAGAGCTCCATATCTCAGAAGCCTCGGCATGTTCGACTCTGCATTACTAGACGCCAGGCTTACTTTCGAGGTTCAGCAACAATTATCACCCATGGTGTCTCCAACGGACATTCCAGCACCCATTGACCACATTCGCAGAAGACTGTCAATATTAGCTGACAGTGAATCTACAGGTTGACTGCTGTTTGTGTAATAAAGTTTTTACAATTTCAAAACAACTTTATGTAAAATCCTTTGACTATTACCATCATCAACTTTCTATTATATATTTACTCGGAAACATGAATCTAAAAAACAATCATTGAAAAACTAGTATTAAAATCAAATCAAGTGACCAATTAAAAAAGTAAATTCATCGAAGATATAAAATAATTATCCTATTAGGTCCATACTCTTTTTTTTTTTTCATTTTAAGTAGCTGTTTAGGGTGTATTTATAAATTACTTACTGGTTGTTTTGTAACCATTCTTGGTTATTATTACATGTAGTATTATTAGTATATTTCAATATATGTTTAGCCTACATTTATTACGTACCTATTTTTATTTATTTATTTATTGTAGAAGCGATAAACTGTGAAAGTGGGGTTTAAATCTTCACCATATTAACTCCAGCAAAGAAATCAATTCAGAGATTGTTTAAATTTTAAATATTAAAATATATGACCTTTTAATAAAGAAAAAAACCTAGTCCAATAGGTAATATTTTGGGCGAGTATTTTTCTTTTTTTTAGTTTTAATTTTATTTTATTTTTAGTATGGTATGGTAGTATATAAGTAATCGTGTCAGTTCATTCGTATCAGATTACAAACAACTATTATCAGCTATCTATACATATATTTATAATCATTGTCAGTCTTCATTCTGTTTATACAAAACGCTCCAAGAACCACTGCCCCATACTACTGCTCTTGAAGTGAAATGAAAAAGTGAAAAAAATATAAATATGCTGCACTAAAATTTGTTACAATTTTATATTAATGTGATAAAAAATTATATTTAAAAAAAATCCCTATTTTATAAAAAAATATACAAAACTCTTCAAACACTGTAAATAGAAACAAAATTAATCAAGTCATTTGAAATTTCACATAGTTTTATTTAGTACCTACTTCTGCTAGTAGCATAAAGATAACGATTGCTGCGTTTTATTATACATGGATTACACGTATATATTTACTTGCTCTATAATTTATTTGTAGGTGCAAATTGGAACACTTGACATCATAGAAGGTAGCGAACAAATTAAAGAAATAAATTTATACACATTTTGCATGAATTATTGGTTTAAGACAACATGCCGCTAAGTGACGGTGATAGTGATAAAAAAGCGAACTTTGAAGATGTTTTAAACAGTGCAATAGGACAGTTTGGAAAATATCAATTGTTAAATATATTATTGATCGCAATTCCTGCTGCTGCTTCGGGTTTCATGGCTGGAGACTACATATTTACAGCTGGAAAACTTCCGTATCGCTGTGCTGTACCAAGTTGTGATGAGGATCCTCCAGAGTATGCGCCTGCATGGATATTAAATGCTATTCCAAGAACATCTACCGGATTCGATGATTGTTCCCGTTATGCAATATTATTGAATACAACACTATCAGTAAATAACAACTGCCCAGCTGACCTGTTTGACACAAGTACGATTATTCCATGTGAAGGATATGTTTACGAGAGAACGAATACAGTAGTTTACGATTTTGGCTTAGAATGTCAGGAGTGGCTTAGAGCTCTAGCAGGGACGTTAAACAGTCTAGGTGCTATGGTTGCTCTTCCTCTAGCCGGTTACATATCCGATCATTTCGGACGTCGTATGTCTATTGTATTTTTCGCGTTTAACGTCGCTTTAATAGGTTCTTTAAAATCTTTTTCTGTTAATTATGCTATGTATGTGACTTTACAATTGTTACATACAGCATTAGGAGGTGGACTATATAGTGCGGCATATATATTGGCAACTGAGTTAGTTGGTGCAAAATTTCGGGTTCCAACAAGCGCTACAATGTCGTCTATGTTCGCTTTAGGCCAAGCATTGTTAGGAGTAATAGCGTCTGTTGTACCTGAATGGCGAAAACTGTCGCTGACATTATTTATACCCATTTTCTTATTGCTTTCTTATTATTGGATCGTAACAGAAAGTCACCGATGGCTACTAAGCAAGAACAAAAATATTAAAGCTAAAAATGTTTTAGAACATGCCGCTAGATTAAATGGGCGAAACATATCTGACACTGTAATGAATTTTCTACTCACCGCAATCCCACAGAATAGCAAGGACACAAATGAAAACAGCACATTTTTATTTTTTCGCGTCCTAAAATGTCCTGTTATGTTCCGTAGGTGTTGTACTACTCCCGTATATTGGATAGCAACGACATTCATCTACTATGGTTTATCTATCAATTCGGTTAGCCTATCTGGAAATATTTATTTAAATTATACTCTAACAAGTCTTATTGAAATACCAGGTTACTGGACTGCCTACTTGATATTGGATAAAGTAGGACGGAAGGTCACTCTCTTTACAGGATACATGTTATGTTCTGTGTGTTGTCTTGCATTTTCCTTTACGCCCAAAGGTATGTACGGACTATCTTTATTCCTTTATTTAACAGGGAAATTTAGCACAGGAGTGATTTTTACATCTCTATATCTTTTTACCTCAGAATTGTATCCCACGAGACATCGGCATTCATTTTTAGGATTTTCCTCAATGTTGGGGCGTATTGGTTCAGTTGTATCACCTTTGACCCCTCCACTAATGGTTTATTGGTCAGGTATACCATCTATGCTTTTTGCAACTATGGCTGCCATAGCTGGTTTTCTAATATTAACCCAACCTGAGACTCGTGGACTAAAAGTACCAGACACTTTTGAAGACGCGGAACAAATTGGAAAACGAATGAAAAATGAAGTTCAATACTGATTATACTTTTAAGTAAGGTACATACTTTTAACCTTGCATAAAGCAAGCAAAGTTTTATGCCAAAATAAAAAATATATCATAATAAATAAATATATATATTTTGTAAATAGTAGTCATTTGCCCCATATCTCAAAGTATCTTTGAATTACTTTACCTATTGTGGCTTTTAAGAAAAATTAAGTTTATTGAAAATTTTCTAGCTGACGTTCTTCTGTAGGTATATCTGAGTTTTATTATTTCATAACCATATTATTAAAAAAATTGTTAAATCTTTTATTTATTTGGAACATTTTCAATATTTTGTAATCATAAGGAATGTATAAAATTAGAAAGTGTAGATTTCGTAGTTAACGCCATCTATATAAGCTGTAAAATATTACTTGATATAACTTTACTATTGTTCGCCGTGTGAAAAATAAAGGAAGTCTTTCATCTGATAGAATTTATATGGCACTTTTAAAAAGAAAACAAAAGACTTTTTTAAACAAAAAAACACTTTATGAAATTCTTTAAATTGAACTTTCAGAACTTTTTATATCATGTTTTATACCTTTCATGCGTTTAAAGTGATGCTTTTGTTTTTAGTTGCATTATATCAGGGATTGTGCTGCCATCTGCATTGTTCACATAACTTCAGGAGGTATTGCTAATCAGAAATCAGTTCAAGTTTTTCATAATAGATGGCAATAAAAAAAAATGAAAACAATATTTTATCTAAAAAAAGAAGCTTCACGTTTTTACCACATGACAAGGAAGGCAGAGAAAAAAGGTAGCGAATTAACTCATCCTATCCTATATCTTATAAATCAAAGTCGCTTTTCGTGTCTGTCTGAACTTTCTAACTCTTCTTCTTCTAAACCACCCAACGGATTTTGATGCGGTTTTCACCATTAGGTCGAGTATTTCTCAGGGAAGGTTTATATATAGTTTATTATTTGTACATTCTTATGTAAATTAACATAAATACGATAAATGTGTATAAAGTCCTACCCGTTGAGACAAATTCGCGCATGCGCTGCTTTAATGG